>CM062295.1:663207165-663756574 GCA_031216915.1 Pictodentalium vernedei
TGGTAAGGCCGTCGCCAAATGAGAGGGAGGGCGTGGTGGCATTGTGTTAACCGGTTCTCGTCAGATCACAGAAGTTAAGCAACGTCGAGCCCGGTTAATCATTGGATGGGTGACAGTCTGAGCGATCAATTCAGACTTCCACGTTGTGTCCTTGGGCAAGGCACTTAACCCCGATTGTCCACATGGGGGCACGATGACGCCAAGTAGTGAGGCATACTGCACGTCGATGGTACGCATGTCTTCAACCAATCTAACCCTGCCTGTGCTGCAGTGCGGAGTCACGATGTTGGGGAGCTGGCAGTTGCTCGGTGTTTCTCTCCGGGTACTCCGGCTTCCTCCACCCATAAAACTGTCATGGTCATGATTGGCCATTGTACATAAGTATATGACCTTAAACAACAATAAATAAATTAATGGGAGGGAGGGTGTACCCTCCTCCCCTGAGGTTATGTCCAATATCTCTGGTATCTGATTTGGGATTTAAAAAAAATTTCAACTCTGCTTTTGGGACCACAAGTACTACAATGTCCCTTGATTTCAAGTTCATGCAATTAAATTTAATTTTGAAATTTTCTGGCTCTTAATGGGCAAGACATCATAGTATTTAAGATTTTCTCACAATGTCAATAGAACTGCAGTGACGTACGACTTCAGTTATTCCTTTAGGTGTATGTAAAATATTATAGATCTGTATCTGTATCGATTCAAGGGGTTAGGGTGTTCACAAGGAGAAAAGTGGGTACCCTGACTTTGTTTATGCCATATCTCTGGTAGACGTAGAATTTTCAAAATTTGTTCAACAGTGTTTTACATAAGTTCTGAGAGCCCTTACTGGACATAGTAAGGGTCTAGAATTATTTACCGGAGGTGAGGTGTTGACAATAATAGGTGCCGGTAATTTATCTGGTGTCTGATTTTTGGCTAAGAAACCAATTTGAGTTGTAAGAGTGATAGTATTTCCCATGCTACGAGAATCCTCAATAAGAAAGAGTACGTAATTCACTGACTCTTCTAGAAGGAAAGGCCAGAAAACCATTTTATACATCAGATACCTAGACTCCACTGAGAGCAAAGACTGGAATAGTTTCTTGTAACTTAAGAGAACCCATGCTAAACTCCATTTTGGAATAAGCTTTAAGGACCTGGGTCTTTTGAAAGAAAAATGTTTTAACAATTTTTACAAAGACTGAAGATATCTAAGTAGCCTTCATGAGAATAGGTACCTGAAAGCATAGAACGGTATTACTTAATCGTAATTGGTTGAAGCTTTTTTTGAAAGCAAAGGGAAATACTAAGAAATTTGCAATGTTACATATTGATGGGTGCACATAACTAACTGAATTAGCATGACACCAGGAGTAAAAGGCTTTCCACTTTGCTGCATAATTTGGAGAATAGGAGGTCCTCCATGAAGTGGAAATGCAGTCCATTGCTCTTCTGGAAAAACATTTACGGCTGAAAAAGGACCTGACAACAGAAAGGCGTTAAGGTTTAGAGCTTCCAGATTACCATGTGTATAATTGTTGTCTTTGAAACAAGAAGTCCTCGCACAGTCATAGTTGAAATGGAGTATCTAAAAGAAGAGAAGGTTGACCCATGCCCTCTGAGGAGAAAGTTGAGCATCCATAATGATCCTGCAATGTGACTGATTAATTGTAATAGCAATTGTTGAATTAACAGAGTAGGAGTGTTGGCATAGCCAACTATTCCATTCCAAGACATGGACAGGGTTCCATTTCATACACTAACTGATCTGAGCATGGATAAATGAACATCTGAAGTTGTTTGTATCATCTCGTGGTGAAGAGATCTATCACTGGACATTCCCAAAATGTACTGAAAGCTAGAAAGACTCATTTGTTGAGCATCCATTCTGTTGGAAGGATTCTTCCATGCTTGGAGGGACTGTCCAATATTACATTGAGTTGACTTGGAATGTGGTGAATTGATAACAAAATGTTGAATTCCCGAGTGAGTAAACATCAGACATAAACAGGTTCCCCCTTGATTTCTCAGACATGCAACTACTGTTGAGTTGTTTGAGAGAATCTGAAGTGGAGAACCTAACAGAAGTCTTTTCCAGTGTTGCAGACTGAGAAGGATTACCAGTATCTCTTTCTGGTTGATGTAAAGGACTGACTGCATGTTGTCCCACTGACCATGACAATCCAGATTCTCCCGAATCGAGGAAGCTCCCCAACCTTGATCGCTGGCATCTAACACTAATATGAACATCCGAGGTGGATTATCCAATGTAATTCCTTGAGTCATACACTCAACGTCTGCCCACTACTCCTATTTGTTCCCTGATAGGTGAAGATAGACAAATTTGTGTGTCCAAAGAGTCATCCTTGGCTGACCAGCTGTCAAGAAGGGAAAACTGGAGAGGTCGGGTAAAGAGGCGACCAAGTGGAATTATGTCTATTGCTGCTCCACACAGGCCTAGGCATCTCCAGGACTTTAGATTACCCCAATTTCATACCGTGTGTAAACATCAAGAAAAATGTATAAATTCTCTGTGCCTCTTCTACATTTGAGAATGACTTCCATCATAATATGACAACAGAAACACAAAGAAAGGCATGGCAATAAAAAATAACAGGATAGGGTTTTTATTTTGGATTTCAATGAGCCCAAATTAGAGCAAAACGGTGTACCCACAATATCTGACATCTCATCATCTCCCTCACAGTCACAGAGTCCGCTTTCATAAATTATAGGGAGAATATTTAGACACATTCTCTTCAGAGGAAGTTGAAGATTCAGATGCGACCACAATTCCATGCCCAGGTGAAGAGAAGAAGACGACAGGGTTATTTCCGACTTCGGTAGATTGACAACAAACCCCTGTGACTGCAGAAGAGATAAAAACTTCTGGACATCCTGAAATGAAGTTTCCCTGCATTAATGTCTTTATAAAATGTTGTCCAGATATACTGAAATAAGAGCAGTTGAATGAGCTTAGAAAGAAGCCATTACCATATTTATTATGTGAATGAATGCCCAAGGGGAAAGGTTTAGAGCAAAGCCCATGGCCCAGAATCAGTGAACCTTCCTACTGATGGTATCTCCTGAATGTTTGATGATCCTGATAAGGAAATATCCATCCTTAAGGTCAATACTTATGGTAAAGTCAGTCTGACCTTATAGTCACTACAGAGAATAAGAGCTTTGTTGATCCAACTTTTGTCTCTGACTGGTCGGAACGAACAGTCTTGCTTTGGTACCAGAAAGAGAACTGAATAAAAACCTGGAAAGATTTTGTTATCAACTACCCTATTGTTTGTTGTTGACTACCCCTACTGCTCTCTTTTGAAGCATTAAATTACTGCATCTAGAAGATAATTTCTCTCTACCTCTCCAGAGATGTTGGCATTGGCATTCTGGTTAGAGGTGATTTTCTCTTGAATGTAAGAGACAACTCGTCTTCTATGACCCACAGAACCCAAGGATCCTGTGTTATGTTTCACCAATTTGTGAGAAAATGTGATCTTCTGCTGCCGACAGGAAGGAAATAGATGTGTGGGTCTCCATTTTTGACCTCCTCGAGGCTTGCAATAGGAGAAAGATTGTTTTCCTCTACTCGCTTTCCTTCAATCAGGAGACTAAGGCTGTCCTTTAAATGACTGTCCTGATTAGACTGGTAGTTATGACTGTGAGTACAATGAGCCACAGGAAGACTTCTGATAGGACTTTGATTTCTTCTTGTAATGAGACTGCATTTGCAAGGTATTATGTTCCGAAAGTTGATGGAATAGCAAACTGTCCATGGTTTGCTTGATAACTTCTTCATGAACAAAAGTCACCTGGTTATTGAATAGACTAGACCCTGTAATAGGAGCTGCTCGAAGAGATACTTTCAATTCATTATTCAGAGTTGAAGAAGAAGGTAAGCCATTACCCCTTCTTATGAGTTCAAATTATTATTATTTATTGGTGTTTAAGGTCACATACTTATGCACAATGGCTAATCATGACCGTGACAGTTTTACAGGTGGAGGAAGCTGGAGTACCCAGCGAGAACCACCGAGCAACGATGAGCAGCTGCCAGTTCCCCAACATCGTAACTCCGCACTGCAGCACAGGCAGGGTTAGATAGGTTGAACACATGCACACCATCGACGAGGAGTACGCCATCGTGCCCCCATGTGGACAATGGGGGTTAAGTGCCTTGTCCAAGGACACAGCGCAGGAGTCCGAATCAATCGCTCAGACGTTCACCCATCCGAGGATTAACCAGGCGCGACGTTGCTTAACTTCGGTGATCTGACAAGAACCGCTTACCGCAACGCCATCATGCCTCCCTCCCTCCCTCCCCCACCCCCTTATGAGTTCAAGATTTGCTATATTACAAGCTGTAGAATGAATGGTACTAAGTACAGCCCATGATAACACACACTGAGGAAGCAAAACATCACTGAACTCCGTGTTTTCAAACTTCTTATCTAAAGCTGATGTGATGTGACCTGCAACTGACAAAACACTGAGCATTTGTCTAGACATTCCATGGTTTGATCTAAAATTGATGAACGTACAGAACACTGAGCAGGAATGTTGATGTTCAGAGACAAGGACTTCCTGTCCAGAGGTAATGCTGTTGGCTGAATGGAGGGATGGACTGTGTTGAGGTACAGTAACTCCTTAAATGGTAAAGACATTCTGCAAATGAAGTCTGTCTAATGAAGATAACTTAGAAGTAGACAATGAACTCTATAGCATTTTCAATATGTTGCCTGGAAAATAATGTGTCAAAGAAATGCATTGTCTCTGTATGTTGTAGCAGCAATAAAGGGCTGATATAATTATCAAATGATGGTCTAAAAACAATAATACCTTAGAAGTAGACAATGAACTCTATAGCATTTTCAGTATGTTGCCTGGACAATAATGTGTCAAAGAAACACATTATCTCTGTATGCTGTAGCAGCAATGAAGGGCTGCCATAGTCATCTGGCGACCCTTTTGAATGAGAGCCAGGTGACTGAGAATGGCAGTTACAGTCCTCCGAATGCTGATCTGACTGGGAATATGAAACTCAGTAGTCCGAACGAGAAGAGGATGTGTACGGCCGACTAGATGACTTCTCAACCAGGTAAAAGCAATTGTAGAGTCTGCATAAAAGCTTTCCTGGCTTCGGAGTCCTGTCAAAGTTTGTTTGGCATCTGTAAAGTTTTATGCCGTTTCTATGTCACCCTTTGTGGTAATTTGACACAAGTGCATTTTGACCAATGTCTGGGATGTGCACCAAATAGTACGCTTTTCCAGCTGCTTGACTTTACGAATAAAGTCACAATACAAAATCTTGATCCGTTTTCAGAAGCCAATTCCATCTGAAAGCATTTTTAACACCTTTGTCGATCTCTTTTATTGAGTAAGTCTTTCTGTCCATGAATAGTATACTGTTCATTGTTCTCTTTGTATTAAACTGAATGGTGAAGAAAACAATCACAAAAGGCAGACAGATTATTTCTGAAATTTTAAATCTCAATTTCATTGGCCAGCACACTAAAATGGACCAATAGTAACCGGCTTCTTAAAACCATGGTAAATTTCAGTGGTAAAACTAAGCCAGCGGCTCAAGTGAGCCTAAAACGCTCACCTGGCTCAAGTTGTCAAAAGAGATTATTTATTTATTGGTTTTTTAAGGTCACATACTTATGCACAATGGCTAATTATGACCGTGACAGTTTTATGGGTGGAGGAAGCCGGAGTACCCGGAGAGAACCTCCGAGCAACGACGAGCAGCTGCCAGCTCCCCAACATCTTAACTCCGCACTGCAGCATAGGCAGGGTTAGATTGGTTGAAGACATGTGCATCATCGATGTGCAGTACGCCTTAGTACACGGTATCATCGGGCCCCCATGTGGACAATCAGGGTTAAGTGCCTTGCCCAAGGACATAACGCGGGAGTCCGAATCGATTGCTCAGATGATCACCCATCCGAGGATTAACCGGGCTTGATGTTGCTTAACTTCAGTGATCTGACGAGAACTGGTTACCACGATGCCACCACGCCCCCTGTCAAAAGAGATAAGTGTATCAGTAAGTGATCAGCAGCAACAGCAATTTTTTTGAATTTGCTATGACACAACCAAAGACAACTTTTTTGGCCATTGAATTCTGCTGGTCCTAGGAAAGCTTCCTAGCAAGCTCTGTTTTGTGAAGTATTAGAAATGAAAGTGTCATTGACACTGTAGCTTAACTTGTGTGTTGTGTTTGATGAAAAGGATAATGTTCAATGTTTATGAAAGGATTATGAAATAAGACAAGAATTGTGATAATTGGGAATATGTTCATTTCTGTTCCCTGTATGCTATGTTTTTGATAAAAATAATAAGAGGTTTACACTGTACTAAAGAGCTGAGGGGTGGGTTAATATGACTTCACAGTTAATGTATGTGGCCCTCACAGTTCACGTATATCAACGAAAGTTACCAAGTTACAGTGAAATTATTCCAAAACAAGTCATCCTATCAAGTTACATTGAAATCCCTTCATAAATATGGCCTGTAGCCTGTGCTAAAGATTTTCGGGCTTCGGGCCCCTGCAGACGTCAGTTTCCCAAGTGCGTCCAAAGGGGACGTTCTCATCTCGACATTACATGAAGTCAACCTACCACGTTACAATGAAATCCCTTCATAATTATGACCTGTAGACTGTTCTAAAGGTTTTCGGGCTTTGGGCCCCTGTAGCTGTCACAGTTGCTCAATCGTGTCCAAAAGGGGTCATTCTCATCTAGACATTTTATGAAGTCAAACCTACCAAGTTACAATGAAATCCCTTAATAAATATGACCTGCAGACTGTGCTAAAGGTATTCGGGCTTTGGGCTCGGGCAGCCATAATGGTTGAATGATCGCAACCAAAAGGGGACATTCTCATCTGGACATCATCTGGAGTGATCCTACGAAGTTACAATAAAATCCTTTCATAAATATGACCTGTAGACTGTGCTCAAGATTTTCGGGCTTCGGGCACCTGTAGCCATCACAGTTGACCAATCACAACCAAAAGGAGACGTCATCATCTAGGCATTATATGGAGTCAACCTAACAAGTTGCACTGAAATCCTTACATAAATACGACCTATAGACTATGCTAAAGGTCTTTGGGCTCGGGCAGCCATAAAGGCAGAATGATCTCGACCAAAAGGGGATGTTCTCATCTAGACATTATTTGGAGTCATCCTACCAAGCTACAATGAAATCCCTTCATAATTATGGCCTGTAGACTGTTCTAAAGGTTTTCGGGCTTTGGGCCCCTGTAGCTGTCACAGTTGCTCAATCGTGTCTAAAAGGGGTCATTCTCATCTAGACATTATATGAAGTCAAACCTACCAAGTTACAATGAAATCCCTTCATAAATATGACCTGCAGACTGTGCTAAAGGTATTCAGGCTTTGGGCTCAGGCAGCCATAATGGTTGAATGATCGCAACCAAAAGGGGACATTCTCATCTGGACATCATCTGGAGTGATCCTACGAAGTTACAATAAAATCCTTTCAGAAATATGACCTGTAGACTGTGCTCAAGATTTTCGGGCTTCGGGCACCTGTAGCCATCACAGTTGACCAATCACAACCAAAAGGGGATGTCATCATCTAGGCATTATATGGAGTCAACCTAACAAGTTGCACTGAAATCCTTCCATAAATACGACCTATAGACTATGCTAAAGGTCTTTGGGCTAGGGCAGCCATAAAGGCAGAATGATCTCGACCAAAAGGGGATGTTCTCATCTAGACATTATTTGGAGTCATCCTACCAAGCTGCAATGAAATCCTTCATAATTATGGCCTGTAGACTGTTCTAAAGGTTTTCAGGCTTTGGGCCCCTGTAGCCATCACAGTTGCCCAATCGTGATCAGAAGGGGACGTTCTCATCTAGACAATATATGAAGTCAACCTACCAAGTTACAATGAAATCCCTTCATAAATATGACCTGCAGACTGTGCTAAAGGTTTTTGGGATTCGGGCTCGGGCAGCCTTCATGGTTGAATGATCGCAACCAAAGGGGACAATCTCATCTGGGCATCATCTGGAGTGATCCTACGAAGTTACAATGAAATCCCTTCATAAATATGACCTGTAGACCAGTTGACCAATCACAACCAAAAGGGGATGTCATCATCTAGGCATTATATGGAGTCAACCTAACAAGTTACAATGAAATCCTTCCATAAATATGACCTATAGACTATGCTAAAGGTCTTTGGGCTCGGGCAGCCATCAAGGCTGAATGATCGTGACCAAAACAGGATGTTCTCATCTAGACATTATTTGGAGTCATCCTACCAAGCTACAATGAAATCCCTTCATAATTATGACCTGTAGACTATGCTCAAGGTTTTTGGGCTTCAGGCACCTGTAGCCATCACAGTTGACCAATCACGACTAAAAGGGGATGTCATCATCTAGGCATTATATGGAGTCAACCTAACAGGTTACAATGAAATCCTTCCATAAATATGACCTTTTGCCTATGCTAAAGGTTTTTGGGCTAGGGCAGCCATCAAGGTTGACTGAACATGATCAAAATGGGACGTTCTCACCTAGATATTATTTGGAGTCATCCTACCAAGTGACAATGAAATCCCTTTATAAATATGACCTGTAGACTGTGCTAAAGGTTTTCGTGCTTTGGGCCCCTGTAGCCGTCACAGTTGCCCAATCACGTCCAAAAGGGGACTTTCTCATCTAGACATATGAAGTCAACCCACCAAGTTACAATGAAATTCCTCAATAAATATGACCTGTAGACTGTGCTAAAGTTTTTCGGATTTTGGGCTCAGGCAGTCGTCACGGTTGACAGATCATGCCCAAATGGGGAAATTCTCATCTAGACATCATAAGGAGTCATCCTACCAAGCTACAATGAAATTCCTCCATATTAAACATGACCTGCAGACTGTGCTAAAAGTTTTTGGGTTTCGGGCTTGGGCAGCCATCACGGTTGACAGATCATGCCCAAAAGGGGACGTTCTCATCTAGGCATTATACAAAGGCATCCTACCAAGTTACAATGAAATCCCTTCATAAATATGACCTGTAGACTGTGCTAACGGTTTTCGGGTTTTGGGCTCGGGTAGCCATACCGGTTGACCGATCGCGACCAAAAGGGGGCGTTCTCATCTAGACATGACCCCAAACATGTATATGCAATTTTATGACGATCAGACAAGAACTGTGGGGTGTAGCCCTTGCTAAATGGAAATGTGAACAGACTCACAGACTAACAGACTCATAGACTAACAGACTTCCGCACATGTGATGGCAATAGCTTATCTTGACTTTGTCAAGTTAAGCTAAAAAAAATGAAGCTTTGTTTTACTATAGCTTGTCTCAAGTTTGATCCTTCCACGATCTTTCTAAATTTCACAACTACCATGTTGCCACATGAACATACATGTGTGATTCTATGTTTATTGCATGTTGGCAATTTGTTGTATATCACATATACCTGCTGCTATTTCTGCAATATATACCATCTCTTTCCTGAAAAATCTGCTCGGGCTCTGCAACATTCACCGAAATTAACAATATTGGGTGTGCACCACTACGTGTCACGTATTTTCATATTACACATAAGATTACCTGTATCTGATGGCATGTCAAGTTTGGTTTTTCGACCTGGCCCGATAAAATTTCTGGCACAATGACCTAAAAATTACATAGGGTTCTTCCTCTCATTATGCCCAATCCACATGCCAAGTTTGGTTTCGATCAGGCAAACACCTTTTTAATTAGAGAGTGGAAACCAACTCTGACTGATAAAACTTTAAATTCAAGGTCAATGTGACCTTTGCCTTTGATGCAAAAACCCCAAAATAAATAGGGTTTTTCCTTTCATCATGCTCAACTCATAAGCCAAGTTTAGTTTCAATTGAGGAAGCAAAATTTCAATTAGAGAAGCCAACTTCGGTAAATGTTTTAAGTTCATCATGCTGAACTCATAAGCCAAGTTTAGTTTCAATCGAGGAAGCAAAATTTCAATTAGAGAAGCCAACTTTGGTAAATGTTTAAGTTCAAGGGCACTATGACCTTGATCTTTGGCACGATGACCTCAAAATAAATAGGGTTCTTCCGCTCTTCCGAGTTTTCTTTCACTCAGCCAAGCGGAACTTTAATTACAGAGCAGAAACCAACTTTGATAAACTTGAGTGATGTCACGCATACAGCCCGACTGTCCCAGTAATGGCAATGCTTACGACACAAAATAGTCGGAGCCATTTTTTGTTAACTGTTTACCTTACGAATCTGCCATATCTGCACTCGTGATATACAAAATTATCTATACAAATTTTATGTTTTTCATTTCTCCACTCCAAAACAGACCTCATGACCTATTAATGGAACAAGCTTGATGAGCTTGTTCCAATAAGGACTAATAAGCCATGGTTAGAAGTAATAAAAAATGAAAAAATCAGATGTTTCAGACAAATAATTTGTACTGCTGGCTTCAACATGTGTAAGGAAAAGGATAAAAGATGCAGTACATAAAGCAAAGCAATGTTGGGCTATAGGAGGCAATTTTCTTTTTTGCATTTAATAACTCCCAAACTCCCAATCCTTCAAAATGCATTTTGGGAATAATTGCCTAAGTGACATGTGCATGCATGTGTGCATGCGTGCGTGCGTGCGTGCGTGCGTGTGTGGGGGGGGGGGGGGGGGGGGGGGGGGATTTGTGATGGTGTGTTAGAGTAGTCAATTTTTGTTTGTTTGCATTGAAAGTTACAATGAAATCCTTTCATAAATATGGCCTGAAGACTGTGCTAAAGGTTTTCGGGCTTCAGGCTCGGGCAGCCATCATGGTTGAATGATCACAAACAAAAGGGGACATTCTCATCTGGGCATCATCTGGAGTGATCCTGTGAAGTTACAATGAAATCCCTTCATAAATATGACCTGTAGACTGTCCTCAAGATTTTCGGGCTTCGGGCGCCTGTAGCCATCACAGTTGACCAATCATGACAAAAAGGTGATGTCATCATCTAGGCATTATAAATACGACCTATAGACTATGCTAAAGGTTTTTGGGCTCGGGCAGCCATCAAGGCTGAATGATCGTGACCATAAGGGGACGTTCTCATCCAGACATTATTTGGAGTCATCCTACCAAGCTACAATGAAATCCTTTCATAATTGTGACCTGTAGACTGTTCTAAATGTTTTTGGGCTTCGGGCCCCTGTTGCCGCCACAGTTGCCCAATCGTGTCCAAAAGGGGACGCTCTCATCGAGACATTATATGAAGTTAACCTACCAAGTTACAATGAAATCCCTTCATAAATATTACCTGTAGACTGTGCTAAAGGTTTTCGGGCTTTGGGCTCAGGCAGCCATCATGGTTGAATGATCACAACCAAAAGGGCACATTATCATCTGGGCATCATCTGGAGTGAACATAACAAGTTACAATGAAATCCTTCCATAAATATGACCTTTTAACTATGCTAAAGTTTTTTGGGCTCAGGCAGGCATCAAGGCTGAATGAGCGTGATCAAAATGGGACGTTCTCATCTAGACATTATTTGGAGTCATCCTACCAAGTTACAATGAAATCCCTTCATAATTATGACCTGTAAACTGTTCTAAAGGTTTTCGGGCTTCAGGCCCCTGTTGCCGTCACAGTTGCCCAATCGTGTCCAAAAGGGGCCTTTCCCATCTAGACTTTATATGAAGTCAACCTACCAAGTTACAATGAAATCCCTTCATAAATATGACCTGTAGACTGTGCTACAGGTTTTTGGCCTTTGGGCTCGGGCAGCCATCATGGTTGAATGATCGCAAACAAAAGGGCACGTTCTCATCTGGGCATCATCTGGTGTGATCCTACGAAGTTACAATGAAATCCCTTCATAAATATGACCTGTAGACTGTGCTCAAGGTTTTCGGCACCTGTAGCAGTCACAGCTGACCAATCACTACCAAAAGAGGATGTCATCATCTAGGCATTATATGGAGACAACCAAATAAGTTACAATGAAATCCTTCCATAAATATGACCTTTTGACTATGCTCAAGGTTTTTGGGCTCGGGCAGCCATCAAGGCTGGATGATCGTGATCAAAATAGGACATTCTCATCTAGACATTATTTGGAGTCATCCTACCAAGTTACAATGAAATCCCTTGATAAATATGACCTGTAGTCTGTGCGCTAAAAGTTTTTGGGCTTCGGGCCCATGTAGCCATCACAGTTGCCCAATCACATCCAAAAGGGGACGTTCTCATCTAGACATTATATGCAGTCAACCTATTAAGTTACAATGAAATCCCTTCATAAATATGACCTGCAGACTGTGCTAAAGGTTTCCGGGTTTGGGGCTCGGGCAGCCATCATGGTTGACAGATCACGCTCAATTGGGGAAATTCTCATTTAGACCTCATACGGAGTCATCATACCAAGTTACAATGAAATCCATCCATATTAAACATGACCTGCAGACTGTGCTAAAAGTTTTTGGGTTTCGGGCTTGGGCAGCCATCATGGTTGACAGATTATGACCAAAACGGGACATTCTCATCTAGGCATTATACAGAGGCATCCTACCAAGTTACAATGAAATCCCTTCATAAATACAACCTGTAGACTGTGCTAATGGTTTTCAGGTTTTGGGCTCGGGCAGCCATACCGGTTGACCGATCGCGACCAAAAGGGGACGTTCTCATCTAGACATGACCCAAAACCTCCATATGAAATTTCGTGACGATCAGACAAGAACTACGGGGCGTAGCCTGTACTTGAAGGTTGAATAAAAAAACTTCAACCACAAACTTTAACCGAAACTCCAAATGTTAACTAAACAGGAAAAAAAAAAAAAAAACCCACTTGAACCTTCAGTAAAAAACTTGAACCAAAACTCTACATGTTAACAGACGGACAGACAAAAGTCATTACTTTAGCCCTCACTGTAAACAGTCGGGCTAAAAATTAAAATTCAAGGTCGCTGTGACCTTGATCTTTGGCACAGTGATCCCAAAATGAATAGAGTTCTTCTCCTCATCATACCTAACCCAAGAGCGGAAACCAACTCTGTCTACAGATGGACAGATGGTCGGACAATGCCATGGCTATATCCCCAAAAAATTGGGGGGGGGGGATGAAAACTTAAAATACATTATTTCTCTTGTACTTCTCAATATATGGGTGTTTGAATTTTTTCTGAATTTAGGTCCTGGTGTTTTGTGAGAGATATACTTTTTTGAGCATAATTCAAAGACATGTCCCCAAATAATACTGTACACCAAACTCGGATCACATTAAATTAATAGAAAATTTGGGCCGGGCCATTTGGTGGTTTATGAGAAGACTTATAAAAAAGATTTGGGAGATTTTGAGGATTTGGGGGCACTACCCCAGCTCAACAGGCTTGGCAGCTTCAATCAAATAAATTAGGAAGGGTATCTCTCAAAGATAATGTCTGGTCGGATTTGGGCTAGTGGTTCTGACGAAGAACACTGATATGACAGATGACAAATGCCAAGTGATTGCAATAGCTCATGCTGACTTTCAGTCAGGTGAGTTAAAAATAATGACAACATAGCAAGACACAATTTTATTTTTCTTACACCACACAGATTATACCAATGAAAGAGAATGGTGCTTGAATGTCTGCAAGTGCCATTATGCTTAAAAAAATATGGCATAAATATGACTTTTTATGGAGACTGATCCCTAAGAGACCAGACAAAATATGCAAAAAATTAAAAATAACAGGAACAAAGCTTATCTTGCATTCACAAATATTTTAATCTTCCCCACTAAATAAATAAATAAACTCAAGAAATTTAGTTTTCGTGCCATGATCTATTTTAAAATTATTTTAAAATGGGAACAAAATTTTCCCATGTATATGCTTTTACCAATGAAATGCTATTTTGAAACAACATTGAAAACCTTGGCTCTCAGACCCCTTTGCAACAGTGCATCACATGCCATCATTTTATCAGAAAAACTGAGAAAAATTTGTGACTTATCTATCATTCAGATCAGTCTTGGCACTTATATAATTATGTTCAAGTGAGAGTTGTATACAGTCACTGTCTCTAAACATTAGTGAAGAGGACGACCGTACTGGACTACTATTGGTGGTCTGGTCAAAAAAATAGTGGTCTGGTACCTGGGTACGCAGTCTGATAATTTGTCATATTACAATGGCCCTCTGTACTGCCTTGGACTGCCCTGGTTCAGCTTGTGTACTGGTATAGAAGAGATGGTCTGCCCTGGACTACTGTCCAGCCCTGGAAAAGTATTTTGCAGTCCGATCTGCAACACTACTGTACATTGTTTTCATTCAGATTTAGTTCAAGTTCAAATTGAAAAAAAAACAGAGGCTCAAGTGGGCCTAAAATTCTCACCTGCATCAAGTTATCTGCAAGGGAATTAGATTTGGTTAGAGGAATCAAGAGAGAAATGAGGATGTTAGTGTGAAAGGATCAGAAAGACGGAGGCAAAAAGGTAGTGTCATCTTGTATTATATGAGCATATTGCCATGACTATCACCAAAAACATTCTGGACAAGGATGTCTGTTTCTTGACCTCCACTCCACTTCCCCCCTCACACATCCTGCATTAGGCTTAAAATTATGCTGAAAAACAACTAAAGAGCTTCCTACTGAAAACACCTCCTTCAATGGTTACAATTTTGGGTTGACACTGGGTAAAATCTTCAGTACACCAATAAGCCATCAGTTGGGTGAAGAAATAAGAGTGAAATGGCAGTCAATAAGGGTATGACTGAGAGTTTTCTCAACAAATTTGAGCTCTTGGATTGAGCACTCTTACACACTCCCGAGTAGATAGAAGTATTAATGAAAAACAGAAAATTTGTTTCAAAGAAAATTTATTTTATCACCAAATAACAATATTTTTGCCTAGTTGATCTGAAGATCTTTCAAAAATATTCCTCACGTTTCATTCACTAAATTAAGTAAAGCCCAAATATGAACCAAGGGCCTTGAATTGAACAAACTTGAATTTGCTCCTCCCCCCACCCAATGATGCAGTATACAAGAGATCGAAAGAATTTGATCGCCAACAAATCACTGTGTACTAAGATGTACTGCACATCGATTATATCTTCAACTGCTACTTACTGTGTTGGTGTTAGACTAGAAAGTGTTTTAGCACACTAAAACATATGTCTTCCCTTCCTTTTGAGGTCAGAGGTCAAGGTCACATGCAGTTCATCAAGGTAGCGGACATGCAGTTTCATGGTGACACATCCACATGTCAAAAAAAAAAAAAATTCTGGTCTGGACAATTACTCCCTATTTAAAGTACATAAAGTTGACCTTGAGGTCAAGGTCACATGAAGGTCATGATGACATGTGGTCTCATTGTGATACATCCACATGTCAGTCATCTAAGTCCTAGGTCAAAAAACAAAAAAAGTTCTGATCTGGACAATTATTCCCTATTTGAAGTACATAAATTTGACCTTGAGGTCAGAGGTCAAGGTCACATGCAGTTCATCAAGGTAGGGGACATGCAGTTTCATGGTGACACATCCACATGTCCAAAAAAAAAAAAATCTGGTCTGGACAATTACTCCCTATATAAAGTACAAAAATTTGACCTTGAGGTCAAGGTCACATGAAAGTCATGATTACATGTGACATGCGGTCTAACTGCGATACATCCACATGTCAAATATCTAAGTCCTAGGTAAAAAAACAAAAAAGTTCTGGTCTGGATAATTATTCCCTATTTGAAGTACATAAATTTGACCTTAAGGTCAGAGGTCAAGATCACATGTAGGTCATCGAGGTAGACGACATGCGGTCTCATGGTGACACATCCACATGTCAAATAACCAAGTCCTAGGTCAAAAAACAAAAAAATTCTGGTCTGGACAATTACTCCCTATTTGAAGTACATAAATTTGACCTTGAGGTCAAGGTCACAAGAAGGTCATGACATGCGGTCTCATGGTGACACATCCACATGTCAAATAACCAAGTCCTAGGTCTAAAAACAAAAAAAATCTGGTCTGGACAATTACTCCCTATTTGAAGTACATAAATTTGACCTTGTGGTCAAGGTCACGTGAAGGTCACAATGGTATGCGACACACTGGCTCATGGTGATACATCCACATGCCAAATATCTAAGGCCTAGCTCAAAAGACAAACAAGTTTTGGTCTGGACAAAGTTTCCTTGAAAAAAGAACAAATCTGACCTTCAGATCAAAGGTCAAGGTCACATGAAGGTCACAATGGTACGTTACACACCAGCTCATGGTGATACATCCACATGCCAAATATCTAAAGCCCGACTCGAAATACAAAAAAGTTCTTGTCCAGACAGTTTCCCTTAAAAAAACACAAAAAAATTCTGGTCTGGACAATTACTCCTTATTTGAAGTATATAAATTTGACCTTGAGGTCAAGGTCACAAGACGGTCACGACATGCGGTCTCATGGTGACACATCCACATGTCAAATAACCAAGTCCTAGGTCAAAAAACAAAAAAAATCTGGTCTGGACAATTACTCCCTATTTGAAGTACATAAATTTGACCTTGTGGTCAAGGTCGCATGAAGGTCACAATGGTATGCGACACACCGGCTCATGGTGATATATCCATATGCATGCCAAATATCTAAGGCCTGGCTCAAAAGACAAACAAGTTTTGGTCTGGACAAAGTTTCCTTGAAGAAGAACAAATCTGACCTTCAAATCAAAGGTCAAGGTCATATGAAGGTCACAATGGTACGCTACACACCGGCTCATGGTGATACATCCACATGCCGAATATCTAAAGCCTGACTCGAAATACAAAAAAGTTCTGGTCCAGACAGTTTCCCTTAAAAAAACACATAAATCTGACCCTCAGGTCAAAGATGAAGGTCACTATGGTACACTGCACACCGGCTGATGGTGATACATCCACATGCCAAATATCTAAGGTGTAGGCCAAAAGACAAAAAAGTTATGGCCCGGACAAAGTTTGTATGAGAAGAAGAAGAAGAAGAAGAAGAAGAAGAAGAAGAAGAAGAAGAAAAAGAAGAAGAAGAAGAAGAAGAAGAATATGCACTAAAACAATATGTGTCCCTTCTGGGAAGGGGAGACATAATTAGTAAGTTGGAGAGTCTGTTAGTTGCTCACCACTGCTTGGTGTTCTGGTTTCCTCTACCCATAAAACAGTCTGATACGATATTACCCCGTCTGTAGAAAGTGTTGTTAAATGCCAAGAAACAAACAAATTCACATATGTTTATCTCAGTGATGATTGATGTCCACCTGACACAATTGAAACAACTAAAACAATATCAGCTTTCATTACCTTGCCATAAGTAAAGTAACCATGACCTTCTATTGACAAGGCACACAAGTCAACACAGTCACAATTACATTAACAGTTTGAGTGCTAGAATAAAACATATTTGGGCTTTATTCTAAAGTACAGGTACCACAACTTGAAGGCTTCATATTCTTTAGAAGTGCTTCATATTATATCTGAAGTAAAATTACTTCAGCCGACTGGACTAGCTCTGTTACAATTTGTAACTATAAACTGTAACATGGCAAGATATGTGAACAGATTTTGGTGACAAAAAATAATTTAGCTCTCAACTAGTTAACACTTAAGCCTAAAACTCAAATAGATAAATCCATATAAACTTCTAACAACCAAATTTTGTTTCAAACATCTATCAAACATCACACACGTTCCATGATTTTACAAACAAAATGGTAATATGTAAGGTACAAGTGTAATAAAGCACTTATGCCAGATTGAGATTATTAAGATTTTAGGAATATATACATGTAAAGTTACAAGATGTTTACATTATCAGTGACAGGGGAAATATTCTAAAGGTTGTGCACAACATTTTGTTTTTTGTACCTGGTATCTTGGTTTGGTCTGTTATTTGTCTTTTGACGATTTGTAGTCTTTCCAAATCAAGACCTTTGTGAAACTGCTAAATTTATTATTTTCCAACACAGAACACTGACATGTCTTATATGTGTATGTATGATAGAATGGAAAGAAATACCTGCAAAGTGCAGTTATCATGTGGGCCAAAACTCATGTTTTGTATAAACATATTTAACACTTATGCAAAATTTTTGCCAACTGACTGTTGTGTTATAAGTGGAGATCTACTGGCCAAAATTTTGGTTCTCCATTTTTTTGTTTTCCACGTAGGTACTGAATTAACTTCAATTAACTGACAGAGTACTACAACTACTCCAACTTTATAAAGATTTGAAATTCTGAGGTTGCACTTCATGTTATCTTTAAGTGAAATTATTTGGCCTGTAGGCGTTTGTCTTGTTATAGTTTATGGGAGAGTGCCAGTAGGCACTTTCTTATAAATTGTAACAAGACAAAGACCTGTAGACAAATTTTGACATCCAATAACAGCTTGACTAATGAGAATCACTAAGAAAACAAGTACCGGTAACTGAATTTGACCAACAGTTCATATCATGATCATATAACAAACTGACCACCAGATCATCTTTATTTAATGCAACAAATTTCAATGGTGAATCAGTGAATGGTCACATCATTGTTTGAAAGATACAAGGGATTTGGTCATGAAAGTAACTAATGAATTTGGGCAATGAGGCTAACCATGAACTAAGTTACAGATGACTCACCTGAAAGCACTATGTTTTCCACCCATTTTTAAGAATGAAGTATCACTGGCATTTCTCCTATGATTTCTGACTTTAGAACTCATTGTAGGAGAGGCAGGAGGAGTTATTGATATAAGAGGCTGGTAATTTTTCTGAAAAAAAAACCCCAACAAGATTATCCATTAACTCTTTCAACATGGTATAGCTAAATTTTTGTGTGAAATAAAAGTTGGCAGTGTGCAAGAAAACAACACACATAGAATAAACAAGTACTAGGACTGGTAATCAGATTTAAACCATGAGTAGGATAGGGGTTTTAACCACTCGCTGAGTGGTTAAAACCCTTATTCTACGAGTGGTTTAAATCTGATTACCGACCCTAGTACCTATTTGTTTTATTTATACCATGCTCTTAATAAATAATTGACTTTGTCACTTAAAATGGAGAAAAAACAACACTTTCTGTCTCAAACACATGTGTTTGTTTTGTTTACATCTGCGCCAGATGGGCAGTATTACTGGCTGCACTTGAATGCTTGATTGACAGCTAGACATATCGTCAAAGTTAATTGCATTTACTTTGCTTTTTCTGTCAAATTATTATTAATAATTCTTAAATTTTATTTGAAATATTTAATTTTACGTTTTTTAAATTTAATAAGTAATTTACACGTAGTAGATAGTACTGCAAAATGTCGTATGTTTGAATGAAACAATGTGAAGTGCGAATGTATCGAAGTTGGCAAATTGCATCATGCCAAAGGTCAAGTTGGGTGAACTTCTGACTATAGGTGTAAATTTTTTTTTAATCACAGTAGAAGCTTTACACCGATAGTGGGGTTAAAAGCTAAAATTTAAAATACAGGCTTTTCACAGGTAGTAACATATGCGAGCATGGTATAAATGCAGATTAATACAACAGTCATCTGGGTCATTGGAATTAAACAGAGTTGAGGAGACCAGATCATCCAGATCCAACAAGATGCCATATGTATCGTGTTTGATCTGTATGATCTGGTCTCGACAATGAGATGGAAGGTGACAACCCAGATTAACTGACTGTTGTAATAATTTTTTATTATATGGCAACAGATCTTTAAAAATTGAGTGCAACACCTGAAATATAAACAAATAAGAGACACCCAAGGGGCCTTAATTGCTCACCTGACAAACTGGCTCAAAGAAGAATTTTGGATCACATTTAGTTAGTCATGGTTCATAACACTACAGAGGAATGGAAGTCAGGAAATTATTCATAACTCTTGTGTCCATGTCAGATGATTATTATCATAGGTCTTCCTGACTGCTTCCACTTCTATTAGCGGTAGACAACTACTGCAAAACTTCCAAGGGTTGTTATGTCACTGCAGTCACTGCAACATCCCCCACCCCAATAGAGAACCCAAATATTAACCCAGGGTCCCAATTTGAACAAACTTCAATCTGACCCCCATAGAGATGTTATATAACAAATATGAAAAGATTCTGACTGGTGGATCTGAAGAAGATTTTTTTAAAGAAATTCCCTCATATTGCATTCAGTTAAAAACGGGCTCCCAGAGTGAGCCCA
Source organism: Pictodentalium vernedei (assembly GCA_031216915.1). NCBI lineage: Eukaryota > Metazoa > Mollusca > Scaphopoda > Dentaliida > Dentaliidae > Pictodentalium > Pictodentalium vernedei. The sequence continues at coordinate 663,227,327 of CM062295.1, forward strand.
AATATTAACTCAGGGACTTGATTTGAACAAACTTGAATCTGACCCCCCTCCCCACCCCCCTTCCAAGATGTTATATAACAAGTATCAAAAGATTCTAATTGCTGGCTCTGGAGAAGAAGATTTTTTTAATTTTTTTAATGTCCCTTGTGGGCGTGCCAACTTTTTTTGAACAAACTGGAATTGACATATGGTAAGGAACATGCATATCATATTTGGTTCAATTCGGTCCAGTGGTTTATAAGAAGTCAATAGTGTAAAGTTCATGCCAGACAGACAAAGGATGGATGGATGGACAGAAAGTGATCACCCCCCCCCCCCCCCCCCCCCCCGACTTTCAGTCAGGTGAGCAAAAAGGAAAAATGGATGGTTGTCGAGTTTTTGGAGCCAAGGCACTGGAATTTTTATTCCGCAATCATAAAATTGTAATTACAACAAGAGGCCTGCATCGCGAAGCAAAGCTAAACCACCTGCACGCCCCCCCCCCCCCCCCCCCTTGACTTACAGTCAGGTGAGCAAAAAGGAAAAATGGATGGTTGTCGAGTTTCTGGAGCCAAGGCACTGGAATTTTTATTCCGCAATCATAAAATTGTCATTACAACAAGAGGCCTGCATCGCCAAGCAAAGCTAAACCACCTGCACTCCCCCCCCCCCCCCCCCCCCAATTAAGGGGGAGCACAGGGTTTTTTCCAGTATAAAATCACTCTAGCAGGGGGGCATAGGAGTCACATTATTACTATGATTTTTTTTGGCATAAAGCCATTGAAACCGATCAAAATGCAATATGGAGCAAGAAATTTTTTTTTATGCTCATCTGACTCCCCAGGGGTGGGGGGGGGGGGGGGTGGGGGGGAGGGGGCAATAGTAAATATTTTTTTTGATCGAAAAAAAAAGAAACAAAGTTCGGACGGACAGACGAATGGCAGGACAGACAGAACAGATCGATTGACAGATGGATGGGCGGATATGGACAGACTGATGGATGGAGGTCTTCATTATATTTCTCCCTTGCAGGTGGATAAATATACCCCAAAAAACTGAAAGTCGGTTACTAATGTCTAAGTTATTCCATAACCAAGCATCACACATTATTTTTTAACAAAGGGCAATAACACCCATAATGTTCACTGGATATCGCTGGTCATCAAGCTGGATGGAGACATTGTGACTACAGAGACATATTCCGGAAAAATTGAAATCTGGTTATTATGGTTAAAGTTATGCCATAAACAAACATTACACAATATTTTTTTAACAAAGAGCAATAACTCCCATACTTTTCATCAGATATTGGTGGTCATCGAACTTGACATAGACATTATTGCTTTAGAGACATATACCAAAAGTAATTGAAATGTGTTAACTACTGTTTAAGTTAAGCCATGAACAAGTTTTACAGGAACCATATTTTTATAACAAAGACCATAACTCCCATAACTTTCATCGGATATCAGTGATCATCGAACTTGATGTAGACATTGTTGCAACAGAGACATATACCAAAAACAATTGAAATCCGTTTACTATTGTTCAAGTTATGCCATAAACAAGTTTTACAGGATATTTTTATAACAAAGGGCCATAACTCCCATAATTTTCAAGAGATATCACTGGTCATCGAAATTGACATAGACATTGTTGCTATAGAGACATAGCCATTGTTGCAACAGAGACATATAACAAAAACAATTGAAATCCATTTACTATTTTACAGGATATTTTTATAACAAAGGGCCATAACTCCCATAATTTTCAAGAGATATCAGTGGTCATCGAAATTGACATAGACATTTTTGCTATAGAGACATATACCAAAAAGAATTGAAATCTGTTAACTATTGTTCAAGTTACGTCATAAACAAAGTTTGGACTGACAGACTGATGGACAGATGACAGATGGATGGACGAACATGCGGAAAAACAGGAGTTGTGGGCTTAATTTTTTGAGGAAAAATTGATAATTTTAAAACATTCGGACAACCGCTAAAAAGTCGTTTCTTCAAAAATTGTTTGGGGGGAATAAACATGGTTAGATCCCCTAAGATAAACCTGAAAAGGGGGCAATGCTAACCCCAGCCGTTAATTGACCACAAATCCCGAATGAAAGTGTCAATGACACTGTAGCTCAACTTGACAAACTTGAACTTGGTTAGTTATAAATGAAATGGCAAAATTGAAGATCATTGGGACCAATGTCAGTTTTTTTGCCAGTGGCAACATTTTTTGACAGAAACCGAAGAAAATCGATAGCTCCCATCTAGAGGCCTCCCCAAACAAGCATGCCAGGTTTTAAAGCAATCCGATCATAAATGTGCCCTGTAGGGTGTACAAAAGGGAAATATTGTGATCTGACTAGACTAAATTCTAAGAACGTTGGCCGTGGCAACAGTTTTTGACAGAAATGGAAGAAAATCGATAGCTCCCATCTAGAGGTCACCGTAAATAAGCATACCAGGTTTCAAAGCAATCTAATCATAAATGAGCCCTGTAGGGTGAGCCAAAGGGAAATATTGTGGTCTGACTAAACTAAGTTCTAAGAATGTTGGCTGCTGCAACATTTTTTGATGGAAATTGAAAAAAATCGATAGCTCCCATCTAGAGGTCACCCCAAACAAGCATGAAAGGTTTCAAAGCAATCCAATCATAAATGTGCCCTGTAGGGTATGCCAAAGGGAAATATCGAGTCTTCTGACTAAACCAAGTTCTAAGAACGTTGGCCGCGGCAACATTTTTTGATGGAAATTGAAGAAAATCGATAGCTCCCATCTAGAGGTCTCCCCAAACAAGCAAACCAGGTTTCAAAGCAATCAAATCATAAATGTGCCCTGTAGGGTGTGCCAAAGGGAAATATTGTGGTCTGACTAAACTGAGTTCTAAAAACATTGGCCACGGCAACATTTTTTGACGGAAATTGAAGAAAATCAATAGCTCCCATCTAGATGTCACCCCAAACAAGCATGCCAGGTTTCAAAGCAATCTGATCAAAAATGGGCCCTGTAGGGTGTGCCAAAGGGAAATATTGAGGTCTGACTGAACTAAGTTCTACGAACGTTGGCCGTGGCAACATTTTTTGCCGGAAATTGAAGAAAATCGATAGCTCCCATCTAGAGGTCACCCTAAATAAGCATACCAGGTTTCAAAGCAATCAAATCTTAAATGTGCCCTGTAGGGTGTGCCAAAGGGAAATATTGTGGTTTGACTAAACTAAGTTCTAAGAACGTTGGCCGCGGCAACATTTTTTGACAGAAATTGAAGAAAATCGATAGCTCCCATCTAGAGGTCACCCCAAACAAGCATGCCAGGTTTCAAAGCAATCTGATCATAAATGTACCCTGTAGGGTGTGCCAAAGGGAAATATTGAGTCTTCTGACTAAACTAAGTTCTAAGAACGTTGGCCGCGGCAACATTTTTTGGCAGAAATTGAAGAAAATCGATAGCTCCCATCTAGAGGTCACCCCAAACAAGCATACCAGGTTTCAAAGCAATCTGATCGTAAATGTACCCTGTAGGGTGTGCCAAAGGGAAATATTGAGGTCTGACTAAACTAAGTTCTACGAACGTTGGCCGTGGCAACATTTTTTGACGGAAATTGAAGAAAATCGATAGCTCCCATCTAGAGGTCACCCTAAATAAGCGTATCAGGGTTCAAAGCAATCAAATCATAAATGTGCCCTGTAGGGTGTGCCAAAGGGAAATATTGTGGTTTGACTAAACTAAGTTCTAAGAACGTTGGCCGCGGCAACATTTTTTGACGGAAAATGAAGAAAATCGATAGCTCCCATCTAGAGGTCACTCCATACAAGCATAAGAAGTTTCAAAGTAATCTGATCATAAATGCGACCTGTGAGGTGTGCCAAAGGAAATTGTGGACGTACGTACTAACGTACTAACATACTAATGTACTAACGTACGTACGTACGTATGTACGTACGCCGACGGACGAGAAGTGATGGCAATAGCTCAGCTTGACTTTGTCAAGTTGAGCTAAAAATCACTACAAATTGATTCCTGCCTCATAAGTCTCATATTTTAGACATTAACCTCATAATATTTGTGTGTAAGCTCATAATCTGGAAGTAAGCTCATAATGGCTGTCCAGGCAAAAAAAAAACAACTCGTTAAGTCTCGTATTATTGCCCGAACAGACAGATGGATGGACAGATGGATGGATGGACAGAGGTCTTTGCTATATCCCCCACTTGCGGGGGGATAAAAATCTAATATAAGTGACATCAATGACATCACAAGAGATACATTTGAGACCGGCATGATAAGGATTTAGAAAAGTTGAGACTTGTTTTCTGGCGAGACAACTGATGGGCAAACTACTATTGTAAGATGTTTATAAAATGACCCATATTGTGCATCACATGCCATCAAATCACTCCTGAATCACTCCACTGATGCAAAATGCAGTCACCCACACTCCTTTCATATTTTTAATGAATCTTTGTAATTCACAATGACATGTGCTACTCTTTACCATTTTCTTGCCACAGTATAGTCTCAGGTCCTGTTGTGGCATTACGCATCAACAAATAAATAAATACCCACACTTCTAGTCAAATCAAAAATACACTAAATACTATTTAAATAACTTTAGTATTTAGTGCCGTTTAACCGGAGACTTCTTAAATAGTTCCGTCCCATGTGATGACCTAGTTTCAAACCATACTGATATGGATTTTGAAAGTAATACTGATATGGCTGGTGATCAGACACCTGCTTTTCTAACAACGCAGATTTCATCGGCAAACAATAGTGGTAGTTTGAGCAGAAAATTGATAGTCATATAATAAAAGACAATTCCAATCAGGGTTGAAAGGGTTAAAGATTTACATATTGCTTATTTTCACATATTTACTTGAGGACTATAACACATCCAATACAATGCTTTTTCTGTGGAACTGTTCAGGAGTTCAACAGAATTTTTTTAACCATCTACCAAGCAAAATTTAAGTCATTTTCAGATAAGAATCTTCACACACTTTTTTGAATCCATAGAACAAAGGCAGTCCGAAATTGTATTCCCCAAATCCCAACAGTGTGAAACATATAGCTATAAAAAATTGCTCACAAACATTCTAAAGTCAATAATTGCTGAAAACTGAACTGGGCTGGGCTCATGGACATACACATGCATACCAAAAATAAGGAAGCCCTGGTAATAATTGGTTAAGTTATTGGACATAATCTAATATATCTCAAAATTGTAATTCAAAGTGCAATAATTCTTGACAGACTTGGTGGACATGTCTCAAGATTTAGTGAATTAGTTCACAAACTAATACCAAAACTCAAAAGAACTGAATGGTACCTGTTTGAATTCTTGTGAGATTCAAGTGAAAATTAAACTAATTCCACAACCAGAAATGACAAAAAGAATGCCTTATTAGCTTGAAAAATGTGACAAAAATAGATACAGATAACTAACATGTACAATATTTGTAAATAAATACACATATCAGTGACAGCCAAACTTTTCTGAATATGCTCCCCACCTGCTCCCAAAAAATCAGAGGGGATGGATTTATGTCATATAAACATAAGGCTGATAAGGTCTGTGGGGGGAAATGTCCCATTTTTTAAACATAGAATCTATACCTATGAGACAAAGTCCACCATTGATGTTATTGAGTTTTCTTGGACCAAACTGCATCTAGTAGTTCTAAGAAGGCTCTATACCAAATAACAATTCTTTGTTCCATGCAGTTTGAGAAATATGGGCATTTGAATTTTCTATATTTAGCTCTTAGGGTTCCCATGGGGATGCAAAAAAAGTTTGGGGGCATAAATCAAGTATATGCCACCTAACACTGCAGCAGACCAAATATGGCCCAAAATGGCTCCCCTTTTCAGAAAATTAAAATTGTGAGCGGGGCATAAAGTATTACCCCTACTAGCATGAGCCCATATATTGCAGAGAAAGTCTCTCTGAACAAACTTGAATCTTGAGCATAAAAGGAAGCTGCACATGAAATTTCAAAGTATTGTGATTGGCGGTTTATGAGAAGAGTTTTGAAACATTCTGTGTTTTGGGGTCACTGCCCCAGCCCATTATGGCTTAGCTATTTCTATTGAACAAATTTGGAAGGTTATCCCCCAAAGATAATTCATGTCATGCTTGGTTGGATTTGGTCCAGAAGTTCGGAAGAAGACTGATGTGCAAAGTTAACAGATGACAGTGACAGGCAACTGATGACAGAGGCCAAGTGATGGCAATAGCTCACACTGCCACTCAGCCAGGTGAGCTAAAAATTAAAGTGTCAATAACACTGTAGCTCAACTTGTTTAAGACATGTACATGTATAGTTTGTGACACAGCAATGACAAACATCTAGGTAATGACCTGATTACAAAGGTACATGTAAGGTATTGTAATGGTCTGTACATAAATGCTGACCATAGCCTGTAACAAATACACAGGTAAAGTATTGTAAAAGTGGGGTGACAGTCAGATGCTAAACTATAAAAGAAATCTTTGAGTCCCAGAGTGGGTCTGACTGAACCCCAAAATATTTGTTCTCAGTGATAAATAAGGCACCCAAAAACACTCGTTCCTGTCACAAGGTGATAACAAAGGTACCCCAAGAAGTTTCGTGAAGATCAGTTCATAAATACAGACTCTAGCCCGAACCGTATTGACATGTGCACTTACTGTGTATAAGTAGGACTGAACAAATCAAAGTTCATTTAATTTGCATAATTTCTGCACGAGAAAAAAACCTGTATTATATGTGATGTATTCCATGTTACTAAACATTCCTACAAAAATGTATTCAAACTAGAGGTACTGTGAGCAAACTCACAAAGTGATACCCCTGCACCTGAAATGTATAAGTTAGATTATCTCCCCTTGGAAATGTCAGAATAGAATTATATTGCTTCATACACATCTTCATATGGAGTTCTTCCATTGTGTAAAGTTTCATGAAAATTCTTCAAACGGTTTAGGAGGAGTTGCGCTTACAAGGATGAACAGACGGTATAAGTTAGATTATCTCCCCTTGGAAATGTCAAAACGGAATTATATTGCTTCATGCACATCTTCATATGGAGTTCTTCCATTGTGTAAAGTTTCAAGAAAATTATTTAAACGGTTTAGGAGGAGCTGCGCTTACAAGGATGGACAGACGGATGCTCCAACATTTCGGGTTTATGGGCTACCAAAAAAAACATTTTGTAAGTCCAAAACCTTATTTTACCCAGAACACCACCCCCTCCACCCTAGAACTTATATTTAACCCTAACCCCCACCCCTCCACCCAAAAATCACACCCTAACCCTACCCCATCCTGACCCTAAACCCTAAAAGCCCACCCCTGACCCTAACCCCCACCCACCCCCGGGACCTAAAGATCGGTTCATAAATATGGCCTCTTGCCCAAGCCGTATTGGCATTTGCAGTTACAGTGCTGAAAGTAACACTAAATAAATCAAAGTTAGTCTAATTTGCATAATTTACGAACGAGAAAAAAACCCGTATTAAAAGTGATGTATCCCATGGTACTAAACATTCAAACAAAAAATTATTCAAATCAGAGCTTTCATACGGAAGTTCTGCGCAAAAATCGGATTGCACCTAATTTTGTACAAAATGGCTGCCAGCGACCATCTTGAATTTCGGACCGTACCCAAAAACACTCGTTCTTGTCTCACGGTGATAACAAAGGTACCCAAGAAGTTTTGTCAAGATCGGTTCATAAATACGGCCTCTAGCCCGAGTCTTGTATACGGTGCGACGGACCTCAAATTTGGCTTTGCCAAAGTTGAGCTAAAAAATTACATCTGTACCTAATTGCCAGGGTGCTGACATAGCAGGGCACACAAAGCCCAGTATACAGCAGTGTCCAGTATAAGCTTTCTCAACTATAGACTCGTTTGGATGATAAAACATGGCAACTTTAATGAATGTATTATTTGTCAAATTGTTCCGAAATAACACAGGCCCTCACCATCAGTTATTTAATTTAATAAGGTTGAGAAAATACCTCCTTGGAGGGTAAACCTCAACATGTCTTGAGTTTTTGTTACATCAAATGACCAATGATGAGAGCCTGTGAAAATATATAATCCACGGACTCATTTTGCCAGCTTTTTAGTGTCAATGAGCTGTTGTCTTGATTTTTTAAGCTGATGGCAAGAATACTTTTCAATACTTGAATACTTTAAATTTTGAAATCATCTTGGTATAGTAAATCGATATTAGCATGATACCGTTAATGCTAGGCATACAGGCTTGTTTTTTTTATTTATACAAATCCATGGTGGCAAAATATTGCTCTCCTGGGCACTACTTATATTTATTTATTTATTTATTGGTGTTTAAGCAGGCCTCGAAATAACAAGATTTTGATAAACCTTCCAGCAGGTTGCCTCATTTGACAATGGTTAACCTGTTGATCGGTTACCTAGATTTTTTTCATAAACCTATTGGTTAATAATAATAACTCTTTGGCCAGCCGCTGATTTGTTGCGGTCCTCATAAGAGAAGGCCATCATTCCCCCTGCACCCAAACCCCTCTTCCCCTCCTCTCCTCCCAGCATTCAGATATAAACTGCTTAATAGTGTCCCTCACTTCCTCTTTTTCAATTTCTTCAATAAGCATTCCTACCCTCTCCCTCGTGTCCCCCTTCAGCCATCTATCCTTTGTTTCTTCACCCCATTTCTGCATTATTCTTCCAGTAAATTTTATTCTATGAGGTATATACTGTGGGCATTCCAAGAGAAAATGTTCCAGGGTCTCCACTACTCCAGAGTGGCACATTTGGCATCCCTTTTCCCCATCTCTCCCAATTTTTCCCCGAAGCTCCAGTGATCTTGATCTCAGTTTGAACAGCAGTGACCCTCCAAAGGTGCCATCTAGGTACTTCTCAAAAGCTGGCTTTTCTTTATATTGTAACCCCTGCAGTGATCTTTTCACGCTAACCCCTGCTCGCCAGTTTCGATTGCAATCTTCCATGACTCTCTCTTTGACAAACCTTTTGCCTTCTTTCATTCCTACTTCTATGTTTGTGACCTCTATAGAGTAATTGTCCATTAGTTCCCTCACATGTTTTGACCACCCCGTTTCTATATTAGAATTCCAAATGGTATCGAGCATCAATTTGCACCACCGGTTGTCAGGCAGGTTTCTCAAGTAGTTAAAGTAACACAGTTTTCCCAAATCTACCCTGTCCTTGATTTTCATCCACCCAAGCTCCCCCCTTACTGCTTCCAAAGCTGCAGCATTACTCGACCCTGTTATCCATCTGCCGGCATCATTTTGAGTATTTTCCAACTTCCATTACCATTACATTAAAAGTATTAATACTGACAAAGCTTCTGACATACCCAACTACAGTTCCTCCCAAATTAGTTTGGCATTTAGACACAAGGGACCCAAGGCAGGCGCAATACAAAACAGGTACATACACAAGCCCCCTCCACCCCCCCCCCCCCCCACACACATACACACGCAAATTCACATATGCACGCATTAAAATTTTGTTTTCTTTGCTTTATATGATTTTTGTTTTAATTGTTTATTTTTGCTGTGTGGCTTATTATTTCAGAAACATAAACACATTTGTCTCGAACTGGGAGTGGAAATTGTCAAATACCGTCGATGGACGTCTGTATTACGAATACATTGAACTTTGGGGGATGGGAGTTGCATTGGCAGTCTCTGATTAACATTGGAAAAGAAACAATTGTAAATCGTATCTACCTTTTCCCTACATTTCGGAATCCGGAGAATGTAATCCAAAGTTCCAAACTAAAACTTTATTTGTGCCACAATGTTCGAAATCATTTGGAAAAAACCATGTTCACAACCATTGTGACTGTTTATTCAAATGTTTATTCAAATGGAAAAAAGCATGTAAATAAGAAGTCAGCATTGATGAATAAAAGACATTTCCATAATGTGTTCGAGAATTTTTCTCATGGATTGGTAGGGTAAAAAGGGGCAGAATGCAAATAATTAACAACAGCTCATTTGATTTTCAATATGTCTCCTTTTTATTGTATCAAAGACTTATTTTCAGCTTTGCGCAGTGCAAGAGTTAATACCTCACGTGCGGTAAATGTATTAAAGCAGTTAGCTCCCTTTAGCTGTAACAGACAATCGCCTTTCTCTGAATCAAAACAAATTAATTGTTTCAAGAGCCAGAGGGCGCCGCAAGTTGGTACTGCAGATTTTCAGTACCACTAATACTATAGATTTATACTTGTGGGGACAAGTACAGTAATGATTGAAACACGCTGTATGATAACCATATGAGCATTTTGTTCTTGTTTTGTTCACTGCAGTCTGCAGCGCTTCTTTTAAATCAGTGGGAGGAAAAACGTTGAAAACATTTTGCATCCCGTAACAACTAACTTCTTCGGTCATCGGCGTGATTTTTGGTTAACCGATCGAGCATTCGCATGAAAACAAATCTGCGTAACTGATAGGCGAATGGTACGAGCGTTCGCCTCTTATTTCGAGGCCTGTTTGAGGTCACATATTTTTACACAATGGCTAATCATGACCACAATATGAGTATCAACTCAAGACCAGGGGTGAGCATTAATAAGCCATGTTGCCCATTTTAGAGAGGGTTTGCACCTCCCAAGCATTGGTGACAGGGTCCTATTTTACCAGTAAAACAGAGCCTGTTTACCGTGGTCACTACTAAAGCAAGCAAATTGCTCTCCTGAGCTATTTTTCATTGTTTTGCTTCACAAACATTCTCTAAATGCCCAAGTAAATGATGTATGCTTTCCTTGGAATACATTCATACCAATCAATGCCAATAAACTGTTGTTGAACCTCTTTGTTTTCTACAAACAACTCTATAGTATGGGCTGATTGCACAGGAAGTTCTACCTGGTTTCCAGGAAGAACTTCTTTCTCCATTTGGCCCATGAGGGGGGAGAGTGTTTTGTAAAAATTCAAACAATTCTCGAGAGAAGATATACTGCTGTACGCAAAATTAAAATAATATTATTACAGTTAACCCAACAATTAAAAAGATGATTTTAGAGGGCACTGCACTTTACCGATGGCCCAACAGGAATGATTAACAGTCCAACTTACCCCAGGCTGATCAGACATAGTAAATTTACTTTTTGGGGTCGAAGATCAAAAGCAGGTTTGATGCCTCTCCCATTTATCCTTCATGAAGGGAGCCCTTGGAGTGTCTGAAATATGGGCAATGTCAAAAAACGTCTGAAACTAGGCATGCAAAAAATGCTTACATGGCATTATTTATTATTTATTGGTTTTAAGGTCACATGTTTCAGCACAATGGCCAATTGTGACCACAAGACATGGAGATAAAGTCAAGTTTAATCAATCGTTTATACCTATGTTGCCCATTTTTAGAGGACTTCCACCCCAAGCAATCATGATAGTGTTCTACTTTACCAGTAAAACCAGCTAGTTTGCCACAATAAACAAGCACTGCTTCACTTCCTGGGGTTCCCAAAGGGAGCTCATGTGGGATAAAAATTGTGCGAGCATATGGCAATAAAATTGCATCAGATTTCCATCACTGGAAATGTACAGTATTCCACCCAGCTCTAGCAGAGAGTCAGACAATCATTTTAACAGTGTTGCAATATTCCTGTTTCAAAAGTGACCCTTATATATAAGGCCAATGTAATTAAAACATGTTCTTTGCTTCTTCACTTCTATCTTTTAAATGATTACAAAGAAACTACTGTTTATAAAAAACAAGAGGCCCCACGGGGCCTGAAGCGCTCACCTTGAACAGAATATGATATAAACAAAGTCCAAGAATGAGTCTACATTAAGCAATCCATCTCCACATAATACATTCTCAATCCTCAAGCCCCTCAGGAGTGACAAAAATAGTCCGAGCACCATGCCTTTTCTTTGGTTGATCATAATGTAAAATGTAGGGCTCCCCTATGAAGCCCCTTGATACAACCTATTTGGATTAATCTTAGTTACACACCTCCAGAGGGTACTGAATACAAAATTTCTAATTCTTTAGCTACATAGCCAGTTCCGGTTCCCATAGGGAGCCCAATTAACCCAGGCTCTCGATTTGAACAAAGTTGAATTTGACCTCCCTAGAGATGTTGTATACCAAATATGAAAGCATTCTGACTGTTGGATCTGAAGAAGAAAAATTTTAAAGAAATTCCTTCATATTGCACTAAGTTAAAATTTGGGCTACCATAGCGAGCCCAAATATAAACCTACAGACCCAATTTGAACAAAATGAATCTGACCACCCCCCTCCCACCCCCCTTCCTCCTAGAGATGTTGTATTCCAAATGTGATAGCATTCTGACTAGTGGATCTGAAGAAGAAGATTTTTAAAGAAATTTCCTCATATTGCACTAAGTTAAAATTTGGGTTACCATAGGGAGCCCAAATATTAACCCAGGGAACCAATCTGAACAAACTTGAATCTGACTCCTCTAGAGATGTTGTAGACAAAATATGAAAGGAATCTGACAGGTGAATCTGAAGAAGATTTTTGAAGAAATTCCCTCATATTGTACTAAGCTAAATTTCAGGTTCCCATATGGAGCCCAAATATTAACCCAGGCACTCGAATTGAACAAACTTGAATCGCATCCCCATAGAGATGTTGTATACCGAATATGAAAGCATTCCGACTGGTGGATCTGAAGAAGAAGATTTTTAAAGAAATTTCCTCATATTGCACTAAGTTAAAATTTGGGCTACCAAGGCAAGCCCAAATATATACCTAGGGACTCGATTTGAACAACCTTGAATCTGACCTCCCTAGAGATGTTGTATACCAAATATCAAAGCATTCTGACTGGTGCATCTGAAGATTTTAAAAATTATCCCCATATTGAACTAAGTTAAAATTTGGGCTTCCATACGAAGCCCAAATATTAACCTAGGGACTTGGTTTGAACAATTTTGAATCTGACCCTCATAACAATGATGTATACCAAACATTAAAAGATTCTGACTGGTGGTTCTGAAGAAGAAGATTTTTAAAGAATATTCCCCATATTGCCCTAAGTTAAAAATTCGGGCTCCTGTATTGAGCCCAAATATGAACCAATGGGCTTTATTTTAATAAACTTGTATCTGACCCCCCTATGAATGCTGTATACCAAATATCAAAAGATTCTGACTACTGGTTCTGACGAAAAGATTTTGACACATTTTTCACAATACCTACCATCTCTTCCTTCTACACCTGATTGACCCTTTTCCCAATGCACACAATATCAAAATTTGCTATTTTTTGTTTTAATTTTTAACAAAATTTCAGCAGAACCATATCAAGTGACCCCCTCATTGGGAGCCCATTCCAATGAGGGGATCACATGATTTGGTTTTGCTGACATTTTTTGAGAAAAATAATCTTTTTTCTTCAACTGCTCAATTAGTAAATTACACGGGCAGACGCAGACTTGTTAGGTACAGGGTTAATTACTATTCCAACCCTCTCCCTTATATCATCATTCCTCAATCAATCTCTCATTCAAATTCACATCTATCACTTGAGAAAATTTGCCAATTTTTTTTTAATTAATAATTTTGGTATTCTAACAAAAAATGTTCCAAGGTTTTCCTCACCCAAATCTACCCAAATGATGCTCTCAGTCACCATGCTATGATTAGTGATATTTATTGTTTGTTGGTCAAATAGAATGAAACTTACAAATAGTAGATGAGCCCAATATGTTGGAGTTTGATCATAATTTATGGGCTTTAATTTCACAAGAGTATTCACATAAGTGTAAACAATAAAGCCACTGTATGGAAAGTGTGACAAAATTCATCACACAAAAGACCCAAGCTAAGTGAAGTTACACTGTTTATGCTTGTTGAAGATAGAACAGATAAGGGGAAATTATGCTATCAAAATTAACTGGCAAACCTTCCAAACAGCAGATGGTGTAAAGTGGCATTTAACAAGGTATGGGGCTACAACATCCAGACAGGAGAGACAAGGCAGGTTAGGGAGCTAAAGGAGAATTATTCCATGGAGACTGAAGATGCAGAATTGTAAATGAAGCACGGGAGCAGTTTCATCAGTGGCAGGATGCTTGAAACTTGCAATAGAAATTTGGCGAGCTGGAGTTAGGGTCAAAAGCTTGTTTGATGGGCTATGCAAAAAGATATGCAAGCTTTTAAGGAGTACCAAGACATATCATTTGGGGAAACATTGTTGTTCAAAGTGACATCAAAGTCACCGAGTTGAAAGGAATAATCATGGAGGGTGAGGAAAGAGGGTGCCAAAAATATGCAGTTGGGGAGTAACAGAGACCTTGGAACATTTTAGTTTAGAATGCCCCAAATACTTGCCTCATAGAATGAGACACCTTGAGAAACTAATGGAAGAATGGGATGAAAACATGAGAGTTAAGTGGGGAAGGGATGAGTAAGGAAAAGGGTCAATATGATAGTTGGGGAGATTGAAAAAGCACCACAAAGTCACTAGAGTTGAAGGGGAAAATCAGATCAGGAAAGGTGAGGAAAGAGGGTACCAAATGTGCAGCTTGGGAGTAATGGAGACCTGGGAACATTTCATTTTAGAATGCCCCAAATACTTGCCTAGTAGAATAAGACACCAGGAGAAACTAATGGAAGAATGGGCTGAAAACATGAGCAATAGGTGGATAAGGGATGACGGTATCCGGACAAAACACCCTTAGGACAAAACACCCTCGGACAAAACACCACATAAGCTTTAAGCTTTCTGTCAAATCCCTCCTTTACACAGTAATCTACTTTCATTGTTTTGTGTATACTATTATATCTAGTGTTGTTCAGAACTTTTGTTACCTCACTGTTATTGTGAAATGTGTACACATGTCATTTAGTGAATAAATACTGTTTAAACTAAAACACCCTAAAAAATTGCAACCTGGACAAAACACCCTTGATGAGGTTGGTAACATGGACAAAACACCCTTAGGATAAAAAAACCCTCTGGACAAAACACCCTCGCCATGATAATAAGATATGTTAAAAACGAACAAAAACAGTGAAAGAGTTTAGAATTAATAAGCTGTATATGTATGACATTAAAATTCTCCAAATTGTTGTTGATTTGATGGGCTTCAGAAAAATGAAATCGCTAGGCAACAATTAATTCACAGCTCAGACAATTTCATCTCACTGATTTTTTTTTGATTTTTTTTTATTTTAATAGTAAAACAGATAAATAAAAAAGAAACAAATAGCACCTCGATAGCATAAGCACATTCATATAAAATGAAGTAACCCATTACCCAACAAAAGCGTGAAAAACTTACAGAATATTAATCCTTTACCGAATGTAACCTGAAAACCGGCCAGCGCTAAACACAAAAAGCGCCATTTAATCAATTCAGTTATCTCATATTCTCATCTTTTGCTTTCAAAACATAGGTTACTGGATGCTGTGTTTTGAAAGCAAAACAGATTTTAGTTACACAAGAATTGATTATACCACACTATGTCATGTGCATCATATATATGCTATCAATTGTGTATCTTGTAAAAACAACCCTGTTCTCAAAAGTAAATTTCATAACTAACTTAAACAAAGTCACACACTTAGATGTTTTTTGTGACAGTAAAGTAAACAATTATGTGTGAATGCATCAAAGAGTCGCCTAAACACACTACCCAAGCCATCACTTTCTTTGAGTGAGGAACATGAAAGAAAGAGATTATATTCAATCTCATTAATACCCCAAAACACACAATTTTTAATTTGAAAACAAAAAAAATTGGAAAACAAGAGATTCACTCGGAAGTGAGTATGCCCCCTTACGTGGCAATGACCTTGATCTGTGACCTTGACCTCCATCAAACAAAAACATTTGTAAAAAGTTTAATATTTGTACTTTGGTTCGTTTCTGAGTTATGGCTGAGACACGAATATTGATGATTTTCAGTGTGACCTTGAAATGTGACCTTACGGACCTGGCTGTGGTGTGTGACACATCCATCCATTGTCCTTTATAATTGAGCGAAGTTAGATGATTGTAGCCCTAATAGTTTTGGTGTTTTGCTTGAGACACGATTTGTGATCCTGAACATATGAAGGTCAAATTGTGACCTTCACCTTGCAGATGCGGCGGAAACTATTATATGCGACACACCTTCTGACTGTCCTTAAAATTTGTAAAAAGTTTAACAATCGTACTATGATTCGTTTCTGAGTTATGGCTGACACACGAATATTGACCGATTTTTAGTGTGACCTTGAAATGTGACCTTGACCTTGAAGGTACGAACCCGGCTAAGGTGTATGACACATCCTCCCATGGTCCTTTATAATTGTGTGAAGTTTGATGACTGTGGCCCTAATAGTTTTCGAGTTATTGGCTCAGACACACACACACATGGACAGACACATGGACGGACACACGCACACTTCAATCACTATATGCCACCCAATAGTCTGGTCGCCAAACCCCCGAAAATCACGAATGCTTGTTTTGGCGTATAAAGTTTTTTTCTCAATGGATTCTGAAAATTAAGGTATCTGACATCAACATTCAATCGGCTGACCATCTGTCAGCCTTGAGCAATTTTTTTTATAGAGCCCCAAAATTTATACCCCCACCCCGAATTTCAGTAAAATACCACTTTTTACTCCTATGTTATTAGATCTCACAAAAATGCGACAGAATCTTCACAATGAGATGCCAATAGCCGAAGGGTTCCGAACACATCACTTAACCATTAACTTCTCCAGAAAAATGATTATCAAATCTATGAAGTGAAAAAGTCGTCAAAATAAGATTTCCTGCCATATAATACAAGAAGTCACAAAAATTGTTAGAAAACTCGGCTTGTGGTTCGTAGACTTGGAGATGTCTCCCCAATTTAGTTCTCAACCTCGATTTATATCATTTACGCATTGGATTCACTATAAAATACCCGAATTTCCACCAAAATGATGCCGAAAGTAGTAAAATTGTGGATTTTGATATTTTTTGCGAATGAAGTCTATACCAGTGTGCCCCGGCTGCCAACATACATTTTGCTGGACATAAAAACTTTGCAAAATTATAGTGCAATGATATTAACTACATTTTGAGGAATAATGGAAACAAATGAGCAGGAGAAAACCGATATCGCAGACTATGGAGTGAAAAAAATGTCAAAACTGGATTTCAACCTAATACCAGAAATCCCAAATATGGTCACATAGCCAGCCTATGAAATGCAGAGTGAGAGATGTTTTATCTACTAAGTTTTCAATCTGGAATTTATCAAGAAAAGATCAACATGGTCACCGATATCCTCATCCTCACGGTCCATCTGGATCATTAGACTGATTTACCGTGACATCAATTGCTGAAACCGTTTGTTCATTGAAACATTCAATTGTTGCATTACACGCACAGAATATTGTGCATGCCAAGTGAGAGGAATAGCATCCACACCTGTTAGTTTTGCAAGGATGTTTGCTGGAACAGGAACAACGTACCATATGCAAAACAGAGTCGGGGGCCACAGGTATACCACTTGGTAGAGTAAAGGGTGATAACGTTTTCGAGACTTCATCTCTGACGAATCTGAACTCCCTAGGATCAAGATCTGGTGGAGCTGGGTCTAAGGCATGTTTCCACGTGCATACCTGAAGATGGGCACGTTTTACATTCTCTGTGAATGCTTCGGTTGTTGGGGGCAAGGTACATAAAGGGGGAACTTTTGTGGCACCCTTCTTGCCTATTTGCGATTTCCAAACACAGATTCGCGATTCTGACATGGTGCCCATATCCTTGCAACCATAGCATGAAGATATGAATCGTGTATCTTGATGAGGTACTTCCGACCAAGGGGCATTGACACAACCAACGGACGTTAGAGAAGTTTCGCCGGATCTCAAGACTTTCAACATACGACCTTTTCCAATTCCAAAACAACCACCAATTGTGTCGCTGCCAGAGATAGCATGGGAGGCAAGCAAGTTTGGTATGATACTTTTATGTTCTTCAACGGTCGCTGCAATATCAACAACTGACTTCCCCTTCATTGGGGATTCCATGAACATACTACATGACAGGTTTTGTTCGAGATAGTGATGTAGAAGCAATGTGTATACATCTGTGTCGTCTGCAAGAACTATGACATTGTCGTGGTCATCAGCAGCTCTGATGGCTTGCTGAATGATTATGTTATCTGCTTCTTCGTGCATAGTTTCCATGTCACGCCTTTCAATAACTATACCTCTATCGATTTCAATGGGTGAAGCATCCTGGCCAGTAACAAATAGTGCGTGTTGTTGAGTGTTATCAGCAGCAAACTGTGTGTCACGTCTGAAATGATCAACAATAATATGCTTATCAACTGTTTCTTATTTTCAGTTACCGTGAGAACCAATTTCTGAGAAGGTAATGGTGACGTTGCAGTCAACGTGAATTTCCGACAACAAGCTTCACCACTTCTTTTTGCCCTAGTCGTACATTTAGTACTGAATTCATTGTATCTGTCAAACACAAGACCAATAACCGACGCTTTACATGCTCTTGAAATCGCTGGACAAAATCGTTCACGTTCGGGTGACATAATTTATTGGGAGCAGGGGTATCCAAAGAAGTGCACACCCGTCTATAATAGTGCACGTTGACACATTGGTATCAGACTCAGACATATCGGTGTTTGGAATCATAACTGCGGTATCAGACTTCATGACCGATTTAGATTTGGATATCCGCATGTCACCATTGTCATTGAAAAGAGCTGTTGGAATGGGTGATAACTCGTATGAGAGTATATCATTTATACTAATTTCCCTGGAGCTGGCTTGAAGTCCCATCACCCGAGAGTAAATCAGATTGCTGTCACATGTTTTGTGCTCGCCCAACTTGACTGACTTTTTCATAACTTCCATTGTTTCAACGGGCCTTGATATAGTACAATAGAACCCACTCGGGAGTTTCTTCTCGAAATCAGTCAACGTCTGTCTACCAAGTGTTACAGCCATGTCCAAGTTCACAGTGCGATTAGCATGCTGACCACTGACAATATTGCCTATCTCATCCGGGTGTTGCTAGGGTTCAAGGGGGGGGGGGGGGGGGGTATGATTGTCGCGAGTTTGTTTCTTAGTCCCTCATGATCAGCGCAATCAGCAGCAATTCTCGCAGTCATCTCCTCTTTGTGTTCGAGCACTACTCGATTCGCGACGTCTGATTCCCTAACCTCCACGAGACCATTCAAAAGTTGACCACAATTGTGAAGGCTTAATGCCCACACTTTCAGAGTTTCTAGTTTTAATGTGATGCCAATGATGCCAGACTTACCATGGCCATAACGCATGAAAGTGGATTCGATATACATATCGCTCCAAATGCCATTCCAAATGCCATCAACATGTCTCATCACATGTGACATGTGATCCCTTCAGAAACTGTATCAACACTTCTTGTGGAAGACGTTCCATGTCCCTCAGATAATACAAGCCATATCTAGCATAGCTGACATGGCCGGATGCAAAGAAGTAAGGGAGCATTTGTTTTACAGTTGCCAAATGCAAGGGCCAGTCCCCTTCCCTCTAAGCCCTTACGTACTTCATCATTGTAAGAACTGGTCTTATGAAGCAGTCCACCCAAACCTTGCAAGTCCTGCTCTGGTCTGATATTTCACTCAATGTGTCAATGAAATCTTCCGGGCAGACAACATCATCTCTACTGACGATATCTCTAAGCAGCTCTTCTGCCAACAACCGAAATGCGTGCATATTTTGAGGAAACTTCTTCCCGCTTAGCATTTTGGCTACTCCGCCAAACACAGATTCAAGAATTTCAGATAAACCAGTGTTCTCCATCAAGTTGCCAATAGCACCAAGAAAACTCATTAACATATGCATGCCTCCCAACCTCGGAATCAATGTTCCGAAGTGATCGTGATTTGACCACAGAACATCCAACGCTACTTTATATAGCTGTTAATCAGCAGTGAATAAAGTATATTTCTGCCCAGTCAACTCAGACGCATTGCATCTAACATGGCGGTTGAAATTGTATCTGGATCAGCCGGTGGCATGTCAATCAATGGTAAGTACACTGCCTTCGTCTCTGGTTGAGGGAATTGCCCACTTTGTCGGGATGACCTGGTCTTGTAGCCATTGAACTCAGGACAGTTATGTTTCGTTACAATATCCTGGAAATTCGGGTATTTTATAGTGAATCCAACACGTAAATGATATAAATCGAGGTTGAGAACTAAATTGGGGAGACATCTCCAAGTCTACGAACCACAAGCCGAGTTTTCTAACAATTTTTGTGACTTCTTGTATTATATGGCAGGAAATCTTATTTTGACGACTTTTTCACTTCATAGATTTGATAATCATTTTCCCGTTCATATACACCATTGATACCCCTGATTGTCATCAAATATCATGGAGCTTCCAATTTGCATCATTTATATGCGCGAGGAATGAATCTTGGACAGTCATTGGGCACTTATTGCAGATTATTTCGAAAAAAATGGTAAAAATCCATAAATTTGCTACTTCCGGCCGCCATATTGGCTGCCATTTCGGATTTTTTCTGGAGAAGTTAATGGTTAAGTGATGTGTTCGGAACCCTTCGGCTATTGGCATCTCATTGTGAAGATTTTGTCGCATTTTTGTGAGATCTAATGACATCGGAGTAAAAAGTGGTATTTTACTGAAATTCGGGGTGGGGTATAAATTTTGGGGCTCTATAAAAAAAATTGCTCAAGGCTGACAGATGGTCAGCCGATCGAATGTTGATGTCAGATACCTTAATTTTCAGAATCCATTGAGAAAAAACTTTATACGACAAAACACGCATCCATGACCTGGCGACCGGACTACAACTTAAGTCGGGGGGCATAAAAACATCATACATAATTGAGTGAGGTACATCAAAAAAAGAGAATATATTCAATCTCAATAACAGCCAAAAGCACATAATTTTTAATTTAAAATTTAAAAAATTATACAAATTTGAAAAAAAAATTGAAAAAAAAATAAAAAAGTGCTTTGTCAAAAGGGTGTTTTGTCCTAAGGGTGTTTTATCCTAAGGGTGTTTTGTCCTTAGGGTGTTTTATCCAAGGGTGTTTTGTCCAAGGGGGTTTTGTCCGAAGGTGTTTTGTCCTACAATCAGGAATGACATATGACATGAGAGAAAGGGTTAATATCATAGTTGGAAAGATAAGGAAAGAGAGTGCCAAATGTGCAGCTTGGGAGTAATGGAGACCTGTGAATATTTCATTACAGAATGCCCCCAAATACTTGCCTAGAAGAATAAAAGACACCTTGAAAAACTAATGGAAGAATGGGACAGAAACATGAGAGATGAGTGGATGAGGGATGACATGAGGGAAGGGTCAATATTACAGTTGGAGAGACTGACAATGCACAAGTGAGGGAAAATATAAAACTGTTTGTGTCCCAAAGCTGGGAGATTAGGAGGGAGAGTGGGAGAGGAAATATCCAAGGAGGACAGGGTTGATGCTGTTGACATCCTCATTAGAGGACCACGGCAAATCTGCAGAAGGTCCAAGTATTATTACTCTATATGTTGAGTGTATTAGGTTAACAGGACAGGTGCGCGGAAAAAAAGTAACAGGAAAAAAAGAAACGGAAAAAAAGTAACAATTTTTGCTAGGAAAAAAAGTAACAGGAAAAAAAATATTTTACCAGAAAAATGTTTTAACTTTTGGGGCCAGTATCAGAATTTATATAAAAATCTCTTGTTTCGAGCATGTTTTCACAAAGTGTCGGCAATATCATTTCTGTCGCGCTTTCAGTGTCACAAGTGATTTTTCATAAAAATAGCTGACTGAAAGTTTGTACTGTATTTGGTGAACACATAGTTATTTATCGGTGTTTAGGCCAAAAAAAAAAAAGGAATTGATTCTCAGGCACCGCCGAGTTGAAAAAAATGGTCCGCATTGGGCCTTTTTATTTGGACCGTCATTGCACGAAATTAGGAAACAGGGAAATTGAAAAGGGACAATTGGTTTTAAGGCCCAAAACCAACGAATAAACAGGTAAATATACAGAGGCGTGTGTTAAGTGTGAGAGGGGAAAGGTTTTCGCCATATTTTCAGGAGACTGGGCGCACACGGCAGGGGAATTCAAACGCAAACTTGACTCGGTCGATGTTGGTCGAGTTGTCCAACACAGGCATAACCCACCTTGTCGAATACTAAACGTTAAATTTGCCAGGTACTGGCATCAAGTAAACCTTTTTTGCTGTGAAAACACAAATGAGAAATAGTGAGAATAATCGGTACAGGTAAGTATATTTTCGGGGTGGGGAATTATCACTTACTAAAGAAATACAAAAGTCCAAATTCTGCTGACGTGTCATGAACATAACGGGAAAGAATGGGCAAACACTGAATGGAAACTGAAATTCAGATTTTTCCAGAGCAGTTGTGCATCAAGGGAGATTACTCAAAACACAAGTGCGTTTCCCAATACGAATGACGTCTTCATTCAAAGTAAACAAACGAAGTCTTTTGTGTATTGAGTTGGGCCTATCCATTTATTAATTTCACCCACGGGAAATCGGATAGTGATATGAATGAAAGGGCTTCGCCGCAGTGGAAAAATAAAGTGATGTTTCCCTTTTTTAAATATCAAACTTGATCGCTTGGATGTATATGGGTTCAAACTATTTTTAATAGGCGTGGCCTTTGGGAGGGGCTCTTTGACAGACAGCTGATGACGTTACAAGTGCTGTGTAAGTTCCATGCCGAGTTGACACCGGAAGCTTGCTTCCATTCTGGTTTGTTTTTGTTTCCCTTCTAAAATTTCTATCGTAAAAATGTTAATTTCTATCAAAATAACTCACAATGAAACCAAAATAATACGAGGGTGGTCAATAATATCTATGGAAGACGACAGTACTTTGGGGGAGTTGGTTAAAAAACTGTTTGCCGGTGAGTTTGATAATGACAACGATTATTCAATACCACAGAACTTGAATCCGTTCTTGGAAAATGGTGAGAGAAATAATGAGATTTATTTGTATATCATTTTACAATATGCACTTTCCATGCCTTTTAGATAAAAACAGACATCAGAAAGTGACTTTTGCCTCTCAATCCTTGCTCACCATCTGGAAGAAATAAAAATAAAAAATAAAAATAAAATCCTCCCTCCCTCATTGATTTGAAAAAAAAATTGCCTGAGAATCAATTGATTTTTTTTTTTGGCCTTAAGGTCACATATTTTTGCACAATGGCTTATCATGACCACGACAGTTTTACGGGTGGAGGAATCTGGAGTATCGGAGAGAACCACCGAGCAACGGTCAACTCCCCAACATACTGACTCCACACAATGAGGGTTAGCACTGGTTGAAGACAAGTGCACCATCGACGTGCAGTATGTCTTAGTACACAATGCCACCGTGCCCCCATGTGGGCAATGGGGTGAACTGTCTTGCCCAAGGACACAACGAGGCTGCCTGACAAAGTAAGACTTAAGGATATAACAATTGAACTCACTCTGAAAATAACCTCTTGCTGAAGTCAGACAGTGAATGTGGGCGACCAAGAGATGAAAAATAAAAATATTATTAATAACTGCTCCGCAACTACTGAAACATGTAAAACAACCACCCCAAAAGATCGTAATTATACACTTTATAAATCTCTTTTCATGAATTTCCCCTATAGTTAATGAAAAAAGAAGTGTTCGTCTGGTTGAGATTTGTCTTGTTGGGATATTTCAGCCATTCATCTTGTTGGGGATAACACCCCCTCATACATCTTACAAGTATAAATATCTAGATATCAAAATTTCTTGCCTGATGTTCCCTATATGGGTTAGCATGGGGGTGGGTGCCATTTATTTATTTTTTTGGGGGGGGGAGGGGGGCATGTGCCTCCCCAACCTCCCCCTGGCTACGCCACTGATTCATACTCGTGATCACCATAACAATCCCATAGAAAAAGCACAGTAGGCCTAATGCAAGTACTACGGTGGAAATAAAGGCAATATTCCCATGCTGTTGGGGAATCTTAATTTTTAACATGTTTTTTTTTTTATAATGTGTATTTGATGTGCAACAACCTCTTCCATTAAAGCCACTTCTACTGTATACCGACCTACATGTAAATCCACTCATAGAGTATTTCAAATTGAGAAAAAATGCCAAGTACACAGCAACTGAAAATGCCTTAAAATATGATCAGTTGGTTTCACACCAAGTTCACTGACATTTTACAGAATGAGGCTCATGGGCAAGGGTGGCACTACAGGAGATGGTCAACCCTTGTAAAACAGGCTTTTATCCCACTTCCCTATCTCACCAACCTGCTTCACTGAGTGCCCCCACTCAAATAAAAAAATAACTCTATACCCCCGCCCCCACACACCTTCACACACAGGCATACATGAATATTTTTACACTGTAAACCAATAGCCCAGACTAGCTGGTGCTTAACTCAAAGTTATTAAGGGCCAAACACAAATTGTGAACCCCCCAATCCCCAAAATTTGCTTGCAAAACCGAAAATTAAAAGTCCTATCTGGCCCTCCATACATTTACTCTCCACGCATGCGCAGACATCAGGAAGTGACCGGAATTAGCACCAACATCATTCTTTGTTTGGCCCTAAAGTCATCAACAATGAAATGACATATGTTCTTTAAATTCTTGAGGATGCCAGACACAAATCAATGCAAGAATTGGTGGATACAAGGCTCTTATTGGATGAAGGAAGTGTTCAACGGTGGTTTTGGACGTTCAGGGCTGTAACTTTATAATATTTATAAAATTATTTTATGTTTCCCAATTTCGGGACATATGCCTGGCATCATCATTAGGCTTTTCCCTCTGGAAAAGACTATTGTTTTTCTACGGATTATTATTTTTTTTTTTTTTTTTTTTTTTTTTTTTTGGGTTTTTTTTTTTTTCCACACATTTTGTCCGCACGATTCCGAAGCCATTTTCGGACCGATTTTCAAAAAATTTTGCACACGCATAGAGGGGCACAAAATCTAAAAATGTACCAAAGCGGAATTTTCGATTTAACCCTTATTTCATCAGAATTGGCAAAGAACTGTCAAAATTGGGGGTTTATCGGCACTTTCTCGAAACACGTCTTGTAGATTTTATTTAAACCTTCATCATTGATAGACCTGCCTCTGCCACGACCTTTGATACACATGACATATCTGGCGATGCATATGGTAACCCTCCACATGCTGCCAAACATCGAAATTTTGATGAAATGGGCCAGTTTTAGGCCCCCAGAGAATCCAAACGATACCCGAGAGATAAACATAACTTCCTTTATTGGAAGTGGAATTCACCGGAGATCATTTTTGTAAGTAATAAGAGTGTACAAAAAACCAAGCGTTAACCCGTTTTGGGCTGGTTAAACAGCAATACCCCCATAAAGCTAAAAAATTCAGGTTTTCCGCGGATTTCTCTAAACGAGTCTTGTAGATTTTCAAGAAAAAATTGTCACTCCCAGGCCTTGATGTGACAATAGAAGTTGCATGGCCAAAATACTGTGGTGAGCATTTGTTAACCCTCCAAGGGCTGCTAAAAGTCAAAATTGTGATAAAATGGGCTTTTTTTGGACGCCAACAGCACCCAAACGGTATACCACAGAGAAAGTGGCCTTCATTAATCGGACGCAAAATTGATCGGAAAATATTTTTGAAAGTGGTAAGGGTATTCAAAATTCGACGTCTTAACCCATTTTGGGCTGGTTAAAGAGAGATACCCATTAAAATCTTAAAATACTCATTTTCTGTGGATTTCTCTAAAAACATCTTGTAGGTTTTCAAGAAAAAATCGGCTATTCGCAGGTCTTGGTGCGTCATTACAAGTTGCATGGACAAAATATTCCGGTCAGCATTAGTTAACCCTCCCAGGGCTCCCCAACGTCAAAATTGTGATAAAATGGGCTGTTTTTGGACACCAACAGCACCCAATGGGTACACCACAAAGAAAAGCGCCTCCTTTTATCCAGTGTACAATTTATACAGAAACATTTTTGTAAGTAGCAAGGGTATTCAAAAGTCGAAGTCTTAACCCACTTTGCGTACGCTAAGAGAGATATCCCTTAAAAGCTTTAAATTCCCATTTTCTGTGAATTTCCCTAACAGTAACTTGTAGGGGTTCAAGAAAAATTGACTATTCGTAGGTCTTTATGTGACATTACAAGTTGCAGGGACAAAATACTCTGGTGAGCGTTTATTAACCATCTCCAAGCTGCCAAGCATCGTAATTTTGTTGACATGGGCTGTTTTCGGACACGCACAGCACCCAAAGTATACACGAGAGATAAACATAATCACCTTTGTTGGAAGTGCTATTCACAGAGAACCATTTTTGTAAGTAATAAGGGTATTCAAAAAACCAAGCGTTAACCCCTGTTGGGGAGGTTAAGAGGGATACCCATCGAAAGCTTAAAAATCGTTTTCCCTGGATTTCTTTAAACATCTTGTAGGGTTTCAAGAGAAAATGGCCGTTGATAGGTCTTGGTATCACATTACCAGTTGCATACATTATTCTGGTAGGTATTTGTTAACCCTCCATGGGCTGCTAAATGTCAAAAATTTTGAAGAAATAGTCTGTTTTTGGACACTAACAACATCAAAAGGAAATGCCACAGAGAAACGTAACTTCTTTTACTGGACGCAAACCTGACAGAGAAACATTTTTGCAAGTAGTAAGGATATACAAAAATCGAGGTCTTAACCCATTGTCGACTGGTTAAGGATATATACCCATCAAAAGCTTAAAATTCCCGTTTTCTGTGGATTTCTCAAAAAAATCTAGCACGTTTTCAAGAAAAATTGACCATTTGCAGGTCTTTGAGTGACATTACAAGTTGCATGGACAAAATATTCCGGTAAGCAATTATTAACCCTCCAGAGCCTGCAAAGTATAGACATTTTGAGAAAATGGGCTGTTTTGGGGCACCCATAACACCCAATGTGTACCTGCGTGATAAACATAACCTTCTTCATTGGAAGTGAAATTCACTGAGGATCATTTTTGTAAGTAATGAAGGTATTCATAAAACCAAGCATTGTGTCATAAGTATATGCCCTTAAACACCAATAAATAAATAATAAATGATATCATGCAGGGCAGTGTGGACTACGAGGTGAGGCGTACCTTTCAATGTGTGTTTGGTTGGAGAAAGAGGCAGGGAGGAGGTGGTAACCTTGGTAATTTTGTTTGGATAAATCGACCGCTGGCGTGGGACACCGTGGAATTGACCGATGAAGCGGGACACAGTGAGAGTGGAATTTATGGGCGGTTATTCTTGATAATAAATACTATACACTTACTTTTGAGTTCATACAAGGTGAGTATAGTAGTCTCAAATGAGAATAGCCAATATTTGTCTTGAAAACCTACAAGAGGCTTTTAGAGAAATCCTCGGAAAATACGAATTTTTAACCTTCTGTGGGGTATCGCTCTGTAACCAGCCCTAAACGGATTAATGCTTGGTTTTATGAATACCTTCATTACTTACAAAAATGATCCTCAGTGAATTTCACTTCCAATGAAGAAGGTTATGTTTATCACGCAGGTACACATTGGGTGTTATGGGTGCCCCAAAACAGCCCATTTTCTCAAAATGTCTATACTTTGCAGGCTCTGGAGGGTTAATAATTGCTTACCGGAATATTTTGTCCATGCAACTTGTAATGTCACTCAAAGACCTGCAAATGGTCAATTTTTCTTGAAAACGTGCTAGATTTTTTTGAGAAATCCACAGAAAACGGGAATTTTAAGCTTTTGATGGGTATATATCCTTAACCAGTCGACAATGGGTTAAGACCTCGATTTTTGTATATCCTTACTACTTACAAAAATGTTTCTCTGTCAGGTTTGCGTCCAGTAAAAGAAGTTACGTTTCTCTGTGGCATTTCCATTTGATGTTGTTAGTGTCCAAAAACAGACTATTTCTTCAAAATTTTTGACATTTAGCAGCCCTGTCATTTGAGATTACTATCTTCACCCTTTTCATGACATCAATGAAGGGACTTCAGTGAGACAGTTAAAAACAACAAGACACTGTGGGGTCATGAAAAATCATGGAATCTCATCGGGAAAAGCCATGATTCTCCAGAATCATAAAATCTAGTCATTTTTTTTTTTTTTTGGGGAGGGGGGGGGGGGGGGGGTTTAGGCTTTTCCCTCTGAAAAAGACTATTGTTTTTCTACGGATTATTATTATTTTTTTTTTGTTTTTTTGGGGTTTTTTTTTTTTTTTTTTCCACACATTTTGTC
Organism: Pictodentalium vernedei; assembly: GCA_031216915.1. Lineage (NCBI taxonomy): Eukaryota > Metazoa > Mollusca > Scaphopoda > Dentaliida > Dentaliidae > Pictodentalium > Pictodentalium vernedei. The sequence goes on from CM062295.1 coordinate 663,255,507, forward strand.
CGTACGATTCAGAAGCCATTTTCGAACCGATTTTCACGAAATTTTGCACACGCATAGAGGGACACAAAATCTAAAAATGTACCGAAGCGGAATTTTCGATTTAACCCTTATTTCGTCAAAATTGGCAAAAAACTGCCAAAATTGGGGTTTATCGGCACTTTCTCGAAACATGTCTTGTAGATTTTTTTTATACATTCGCCATTGCTAGACCTGTCTGTGACACACCCTTTGGTACACACGACATATCAGGCGATGCATATGGTAACCCTCCACAGGCTGCCAAACATCGAAATTTTGATGAAATAGGCCGGTTTCAGGCCCCCACTGCACCCAAACAATACACGAGAGATGAACATAACTTCCTTTATTGGGAGTGGAATTCACCGTGGATCATTTTTGTCAGTAATAAGGGTGTTCAGAAAACCAAGCGTTAACCCATTTTGAGCTGGTTAAACAGCAATACCCCCATAATGCCCAAAAGTTTGTGTTTTCCGTGGATTTCTCTAAACGAGTCTTGTAGATTTTCAAGAAAAATTGGTCACTCTCAGGTCTTGGTGTGACATTACAAGTTGCATGGATAAAATATTCCGGTCAGCATTAGTTAACCCTCCCCGAGATGCTAAACGTAAAAATTGTGATAAAATGGGCTGTTTTTAGACGCCAACAACACCCAAACGGTATTCCAGAGAGAAAGGGACCTTCATTTATCAGACGCAAAATTGATCGGAAAATATTTTTGAAAGTGGTAAGGGTATTCAAAATTTGATGTCTTAACCCATTTTGGGCTGGTTAAATAGAGATACCCATTAAAATCTTAAAATACCCGTTTTCTGTGGATTTTGCTATCAACATTTTGTAGGTTTTCAAGAAAAAATTCGGCTATTTGCAGGTCTTGGTGTGACATTACAAGTTGCATGAACAAAATATTCCGGTCAGCATTAGTTAACCCTCCCCGGGCTGTTGAAGGTCAAAATTGTGATAAAATGGGCTGTTTTTGGACACCAACAGCACCCAAAGGGTACACCACAAAGAAAAGTGCCTCCTTTTATCGAGCGCACAATTTATACGGAAACATTTTTGTAAGCAGTAAGGGTATTCAAAAGTCGACGTCTTAACCCATTTTGGGCAGGCTAAAGCGAGATATCCCTTGAAAGCATTAAATTCCCATTTTCTGTGAATTTCCCTAACGGTAACTTGTAGAGTTTCAAGACAAATTGTCTATTCGTAGGTCTTTATGTGACATTACAAGTTGCATGGACAAAATACTCCGGTGAGCGTTTATTAACCATCTACAAGCTGCCAAGCATCGTAATTTTGTTAACATGTGGCTGTTTTCAGACACGCACAGCACCCAATGTATACATGAGAGATAAACATAATCTCCTTTGTTGGAAGTGGAATTCACAGAGGACCATCTTTGTAAGTAATAAGGGTATTAAAAAAACCAAGCGTTAACCCCTGTTGGGGAGGTTAACACGGATACCCATCGATAGCTTAAAACATCGTTTTCCCTGGATTTCTTTACAAACATTTTGTGGGGTTTCCAAGAGAAAATGGCCGTTGATAGGTCTTGGTGTCATATGACCAGTTGCATGGATAAATTATTCTGGTAGGCATTTGTTAACCCTCCATGGGCTGCTAAATGTAAAAAAAATGAAGAAATAGTCTGTTTTTGGACACCAACAACATCAAATGGAAATGCCACAGAGAAACGTAACTTCTTTTACCGGACGCAAAACTGATAAGGAAACATTGATATTGATATTAACCCATTCTACCATTAATGATGGGTTTTACCTAAACATTTTTTTATCAAACCCAAACCGAGTCATTTGAGACTACTATACTCACCTTTCTCATAACATCAATGAAGGAACTTTAGTGAGACAGTTAAAAACAATTCATCAGACACTGTGGGGTCAAGAAACATCAAGGAATCTAATCGGGAAAAGCCATGATTCTCCAGAATCATCAAGTCTAGTTTTTTTTTTTTTTTTTTTTTCCACACATTTTGTCCGTACGATTCCGAATCCATTTTCGAACCGATTTTCACGAAATTTTGCACACGCATAGAGGGACATAAAATCTAAAAAATGTACCGAAGCGGAATTTTCGATTTAACCCTTATTTTGTCATAATTGGCAAAAAACTGCCAAAATTGGGGTTTATCGGCACTTTCTCGAAACACGTCTTGTAGATTTTTTTTATACATTCGTAATTGCTAGACCTGTCTGTGACACGCCCTTTGATACACGCGACATAGCAGGCGATGCATATGGTAACCCTCCACAGGCTGCCAAACATCGAAATTTTGATGAAATAGGCCGGTTTCAGGCCCCCACCGCACCCAAACAATACATGAGAGATAAACATACCTTCCTTTATTGGGAGTGGAATTCACCGAGGATCATTTTTGTCAGTAATAAGGGTGTTCAAAAAACCAAGCGTTAACCTGCTTTGGGCTGGTTAAACAGCAATACCCCCCATAAAGCTAAAAAATTTGTGTTTTCCGTGGATTTCTCTAAACGAGTCTTGTAGATTTTCAAGAAAAAATTGTCACTCCCAGGCCTTGGTGTGACAATAGAAGTTGCATGGACAAAATACTGCGGTGAGCATTTGTTAACCCTCCACGGGCTGCTAAAAGTCAAAATTGTGGTAAAATGGGCTGTTTTTGAACGCCAACAGCACCCAATTGGTGTACCACCGAGAAAGGTTCCTTCTTTTATCGGACGCAAAATTGATGGGGAAACATTTTTGATAGTGGTAAGGGTATTCAAAAGTCGAAGTCTTAACCCATTTTGGGTGGTTAAAGAGAGATACCCCTTAAAAGCTTAAAATTTCCATTTTCTGTGGATTTCTCTAAAAGCAACTTGAAGGTTTTCAGGAAAAATTGACTATTCGCAGGTCCTTGTGTGACATTACAAGTTGCATGAACAAAATATTCTGGTGAGCATTTATTAACCCTCTAGAGGCTGCTAAGCATCGCAATTTTGTTGAAATAGGCTGTTTTCAGACGTGCACAACACCCAATGCATACCCGAGAGATAAACATAATCTACTTTGTTGGAAGTGGAATTCACCGAGGACCAAATTTGTTAGTAATAAGGGTATTCAAAAAACCAAGCATTAACCCCTTTTGGGATTGTTAATAGCAATACCCATCAAAAGCTTAAAAAATCATGTTTTCCCAGAATTTCTTTACAAACGTCTCGTAGGGTTTCAAGAGAAAATGGCCGTTGATAGGTCTTAGAGTCACATCACCAGTTGCATGCATAAAATATTCAGATAAGCATTTGTTAACCCTCCATGGGCTGCTAAATGTCAAAATTTCGAAAAAAAATAGTCTGTTTTTGGACACCAACAACATCAAATGGGGACACTGAAGAGAAACATAACATCTTTTACCGGACGCAAAACTGATAGAGAACATTTTTAGTAAGTAGTAAGGGTATTCAAAAATTGAGGTCTTAACCCATTTTCGCCCAGTTAAGGAGATGTACCCCTTAAAAGCTTAAAATTCCCATTTTCTGTAGATTTCTCCAAAAAATCTGGTAGGTATTCAAGAGAAATTGACCATGTGCAGGTCTTGGAGTGACATTACAAGTTGCATGAACAAAATATTCCGCTAAGCGTTTGCTAACCCTCCAGAGGCTGCAAATTTTGAGAACATGGGCTGTACTTGGCCACCCATTATACCCAATGTGTACCTGCGAGATAAACATAACCACCGTCATTGGAAGAGGGATTCACCGAGGATCATTTTTGTAAGTAATGAAGGTATTCATAAAACCAAGCATTAACCCGTTTAGGGCTGGTTACAGGGTGATACCCCTCAAAAAGTTAAAAATTCATGTTATCCGAGGATTTCTCTAAAAACATCACGTAGATTTTCAAGAAAAATTGGCCATTCCCAGATCTTAGTGTGAATTACAAGTCGCATGTACAAAATATTCCAGTAAACATTTGTTAACCCTATGCTGGTTCTCAAACATCAAAATGTTGAAAAAGTGGGCTGTGTTTGCATACCCGCAGCACCCAAAGTTAAGAGGAGAAATCAACATAAGTGGAAGTAGAATTCACTGAGAATTATTTTTATAAGCAATAAGCGTATTAAAAAATGACCCTTAACCCATTTTGGGCTGGATAAACAATTATACCCATCAACAGCTTAACATTCATGTTCTCCCTGGATTTCTATGAAAACATCTCGTAGATTTTTAAGTAAAAATGGTCATTCACAGTTTTTGGTGTGAAATTACAAGTTGCATGAATAAATATTCCTGTTAGCACTTGTTAACCCTTAACAAGCTGTCAGACATCAATATTTTGGATACATTTGAGATAAAACAGACCATTTTCAAATAGATACAGCACTCAGTGGGTATGTGTCAAACAAACATAACTCCTTTTGCCGGTCATTAACTTGTTGGACGACAATATTGATATTAACCCTCTCCACCGTTAATGATGGTTTTTGCCTAAACATTTTTTTTTATCAAACTGAGTCATTTGAGACTTCTATACACACCTTTTCATGACATCAATGAAGGATCTTCAGTGAGACAGTCAAAAGCAATTCATAATACACTGTGGGGTCATGACAAATCATGGAATCTCATCGGGAAAAGCCATGATTCTCCAGAATCATAAAGTCTAGTTTTTTTTGGGGTTTTTTTTTTTTTTTTTTCCACACATTTTGTCCGTACGATTCAGAAGCCATTTTCGAACCGATTTTCACGAAATTTTGCACACACATAGAGGGGCACAAAATCTAAAAATGTACCGAAGCGGATTTTTCGATTTAACCCTTATTTCGTCAGAATTGGCAAAAAACTGTCAAAATTGGGGTTTATCGGCACTTTCTCGAAACACGTCTTGTAGATTTTTTTTAAACATTCATCATTGCTAGACCTGCCTGTGATACGACCTTTGATACACACGACATATCAGGCGATGCATATGGTAACCCTCCACAGGCTGCCAAACATCGAAATTTTGATGAAATGGGCTGTTTTCGGGCCCCCACAGCACCCGAACGAAACACGATAGATACACATAACTGCTTTTATTGGAAGTGGAATTCACCGAGGATCATTTTTGTAAGTAATAAGGGTGTTCACAAAACCAAGCGTTAACCCGTTTTGGGCTGGTTAAACAGCAATACCACCAAAAAGCTCAAAACTTCATGTTTTCCGTGGATTTCTCTAGACGAGTCTTGTAGATTTTCAGGAAATATTTGTCACTCCCAGGTCTTGGTGTGACATTACAAGTTGCATGGACAAAATATTCCGGTCAGCATTAGTTAACCCTCCCCGAGCTGCTAAACGTAAAAAATTCTGATAAAATGGGCTGTTTTTGGACACCAACAGCACCCAAACGGTATACCACAGAGAAAGTGGCCTTCATTTATCGGACGCAAAATTGAGCGGAAAATATTTTTGAAAGTGGTAAGGGTATTCAAAATTCGACGTCTTAACCCATTTGGGGCTGGTTAAAGAGGGATACCCATTAAAATCTTAAAATACCCGTTTTCTGTGGATTTCTCTAATAACATCTTGTAGGTTTTCAAGAAAAATCGGCTATTTGCAGGTCTTGGTGTGACATTACAAGTCGCATGAACAAAATATTCCGGTCAGCATTAGTTAACCCTCCCCGGGCTGCTGAAGGTCAAAATTGCGATAAAATGGGCTGTTTTTGCACACCAACAGCACCCAAAGGGTACACCACAAAGAAAAGTTCCTTCTTTTATCGCGCGTACAATTTATATGGAAACATTTTTGTAAGTAGTAAGGGTATTCAAAAGTCGACGTCTTAACCCATTTTGGGCAGGCTAAAGAGAGATATCCCTTGAAAGCTTTAAATTCCCATTTTCTGTGAATTTCCCTAATGGTAACTTGTAGGGTTTCAAGACAAATTGACTATTTGTCGGTGTTTATGTGACATTAACCATCTACAAGCTGCCAAGCATCGTAATGTTGTTAACATGGGACTGTTTTCAGACACGCACAGCACCTAATGTATACATGAGAGATAAACATAATCTCCTTTGTTTGAAGTGGAATTCACAGAGGACCATTTTTGTAAGTAATAAAGGTATTCAAAAAGCCAAGCGTTAACCCCTGTTGGGGAGGTTAACAGGGATACCCATCAAAAGCTTAAAAATCGTTTTCCCTGGATTTCTTTACAAACATTTTGTGGGGTTTTCAAGAGAAAATGGCCGTTGATAGGTCTTGGTGTCATATGACCAGTTGCATGGATCAATTATTCTGGAAGGCATTTGTTAACCCTTCATGGGCTTTTACCGGACGCAAAACTGATAGGGAAACATTGATATTGATATTAACCCATTCTACCATTAGTGATGGGTTTTACCTAAACATTTTTTTATCAAAACCAAACCGAATCATTTGAGACTACTATACTCACCTTTCCCATAACATCAATGAAGGAACTTTTGTGAGACAGTTAAAAACAATTCATCAGACACTGTGGGGGTCAAGAAAAATCATGGCATCTAATTGGTGTTTAAGGTTTTGTAAGTAGTAAGGGTATTTAAAAGAATGAAACTTAACCCATTTTGAGTGGATAAGGAGAGATGCCCCTTAAACGTTTAAAATTTATATTTTCGTGGATTTCGCTAACTGCTTGTTGGGGATTTTCAAGAACAATTTGACATTGGCAGGTCTTACAAATTGCGTAGATAGAATATTCCGCTAGTCGTTTGTTAATCCCTCTAGCGGCTGCTACACGTAAAAATTTTAATAAAATCGGCTGTTTTCGGGCAGCAAAATGGGTATGCAATAGATAAACATGACCTCTTTTATCAGATTTAGAATTCCTGGGGGATAATGTATGATAGTATTGAGGGTATTCAAGGGAGCGCGGTGGCTCAGTGGTAGACTGTTGTACTTCTATGCTAGAGGTCCCGAGTTCGATCCCCGTCCGGGACGACTCACGTTGTGTCCTTGGGCAAGGCACTTTGGTCCGGTTGCCGACGATGTCCCCGTGTACTAAGGCATACTGCACGTCGATGGTGCAGATGTCTTCAACCTCTGTAACCCTGCCTGAGCGGAGCCTGAACAGAGTGAGAATGTTGAGGAGCTGACAGTTGCTCGTCGATGCTTGGTGGTTCTCTCCGGGTACTCCGGCTTCCTCCACCTCTAAAACTGTCACGGTCACGATTAGCCATTGTGCAGAAGTATGTGACCTTAAACACCAATAAATAAATAAATAAATAAATAAATAAATAAATAAATAAATAAGGGTATTCAAAAAACCAAGCCTTAACCCTGTTTTGTCGGATTAAAGACAGACAGCCCATGCCGTGTACGCTGCCTACATTACTTGTAAAATCGACACCCCCACTACATCTTCTGCGAGGTGCGGTTTCGGACCCGACCACCTGACGGTTCTGACCACATCAAATAACACACCTTCGTTGTATTTAGCAGCAAGAAATTTCCCCAAGAAGCAAAGACAAAAATACGTCTGCGGAAAATAATGGCAAATATTTTATTTAGCCTGTATTTTGTCCGTATAGAAAATTTCTCACCCACATATACCTAAAAATGATTCAATGATACAATTGGACATATTTCTCTCATAAAACGTGAAAAAACACTTGATTTATTGCATTTTAGGATTGCGCATGTATATTCTTAGAAGATTCTCTGTCTGTTATTAAACTACGGCGTGTCTTTGATCTCGTTTGGGACGATCAGTGATTAGCACCTTTTCGACAAGAGCCATCGAAATAGAAAATAAAAAAAATAATCAAATTTCATTAAAACCTTTTACAGAATCGTGTTTTTCAGAAAATGCTTTCGCGATTGCGTGTGTCGTTTTCAAAATTCGGATCAGTAAGCACGAAATTATAAATATGTTGTTGTCAATAACATAATTGAAAGCATGTCCGTCAAACTTGCATGACGTCAGAACTCGACTCGGGTAAAATACTGGGGTGTGGTGAAAGGACGAGAGTAAGAAACGCTGATATCGCAGTAGGCTTTAAAATGTCCATGGAATGGTCCTAAAATCAAGTTTGTATTTGCAGCTTTATTGCAAATAAGTTTCCCGTTGTTTCTTGTTGAAATGTTATTTCCATAAAGGCCAAGTACCAGTGGGATAGGACACCTGCCCCATGAACAACTGCCTGCTATTAAAATTAATTAGCGGGGACATCCCCCCCCCCCCCCCATGCTGTTTATTTTACCTAGAACACCTGCACCCTGCTGCTTTTTTACCTAGGGCATATGCCCCCCCCCCCCCCCGCCCTACTGTTAGATTAGATTAAACATATTTTATTTGCCATTTGACAATGCAAATCAGGATTGGAGGACAAGTGCTTACCACTTAGAAGCCCTTCCGTTCCTGTGCGGTGACTAATAATTTACAATATGGCAGAACGTATTCCATAAATAACAGAATCTAGCAAAATCAAAATATTATAAACATTATAGACAAACACAAATTAAACTGAGAGAGAGAGAGAGAGAGAGAGAGAGAGAGAGAGAGAGAGAGAGAGAGAGAGATCAAAAAAATAAATAGAATATAAAGAAAACATGAAATACAACATTAGATCCAGTGATGATGCCCGCCACCCACCCATTTGCATTCTGTAGGCTTTCGAAATTCGGATTCACAGTTCAATTCCAAGAATATTTTCTGTTATAAGGTTGCTGTAAAGTTTAACGCAGTCCCTGTCTCGGATGCATAAAGGTAGGTGCCGTCGAAAAAAAACTCTCATTTTTTTCAGAATTTCGCTGGTTTAAGTGACAATTTACTCCATTCCTAATTCATTGAGCGCTGAATGTTTTCTATGCCTGCATGCAGCAAGCGTAGCACGACAACTTCTGTTTTATACGTTATTATTAAAAATGTAACCCTTACAGATTTAGGAGTTCCCATGTGGGTACAGTCGGAATAATTGTTTTTTTTCGCAAAATCAGTCCCTGAATATATTGGTAACCGTGCAGTGGCCTTTCGGTGGTGAAACACGAGGCCGCAAATAGTTAAGGTTGAAAAGTTCATCAAATAGACAGATATAATGCCAAACTCAGCCGGTGACAGGTAAATAATGAATAGGAAAGTCGTTGAATTGAGAAGAAAGTAGGGACGAATCGTCCCCTCGGTTTCCACCTGATCCACGGTGTTTCCACGCGGTCTTGGCACTTGACAAAGATACTAAACTGTCGGGCAGGGACAGGAGAAAACATTCTGAGAATCTGAAGTTGCTGCCTTGTATGGTCGGGACATAATTGGCGTGTATCCGACATTGTATCTGTTCAGTTTGAATGTCAAATTAGCCAGACGACGGCTTTTTCGCCACCGAGTCGAGTTGTCAGTTTCTGCCGGTACGCTCTGAAATAAGCAGTTTAACTACAAACTTTCAGTCCCACGTGAACGTGTGAATATTGAAAGCTGAACAGTTCGTCAAATAGACAGAAATAATGGCAAACTCGACGGGTGACAGGTGAATAGTGAATGGAAACGTCGTTGCATTGGGAATAGAGGAGGGACGAATCGTCCCTTCGGTTTCCACGCGATCCACATTGTTCCCACGCGGTCACGCCACTCGACAAAGATACTAACCTGTCGGTCAGGAAGAGTAGAACAACTTCTGAAAATTTCGTGTAGCTGCCTCCAGTGGTCTGGACGTAGTGGGCGTATGAGCGACACTGCTGTCTGTTCAATTTTAATGTCAAATTAGCCAGATTACCGCCTATTCGCCATTAACCCATGCGCGATTACTGTCCACTTTTCATTTCTGACAAATATCTAACTGTTACCAGCTTGGCGAGGTCCATTTGGCGCCAGTGTACACAATGCATCTTTCAGTCACCAGCGTCTCTCCACCAGAAACTGAGAATCCACGATTTTAAGCGGAACTACCCCAGAGGGGGGAGCAGTGCCACAACCCCAGACATATACCCAGCGTCAGGTCGCACCGGCTAGAACGGGACCAAATTCAAACAATTACCTCAACTCATTAAAACGCTATATCTCGGCCAATTCTTGGCCGATTTCCATCATTTTTTCACTCATTCTTCACAAATAGTTACCGCGTCTTTTCACATAGAGAGCGACACCAATTTCCCATTCTATCATGTTGAATGTCAGGAGAGGGTATGTGCACGTTCGGGGTGTGGGTTGAGAGAGAGGGGCGGCTGCCTCGAGGCCCATGCTTGGTTTCGGGACTTTCTAATAATATGACCGAGTTCGGGCGAGCTTCAGGTACAAACGCCGAATGTTTGGGATGGCTGTTGCGAAAACGTTCGCCACAATCTATGGTGTCACACATGCACATGTTGTTATTATTAAGTACACGCGATCTGTTCAACGGGTTTGCTATTTAGCCCTAACTTGGACATTAAGCATACAGCATTCACGCCAATGTGAAAGAGTATTGCCGAAAGAATTGTTAGACACTGTAGGGAGTTTTCTATGGGCTATGCACTTAATATAGCCTAAAAAACTACCAGCTCTATATGCAATCTTATTTCGTCGCTGCCTAAAAAGACAAGCGGAATAGGTGAATCTCTCGATTTCGTGAAACCGAAAAATCTAGTTAGGCTTTTCCCTCTGGAAAAGACTATTGTTTTTCTACGGATTATTATTAGGCTTTTTCCTCTGGAAAAGACTATTGTTTTTCTACGGATTATTATTTTTTTTTTTTTTTTTTTTTTTTAGGCTTTTCCCTCTGGAAAAGACTATTGTTTTTTTACGGATTATTATTTTTTTTAGGCTTTTTCCTCTGGAAAAGACTATTGTTTTTCTACGGATTATTATTTTTTTTGGGTTTTTTTTTTTTTTTTTTTTTCCACATATTTGTCCGTACGATTCAGAAGCCATTTTCGAACCGATTTTCACAAAATTTTGCACACACATAGAGGGGCACAAAATCTAAAAATGTACAGAAGCGGAATTTTCGATTTAACCCTTATTTCGTCAGAATTGGCAAAAAACTGCAGAAATTGGGGTTTATCGGCACTTACTCGAAACACGTCTTGTAGATTTTTTTTATACATTCGTCATTGCTAGACCTGTCTGTGATTGAACGTCTTAACCCATTTTGGGCTGGTTAAATAGAGATACCCATTAAAATCTTAAAATACCCGTTTTCTGTGGATTTCTCTATCAACATTTTGTAGGTTTTCAAGAAAAAATCGGCTATTTGCAGGTCTTGGCGTGACATTACAAGTCGCATGAACAAAATATTCCGGTCAGCATTAGTTAACCCTCCCCGGGCTGCTGAAGGTCAAAATTGCGATAAAATGGGCTGTTTTTGCACACCAACAGCACCCAAAGGGTACACCACAAAGAAAAGTTCCTTCTTTTATCGCGCGTACAATTTATTAGGCTTTTCCCTCTGGAAAAGACTATTGTTTTTCTACGGATTATTATTTTTTTTTTTTAGGCTTTTCCCTCTGGAAAAGACTATTGTTTTTCTACGGATTATTCTTTTTTTTTTTTTTTTTGGGGGGGGGGGGGGGGTTTGGGTTTTTTAGGTTTTTTTTTTTTTTTCCACACATTTTGTCCGTACGATTCAGAAGCCATTTTCGAACCGATTTTCACAAAATTTTGCACACACATAGAGGGGCACAAAATCTAAAAATGTACCGAAGCGGATTTTTTGATTTAACCCTTATTTCGTCAGAATTGGCAAAAAACTGTCAAAATTGGGGTTTATCGGCACTTTCTCGGAACACGTCTTGTAGATTTTTTTTTAACCTTCATCATTGATAGACCTGCCTGTGCCACGACCTTTGATACACATGACATATCTGGCGATGCATATGGTAACCCTCCACAGGCTGCCAAACATCGAAATTTTGATGAAATGGGCCGGTTTCAGGCCCCCAGAGAACCCAAACGATACAAGAGAGATAAACATAACTTCATTTATTGGAAGTGGAATTCACCGAGGATCATTTTTGTAAGTAATAAGGGTGTTCAAAAAACCAAGCGTTAACCCGTTTTGGGCTGGTTAAACAGCAATACCCTCATAAAGCTAAAAAATCCAGGTTTTCCGTGGATTTCTCTATGGATTTCTCTAAACGAGTCTTGTAGATTTTCAAGAAAAAATTGTCACTCCCAGGCCTTGATGTGACAACAGAAGTTGCATGGACAAAATACTGCGGTGAGCATTTGTCAACCCTCCACGGGCTGCTAAAAGTCAAAATTGTGATAAAATGGGCTGTGTTTGGACGCCAAAAGCACCCAAACGGTATACCACAGAGAAAGTGGCCTTCATTTATCGGACGCAAAATTGAGCGGAAAATATTTTTGAAAGTGGTAAGGGTATTCAAGATTCGACGTCTTAACCCATTTTGGGCTGGATAAAGAGAGATACCCATTAAAATCTTAAACTACCCATTTTCTGTGGATTTCTCTAAAAACATCTTGTCGGTTTTCAAGAAAAAATCGGCTATTCGCAGGTCTTGGTGCGACATTACAAGTTGCATGGACAAAATATTCCGTTCAGCATTAGTTAACCCTCCCAGGGCTCCCCAACATCAAAATTGTGATAAAATGGGCTGTTTTTGGACACCAACAGCACCCAATGGGTACACCACAAAGAAAAGCGCCTCCTTTTATCGAGTGTATAAATTTATACAGAAACATTTTTGTAAGTAGTAAGGGTATTCAAAAGTCGAAGTCTTAACCCATTTTGGGTAGGCTAAGAGAGATATCCCTTAAAAGCTTTAAATTCCCATTTTCTGTGAATTTCCCTAACAGTAACTTGTAGGGGTTCAAGAAAAATTGACTATTCGTAGGTCTTTATGTGACATTACAAGTTGCAGGGACAAAATACTCCGGTGAGCGTTTATTAACCATCTACAAACTGCCAAATATCGTAATTTTGTTGACATAGGCTGTTTTCGGACACGCACAGCATCCAAAGTATACACGAGAGATAAACATAATCACATTTGTTGGAAGTGGAATTCACAGAGGACCATTTTTGTAAGTAATAAGGGTATTCAGAAAACCAAGCGTTAACCCCTGTTGGGGAGGTTAACAGGGATACCCATCGAAAGCTTAAAAATCGTTTTCCCTGGATTTATTTACAAACATCTTGTAGGGTTTCAAGAGAAAATGGCCGTTGATAGGTCTTGGTATCACATTACCATTTGCATACATTATTCTGGTAGGTATTTGTTAACCCTCCATGGGCTGCTAAATGTCAAAAATTTTGAAGAAATAGTCTGTTTTTGGACACTGACAACATGAAATGGAAATGCCACAGAGAAACGTAACTTCTTTTACTGGACGCAAACTTGATAGAGAAACATTTTTGTAAGTAGTAAGGATATTCAAAAATCGAGGTCTTAACTCATTGTCGATATACCCCTCAAAAGCTTAAAATTCCCGTTTTCTGTGGATTTCTCAAGAAAATCTAGCACGTTTTCAAGAAAAATTGACCATTTGCAGGTCTTTGAGTGACATTACAAGTTGCATGGACAAAATATTCCGGTAAGCAATTATTAACCCCCCAGAGCCTGCAAAGTATAGACATTTTGAGAAAATGGGCTGTTTTGGGGCACCCATAACACCCAATGTGTACCTGCGTGATAAACATAACCTTCCTCATTGGAAGTGAAATTCACTGAGGATCATTTTTGTAAGTAATGAAGGTATTCATAAAACCAATCATTAATCCGTTTAGGGCTGGTTACAGAGCGATACCCCTCAAAAGGTTAAAAATTCGTATTTTCCGAGGATTTCTCTAAAAGCCTCTCATAGGTTTTCAAGACAAATATTGGCCATTCTCATTTGAGACTACTATACTCACCTTGTATGAACTCAAACGTAAGTGTATAGTTATTTATTATCAAGAATAACTGCCCATAAGTTCCACTCTCACTGTGTCCCGCTTCATTGGTCAATTCCACGGTGTCCTACGCCAGCGGTCGATTTTTCCAAACAAAATTACCAAGGTGTTACCACATCCTCCCTGCCTCTTTCTCCAACCAAACACACATTGAAAGGTACGCCTCCTCTCGTATTCCACACTGCCCTGCATCATATCATTTATTATTTATTTATTGGTGTTTAAGGGCATATACTTATGCACAATGGCTAATCATGACCGTGACAGTTTTACGGGTGGAGGAAGCCACAGTACCTGGAGAGAACCACCGAGCAACGACGAGCAGCTGCCAGCTTCCCAACATCGTAACTCCGAACTGCAGCACAGGCAGGGTTAGATTGGTTGAAGACATGCGTACCGTCGACGTGCAGTACGCCTTAGTACAAGTCGGCATCATGCCCCCATATGGACAATCAGAGTTAAGTGCCTTGCCCAAGGACACAGCATGGGAGTCCGAATTGATCGCTCAGACGGCCACCCATACAATGATAAACCAGGCTCAACGTTGCTTTACTTCGGTGATATGACGAGAACCGGCTACCACAATGCCACCGCGCCCTGCCACTGCATGATAAGAAAGCGGTAAATAACGTTAGCTGCTATGGGATTAGTTACTTATAATATCAAATAGTGTTGACACTATAGCATTTCCCCGACAGTGGGTCCAGGTATATACTAGTCTGTAAAACGGATATACACTGCCCCTCCTCCGCCCCAGGGTGGCGACGTGGCAGTATATATCCATCTTACTGACGCTATGTTGTGCCTAAGGAACCTTACAATAAAAGGTGGGGGTCCCCAACATGGGAAGGGGGGGGGGGGCAGGTATATTTACTACTCTGTAAGGCGGTTATCAAATGCAGTGGTGCATGGCGCCAAGATTTCCCCGGCAGTGGGGCTAGATATATACTAGTTTGTAAGATGGCTATACTCCCCTTCTCCGTCCCAGGGTATATTTTATCTACACATATGTACAAACAACACTTCCTATTTATGAATGTAATAACTTCATGTTTGTTGTTGTATGTATGGATATCTTCATTGTAATAAATAAAACTAATCCAACAGGGAAAAACCAATTGGAGAGAAATTTACTTCTGCTATAAACAGACATGTGATAGGTGACCTCTACAAGGTGTGAAAAAATGACATAATAATGCATAACAACTGTGGTCTGATAGGAGATAATTAATACAGGACCAGACATCAATATTTTTGATACATTTGAGATAAAATGGACCATTTTCAAACAGACACAGCACTCAGTGGGTATGTGTCAAACAAACATAACTCCTTTTGTCGGACATTGACTCGTAGGACGACAATATTGATATTAACCCCTCCACCGTTAATGATGGTTTTTACGTAAACAATGTTTTATCAAACTGAGTCATTTGAGACTACTGTATTCACCTTTCTCTTAAAATCAATGGAGGAACTTCAGTGAGACAGTTAAAAACAATTCATCAGACACTGTGGCGTCATGAAGAATCATGGAATCTCATCGGGAAAAGCCATGATTCTCCAGAATCATAAAGTCAAGTTTTTTGGGTTTTTTTTTTTTTTTTTTTTTTTCCACACATTTTTGTCCGTACGATTCAGAAGCCATTTTCGAACCGATTTTCACACAATTTGGCACACGCATAGAGTGGCAAAAAATCTAAAAATGTACCGAAGCGGAATTTTCGATTTAACCCTTATTTCGCCAGAATTGGCAAAAAACTGCCAAAATTGGGGTTTATCGGCACTTTCTCGAAACACGTCTTTAGGATTTTTTTTAAACATCCATCATTACTAGACCTACCTATGACACAACCTTTGATACACACGACATATTTGGCGATGCATATGGTAACCCTCCACAGGCTGCCAAACATCGAAATTTTGATGAAATGGGCCGGTTTCAGACCCCCACAACACCCAAACGATACCCGAGCGGTAAACATAACTTCCTTTATTGGAAGTGGAATTCGCCGAAGATCATTTTTGTAAGTAATAAGGGTGTTCAGAAAACCAAGTGTTAACCCGTTTTGGGCTGGTTAAACAGCAATACCCCAAAAAAGCTCAAAACTTCATGTTTTCTGTGGATTTCTCTAAACGAGTCTTGTAGATTTTCAAGAAAAATTGGTCACTCTCAGGTCTTGGTGTGACATTACAAGTTGCATGGATAAAATATTCCGGTCAGCATTAGTTAACCCTCCCCGAGCTGCTAAACGTAAAAATTGTGATAAAATGGGCTGTTTTTAGACACCAACAGCACCCAAACGATATACCACAGAGAAAGGGGCCTTCATTTATCGGACGCAAAATTGATCGGAAAATATTTTTGAAAGTGGTAAGGGTATTCAAAATTTGACGTCTTAACCCATTTGGGGCTGGTTAAAGAGAGATACCCATTAAAATCTTAAAATCCCCGTTTTCTGTGGATTTCTCTAACAACATCTTGTAGGTTTTCAAGAAAAATCGGCTATTTGCAGGTCTTGGTGTGACATTACAAGTCGCATGAACAAAATATTCCGGTCAGCATTAGTTAACCCTCCCCGGGCTGCTGAAGGTCAAAATTGCGATAAAATGGGCTGTTTTTGCACACCAACAGCACCCAAAGGGTACACCACAAAGAAAAGTTCCTTCTTTTATCGCGCGTACAATTTATATGGAAACATTTTTGTAAGTAGTAAGGGTATTCAAAAGTCGACGTCTTAACCCATTTTGGGCAGGCTAAAGAGAGATATCCCTTGAAAGCTTTAAATTCCCATTTTCTGTGAATTTCCCTAACGGTAACTTGTAGGGTTTCAAGACAAATTGACTATTCGTCGGTGTTTATGTGACATTAACCATCTACAAGCTGCCAAGCATCGTAATGTTGTTAACATGGGACTGTTTTCAGACACGCACAGCACCTAATGTATACATGAGAGATAAACATAATCTCCTTTGTTTGAAGTGGAATTCACAGAGGACCATTTTTGTAAGTAATAAAGGTATTCAAAAAGCCAAGCGTTAACCCCTGTTGGGGAGGTTAACAGGGATACTCATCAAAAGCTTAAAAATCGTTTTCCCTGGATTTCTTTACAAACATTTTGTGGGGTTTTCAAGAGAAAATGGCCGTTGATAGGTCTTGGTGTCATATGACCAGTTGCATGGATCAATTATTCTGGTAGGCATTTGTTAACCCTTCATGGGCTTTTACCGGACGCAAAACTGATAGGGAAACATTGATATTGATATTAACCCATTCTACCATTAATGATGGGTTTTACCTAAACATTTTTTTATCAAAACCAAACCGAATCATTTGAGACTACTATACTCACCTTTCTCATAACTTCAATGAAGGAACTTTTGTGAGACAGTTAAAAACAATTCATCAGACACTGTGGGGGTCAAGAAAAATCATGGCATCTAATTGGTGTTTAAGGTTTGTAAGTAGTAAGGGTATTTAAAAGAATGAAACTTAACCCATTTTGAACTGGATAAGGAGAGATGCCCCTTAAACGCTTAAAATTTACATTTTCGTGTATTTCGCTAACTGCTTGTTGGGGATTTTCAAGAACAATTTGACATTGGCAGGTCTTACAAATTGCGTAGATAGAATATTCCGCTAGTCGTTTGTTAATCCCTCTAGCGGCTGCTAAACGTCAAAATTTTAATAAAATCGGCTGTTTTCGGGCAGCAAAATGGGTATGCAATAGATAAACATGACCTCTTTTATCAGATTTAGAATTCCTGGGGGATAATGTATGATAGTATTGAGGGTATTCAAGGGAGCGCGGTGGCTCAGTGGTAGACTGTTGTACTTCTATGCTAGAGGTCCCGAGTTCAATCCCCGTCCGGGACGACTCACGTTGTGTCCTTGGGCAAGGCACTTTGGTCCGGTTGCCGACATAGGGGCACGATGTCCCCGTGTACTAAGGCATACTGCACGTCGATGGTGCACATGTCTTCAACCTCTGTAACCCTGCCTGAGAAGAGCCTGAACAGAGTGAGAATGTTGAGGAGCTGACAGTTGCTCGTCGATGCTTGGTGGTTCTCTCCGGGTACTCCGGCTTCCTCCACCTCTAAAACTGTCACGGTCACGATTAGCCATTGTGCAGAAGTATATGACCTTAAACACCAATAAATAAATAAATAAATAAATAAATAAATAAATAAATAAATAAAAATAAATAAATAAATAAATAAATAAATAAATAAATAAGGGTATTCAAAAAACCAAGCCTTAACCCTGTTTTGTCGGATTAAAGACAGACAGCCCATGCCGTGTACGCTGCCTACATTACTTGTAAAATCGACACCCCCCACTACATCTTCTGCGAGGTGCGGTTTCGGACCCGACCACCTGACGGTTCTGACCACATCAAATAACACACCTTCGTTGTATTTAGCAGCAAGAAATTTCCCCAAGAAGCAAAGACAAAAATACGTCTGCGGAAAATAATGGCAAATATTTTATTTAGCCTGTATTTTGTCCGTATAGAAAATTTCTCACCCACATATACCTAAAAATGATTCAATGATACAATTGGACATATTTCTCTCATAAAACGTGAAAAAACACTTGATTTATTGCATTTTAGGATTGCGCATGTATATTCTTAGAAGATTCTCTGTCTGTTATTAAACTACGGCGTGTCTTTGATCTCGTTTGGGACGATCAGTGATTAGCACCTTTTCGACAAGAGCCATCGAAATAGAAAATAAAAAAAATAATCAAATTTCATTAAAACCTTTTACAGAATCGTGTTTTTCAGAAAATGCTTTCGCGATCGCGTGTGTCGTTTTCAAAATTCGGATCAGTAAGCACGAAATTATAAATATGTTGTTGTCAATAACATAATTGAAAGCATGTCCGTCAAACTTGCATGACGTCAGAACTCGACTCGGGTAAAATACTGGGGTGTGGTGAAAGGACGAGAGTAAGAAACGCTGATATCGCAGTAGGCTTTAAAATGTCCATGGAATGGTCCTAAAATCAAGTTTGTATTTGCAGCTTTATTGCAAATAAGTTTCTCGTTGTTTCTTGTTGAAATGTTATTTCCATGAAGGCCAAGTACCAGTGGGATAGGACACCTGCCCCATGAACAACTGCCTGCTATTAAAATTAATTAGCGGGGACATCCCCCCCCCCCCCCCCATGCTGTTTATTTTACCTAGAACACCTGCACCCTGCTGTTTTTTTACCTAGGACGCATGCCCCCCCCCCCCCACCGCCCCCGCCCTACTGTTAGATTAGATTAAACATATTTTATTTGCCATTTGACAATGCAAATCAGGATTGGAGGACAAGTGCTTACCACTTAGAAGCCCTTCCGTTCCTGTACGGTGACTAATAATTTACAATATGGCAGAACGTATTCCATAAATAACAGAATCTAGCAAAATCAAAATATTATAAACATTATAGACAAACACAAATTAAACTGAGAGAGAGAGAGAGAGAGAGAGAGAGAGAGAGAGAGAGAGAGAGAGAGAGAGATCAAAAAAATAAATAGAATATAAAGAAAACATGAAATACAACATTAGATCCAGTGATGATGCCCGCCACCCACCCATTTGCATTCTGTAGGCTTTCGAAATTCGGATTCACAGTTCAATTCCAAGAATATTTTCTGTTATAAGGTTGCTGTAAAGTTTAACGCAGTCCCTGTCTCGGATGCATAAAGGTAGGTGCCGTCGAAAAAAAAACTCTCATTTTTTTCAGAATTTCGCTGGTTTAAGTGACAATTTACTCCATTCCTAATTCATTGAGCGCTGAATGTTTTCTATGCCTGCATGCAGCAAGCGTAGCACGACAACTTCTGTTTTATACGTTATTATTAAAAATGTAACACTTACAGATTTTGGAGTTCCCATGTGGGTACAGTCGGAATAATTGTTTTTTTCGCAAAATCAGTCCCTGAATATATTGGTAACCGTGCAGTGGGCTTTCGGTGGTGAAACACGAGGCCGCAAATAGTTAAGGTTGAAAAGTTCATCAAATAGACAGATATAATGCCAAACTCAGCCGGTGACAGGTAAATAATGAATAGGAAAGTCGTTGAATTGAGAAGAAAGTAGGGACGAATCGTCCCCTCGGTTTCCACCTGATCCACGGTGTTTCCACGCGGTCTTGGCACTTGACAAATATACTAAACTGTCGGGCAGGGACAGGAGAAAACATTCTGAGAATCTGAAGTTGCTGCCTTGTATGGTCGGGACATAATTGGCGTGTATCCGACATTGTATCTGTTCAGTTTGAATGTCAAATTAGCCAGACGACGGCTTTTTCGCCACCGGGTCGAGTTGTCAGTTTCTGCCGGTACGCTCTGAAATAAGCAGTTTAACTACAAACTTTCAGTCCCACGTGAACGTGTGAATATTGAAAGCTGAACAGTTCGTCAAATAGACAAAAATAATGCCAAACTCGACGGGTGACAGGTGAATAGTGAATGGAAACGTCGTTGCATTGGGAATAGAGGAGGGACGAATCGTCCCTTCGGTTTCCACGCGATCCACATTGTTCCCACGCGGTCACGCCACTCGACAAAGATACTAACCTGTCGGGCAGGAAGATTAGAACAACTTCTGAAAATTTCGTGTAGCTGCCTCCAGTGGTCTGAACGTAGTGGGCGTATGAGCGACACTGCTGTCTGTTCAATTTTAATGTCAAATTAGCCAGATTACCGCCTATTCGCCATTAACCCATGCGCGATTACTGTCCACTTTTCATTTCTGACAAATATCTAACTGTTACCAGCTTGGCGAGGTCCATTTGGCGCCAGTGTACACAATGCATCTTTCAGTCACCAGCGTCTCTCCACCAGAAACTGAGAATCCACGATTTCAAGCGGAACTGCCCCAGAGGGGGGAGCAGTGCCACAACCCCAGACATATACCCAGCGTCAGGTCGCACCGGCTAGAACGGGACCAAATTCAAACAATTACCTCAACTCATTAAAACGCTATATCTCGGCCAATTCTTGGCCGATTTCCATCAGTTTTTCACTCATTCTTCACAAATAGTTACCGCATCTTTTCACACAGAGAGCGCCACCAATTTCCCATTCTATCATGTTGAATGTCAGGAGAGGGTATGTGCACGTTCGGGGTGTGGGTTGAGAGAGAGGGGCGGCTGCCTCGAGGCCCATGCTTGGTTTCGGGACTTTCTAATAATATGACCGAGTTCGGGCGAGCTTCAGGTACAAACGCTGAATGTTTGGGATGGCTGCTGCGAAAACGTTCGCCACAATCTATGGTGTCACACATGCACATGTTGTTATTATTAAGTACACGCGATCTGTTCAACGGGTTTGCTATTTAGCCCTAACTTGGACATTAAGCATACAGCATTCACGCCAATGTGAAAGAGTATTGCCGAAAGAATTGTTAGACACTGTAGGGAGTTTTCTATGGGCTATGCACTTAATATAGCCTAAAAAACTACCAGCTCTATATGCAATCTTATTTCGTCGCTGCCTAAAAAGACAAGCGGAATAGGTGAATCTCTCGATTTCTTGAAATCGAAAAATCTAGTTAGGCTTTTCCCTCTGGAAAAGACTATTGTTTTTCTACGGATTATTAGGCTTTTCCCTCTGGAAAAGACTATTGTTTTTCTACGGATTATTATTATTTTTTTTTTTTTTTTAGGCTTTTCCCTCTGGAAAAGACTATTGTTTTTCTACGGATTATTATTTTTTTTTTTGGGGTTTTTTTTTTTTTGGGGTTTTTTTTTTTTGGGGTTTTTTTTTTTTTTTTCCACACATTTTGTCCGTACGATTCAGAAGCCATTTTCGAACCGATTTTCACGAAATTTTGCACACGCATAGAGGGGCACAAAATCTAAAAATGTACCCAAACGGAATTTTCGATTTAACCCTTATTTCCTCAGAATTGTCAAAAAACTGCCAAAATTGGGGTTTATCGGCACTTTCTCGAAACACGTCTTGTAGATTTTTTTTATACGTTCGCCATTGCTAGACCTGTCTGTGACACGCCCTTTGATACACACGACATATCAGGCGATGCATATGGTAACCCTCCACAGGCTGCCAAACATCGAAATTTTGATGAAATAGGCCGGTTTCAGGCCCCCACTGCACCCAAACAATACACGAGAGATAAATATAACTTTCTTTACTGGGAGTGGAATTCACCGAGGATCATTTTTGTCTGTAATAAGGGTTTTCAAAAAACCAAGCGTTAACCCGTTTTGGGCTGGTTAAACAGCAATACCCCCATAAAGCTCAAAAATTTGTATTTTCCGTGGATTTCTCTAAAAGAGTCTTGTAGATTTTCAAGAAAAATTTGTCACTCCCAGGCCTTGGTGTGACAATAGAAGTTGCATGGACAAAATACTGCGGTGAGCATTTGTTAACCCTCCACGGGCTGCTAAAAGTCAAAATTGTGATAAAATGGGCTGTTTTTGGACGCCAACCGCACCCAATGGGTACGCCACAAGCAAACGTGCCTTCTTTTATCGAGCGCTCAATCTATACGCAAACATTTTTGTAAGTAGTAAGGGTATTCAAAAGTCGAAGTCTTAACCCATTTTGGAGAGGCTAAAGAGAGAGACCCCTTAAAATCTTAAAATTCCCATTTTCTGTGGATTTCTCTAAAAACATCCTGTAGGTTTTCAAGAAAAATTGACTACTCGCAGGTCTTTGTGTGATATTACAAGTTGCATGGACAAAATATTCCGGTGAGCGTTTATTAACCCTCTAGAGGGTGCCAAGCTTTGTAATTTTGTTGAAATGGGCTGTTTTCAGACGCACACAACACCCAATGTGTACCTGAGAAATAAACATAATCTCCTTTGTTGGAAGTGGAATTCGCCAAAGCCCATTTTTGTAAGTAATAAGGGTATTCAAAAAACCAAGCGTTAACCCATTTTGTGGTTGCTAATAGTGATAAACGTCAAAGGCTTGAAAATTTATGTTTTCCCTGGATTTCTTTACAAACATCTGTTAGGGTTTTCGAGAGAAAATGGCCATTGATAGGTCATGGTGTCACATTACCAGTTGATTGGATAAATTATTCCGGTAAGCATTTGTTAACCCTCCATGGGCTGCTAAATGTCAAAATTTTGAAAAAATAGTCTGTTTTTGAACAACAACAACATCAAATGGGAATACAACAGAGAAACGTAACTTCTTTTACTGGGCGCAAAACTGACAGGGAAACATTTTTGTAAGTAGTAAATGTATTCAAAAATCGAGGTCTTAACCCATTTTTAACTGGTTAAGGAGATATACCCCTTAAAAGCTTAAAATTCCAGTTTTCTGTGGATTTCTAAAAAAAAAAAATTCAAGAGCAATTAACCATTCGCAGGTCTTCGAGTGACATTACAAGTTGCATGAACAAAATGTTTTGGTAACCATTTGTTAACCCCCCAGAGGCTGCCAAGCATTGACATTTGGAGAAAATGGGCTGTTCTTGGGCAACCATAACACCAAATGTGCACCTACGATATAAACATAACCTCCTTCATTGGAAGTGGAATTCACCATCGAACATTTTTGTAAGTAATGAAGATATTCACAAAACCAAGCATTAACCCTTTAGAGCTGGTTAAAGAGAGATACCCCTCAAAAGGTTAAAAATTCATGTTATCTGAGGATTTCTTTAAAAACATCCCATAGATTTTCAGGAAAAAATGGCCATTCTCGTATCTTAGTGTGACATTACAAGTTGCATGTACAAAATATTCCTGTAAACATTTGTTAACCCTATGCAGGTTCTCAAACATCAGAATATTGTTAAATAGGCTGTGTTTGTGTACCCAGAGCACCTGAAGTTGGGAGGAGAGATCAAAATAAGTGGAAGTAGAATTCACTGAGAATTATTTTTGGAAGTAATAAGAGTATTCCAAAAACAACACTTAACCCGTTTTGGGCTGGAAAAACAATGATACCCATCAAAAGCTTAAAATTCCTGTTCTCCCTGGATTTCTCTGAAAACATCTTGTAGATTTTAAAGAAAAAATGGCCATTCACAGTTCTTGGTGTGAAATTACAAGTTGCATGAATAAATATTCCTGTTGGCACTTGTTACCCCTTTACAAGCTGCCAGACATCAATATTTTGGATACATTTGAGATAAAATAGACCATTTTTAAATTGACACAGCACTCTGTGAGTATGTGTCAAACAAACATAACTCCTTTTGTCGGTCATTGACTTGTTGGACGACGATATTGACATTAACTCACTCCACCGTTAATGATGGTTTTTACCTAAACATTTTTTTATCAAACTGTGTCATTTGAGACTACTATTTTCACTTTTCTCATAACATCAATGAAGGAACTTCAGTGAGACAGTTAAAAACAATTCATCAGACACTGTGGGGTCACGAAAAATCATGCAATCTCTTTTTTTGGGGTTTTTTTTTTTTTTTTTTTTTTTTTTTTTCCACACATTTTTGTCCGTACGATTCAGAAGCCATTTTCGAACCGATTTTCACACAATTTGGCACACGCATAGAGTGGCAAAAAATCTAAAAATGTACCGAAGCGGAATTTTCGATTTAACCCTTATTTCGCCAGAATTGGCAAAAAACTGCCAAAATTGGGGTTTATCGGCAATTTCTCGAAACACGTCTTTAGGATTTTTTTTAAACATCCATCATTACTAGACCTACGTATGACACAACCTTTGATACACACGACATATTTGGCGATGCAAATGGTAACCCTCCACGGGCTGCCAAACATCGAAATTTTGATGAAATGGGCCGGTTTCAGACCCCCACAACACCCAAACGATACCCGAGTGGTAAACATAACTTCCTTTATTGGAAGTGGAATTCACCGAAGATCATTTTTGTAAGTAATAAGGGTGTTCAGAAAACCAAGTGTTAACCCGTTTTGGGCTGGTTAAACAGCAATACCCCAAAAAAGCTCAAAACTTCATGTTTTCTGTGGATTTCTCTAAACGAGTCTTGTAGATTTTCAAGAAAAATTGGTCACTCTCAGGTCTTGGTGTGACATTACAAGTTGCATGGATAAAATATTCCGGTCAGCATTAGTTAACCCTCCCCGAGCTGCTAAACGTAAAAATTGTGATAAAATGGGCTGTTTTTAGACACCAACAGCACCCAAACGATATACCACAGAGAAAGGGGCCTTCATTTATCGGACGCAAAATTGATCGGAAAATATTTTTGAAAGTGGTAAGGGTATTCAAAATTTGACGTCTTAACCCATTTGGGGCTGGTTAAAGAGAGATACCCATTAAAATCTTAAAATCCCCGTTTTCTGTGGATTTCTCTAACAACATCTTGTAGGTTTTCAAGAAAAATCGGCTATTTGCAGGTCTTGGTGTGACATTACAAGTCGCATGAACAAAATATTCCGGTCAGCATTAGTTAACCCTCCCCGGGCTGCTGAAGGTCAAAATTGCGATAAAATGGGCTGTTTTTGCACACCAACAGCACCCAAAGGGTACACCACAAAGAAAAGTTCCTTCTTTTATCGCGCGTACAATTTATATGGAAACATTTTTGTAAGTAGTAAGGGTATTCAAAAGTCGACGTCTTAACCCATTTTGGGCAGGCTAAAGAGAGATATCCCTTGAAAGCTTTAAATTCCTATTTTCTGTGAATTTCCCTAACGGTAATTTGTAGGGTTTCAAGACAAATTGACTATTCGTAGGTGTTTATGTGACATTAACCATCTACAAGCTGCCAAGCATCGTAATGTTGTTAACATGGGACTGTTTTCAGACACGCACAGCACCTAATGTATACATGAGAGATAAACATAATCTCCTTTGTTTGAAGTGGAATTCACAGAGGACCATTTTTGTAAGTAATAAAGGTATTCAAAAAGCCAAGCGTTAACCCCTGTTGGGAAGGTTAACAGGGATACCCATCAAAAGCTTAAAAATCGTTTTCCCTGGATTTCTTTACAAACATTTTGTGGGGTTTTCAAGAGAAAATGGCCGTTGATAGGTCTTGGTGTCATATGACCAGTTGCATGGATCAATTATTCTGGTAGGCATTTGTTAACCCTTCATGGTCTTTTACTGGACGCAAAACTGATAGGGAAACATTGATATTGATATTAACCCATTCTACCATTAATGATGGGTTTTACCTAAACATTTTTTTATCAAAACCAAACCGAATCATTTGAGACTACTATACTCACCTTTCTCATAACATCAATGAAGGAACTTTTGTGAGACAGTTAAAAACAATTCATCAGACACTGTGGGGGTCAAGAAAAATCATGGCATCTAATTGGTGTTTAAGGTTTGTAAGTAGTAAGGGTATTTAAAAGAATGAAACTTAACCCATTTTGAACTGGATAAGGAAAGATGCCCCTTAAACGCTTAAAATTTACATTTTCGTGGATTTCGCTAACTGCTTGTTGGGGATTTTCAAGAACAATTTGACATTGGCAGGTCTTACAAATTGCGTAGATAGAATATTCCGCTAGTCGTTTGTTAATCCCTCTAGCGGCTGCTAAACGTCAAAATTTTAATAAAATCGGCTGTTTTCGGGCAGCAAAATGGGTATGCAATAGATAAACATGACCTCTTTTATCAGATTTAGAATTCCTGGGGGATAATGTATGATAGTATTGAGGGTATTCAAGGGAGCGCGGTGGCTCAGTGGTAGACTGTTGTACTTCTATGCTAGAGGTCCCGAGTTCGATCCCCGTCCGGGACGACTCACGTTGTGTCCTTGGGCAAGGCACTTTGGTCCGGTTGCCGACATAGGGGCACGATGTCCCCGTGTACTAAGGCATACTGCACGTCGATGGTGCACATGTCTTCAACCTCTGTAACCCTGCCTGAGCGGAGCCTGAACAGAGTGAGAATGTTGAGGAGCTGACAGTTGCTCGTCGATGCTTGGTGGTTCTCTCCGGGTACTCCGGCTTCCTCCACCTCTAAAACTGTCACGGTCACGATTAGCCATTGTGCAGAAGTATGTGACCTTAAACACCAATAAATAAATAAATAAATAAATAAATAAATAAATAAATAAATAAATAAATAAGGGTATTCAAAAAACCAAGCCTTAACCCTGTTTTGTCGGATTAAAGACAGACAGCCCATGCCGTGTACGCTGCCTACATTACTTGTAAAATCGACACCCCCACTACATCTTCTGCGAGGTGCGGTTTCGGACCCGACCACCTGACGGTTCTGACCACATCAAATAACACAACTTCGTTGTATTTAGCAGCAAGAAATTTCCCCAAGAAGCGAAGACAAAAATACGTCTGCGGAAAATAATGGCAAATATTTTATTTAGCCTGTATTTTGTCCGTATAGAAAATTTCTCACCCACATATACCTAAAAATGATTCAATGATACAATTGGACATATTTCTCTCATAAAACGTGAAAAAAACACTTGATTTATTGCATTTTAGGATTGCGCATGTATATTCTTAGAAGATTCTCTGTCTGTTATTAAACTACGGCGTGTCTTTGATCTCGTTTGGGACGATCAGTGATTAGCACCTTTTCGACAAGAGCCATCGAAATAGAAAATAAAAAAAATAATCAAATTTCATTAAAACCTTTTACAGAATCGTGTTTTTCAGAAAATGCTTTCGCGATTGCGTGTGTCGTTTTCAAAATTCGGATCAGTAAGCACGAAATTATAAATATGTTGTTGTCAATAACATAATTGAAAGCATGTCCGTCAAACTTGCATGACGTCAGAACTCGACTCGGGTAAAATACTGGGGTGTGGTGAAAGGACGAGAGTAAGAAACGCTGATATCGCAGTAGGCTTTAAAATGTCCATGGAATGGTCCTAAAATCAAGTTTGTATTTGCAGCTTTATTGCAAATAAGTTTCCCGTTGTTTCTTTTTGAAATGTTATTTCCATGAAGGCCAAGTACCAGTGGGATAGGACACCTGCCCCATGAACAACTGCCTGCTATTAAAATTAATTAGCGGGGACATCCCCCCCCTCCCCCCATGCTGTTTATTTTACCTAGAACACCTGCACCCTGCTGTTTTTTTACCTAGGACACATGCCCCCCCCCCCCCGCCCTACTGTTAGATTAGATTAAACATATTTTATTTGCCATTTGACAATGCAAATCAGGATTGGAGGACAAGTGCTTACCACTTAGAAGCCCTTCTGTTCCTGTACGGTGACTTATAATTTACAATATGGCAGAATGTATTCCATAAATAACAGAATCTAGCAAAATCAAAATATTATAAACATTATAGACAAACACAAATTAAACTGAGAGAGAGAGAGAGAGAGAGAGAGAGAGAGAGAGAGAGAGAGAGAGAGAGAGAGATCAAAAAAATAAATAGAATATAAAGAAAAACATGAAATACAACATTAGATCCAGTGATGATGCCCGCCACCCACCCATTTGCATTCTGTAGGCTTTCGAAATTCGGATTCACAGTTCAATTCCAAGAATATTTTCTGTTATAAGGTTGCTGTAAAGTTTAACGCAGTCCCTGTCTCGGATGCATAAAGGTAGGTGCCGTCGAAAAAAAACTCTCATTTTTTTCAGAATTTCGCTGGTTTAAGTGACAATTTACTCCATTCCTAATTCATTGAGCGCTGAATGTTTTCTATGCCTGCATGCAGCAAGCGTAGCACGACAACTTCTGTTTTATACGTTATTATTAAAAATGTAACCCTTACAGATTTAGGAGTTCCCATGTGGGTACAGTCGGAATAATTGTTTTTTTCGCAAAATCAGTCCCTGAATATATTGGTAACCGTGCAGTGGCCTTTCGGTGGTGAAACACGAGGCCGCAAATAGTTAAGGTTGAAAAGTTCATCAAATAGACAGATATAATGCCAAACTCAGCCGGTGACAGGTAAATAATGAATAGGAAAGTCGTTGAATTGAGAAGAAAGTAGGGACGAATCGTCCCCTCGGTTTCCACCTGATCCACGGTGTTTCCACGCGGTCTTGGCACTTGACAAAGATACTAAACTGTCGGGCAGGGACAGGAGAAAACATTCTGAGAATCTGAAGTTGCTGCCTTGTATGGTCGGGACATAATTGGCGTGTATCCGACATTGTATCTGTTCAGTTTGAATGTCAAATTAGCCAGACGACGGCTTTTTCGCCACCGGGTCGAGTTGTCAGTTTCTGCCGGTACGCTCTGAAATAAGCAGTTTAACTACAAACTTTCAGTCCCACGTGAACGTGTGAATATTGAAAGCTGAACAGTTCGTCAAATAGACAGAAATAATGCCAAACTCGACGGGTGACAGGTGAATAGTGAATGGAAACGTCGTTGCATTGGGAATAGAGGAGGGACGAATCGTCCCTTCGGTTTCCACGCGATCCACATTGTTCCCACGCGGTCACGCCACTCGACAAAGATACTAACCTGTCGGGCAGGAAGAGTAGAACAACTTCTGAAAATTTCGTGTAGCTGCCTCCAGTGGTCTGGACGTAGTGGGCGTATGAGCGACACTGCTGTCTGTTCAATTTTAATGTCAAATTAGCCAGATTACCGCCTATTCGCCATTAACCCATGCGCGATTACTGTCCACTTTTCATTTCTGACAAATATCTAACTGTTACCAGCTTGGCGAGGTCCATTTGGCGCCAGTGTACACAATGCATCTTTCAGTCACCAGCGTCTCTCCACCAGAAACTGAGAATCCACGATTTCAAGCGGAACTACACCAGAGGGAGAGCAGTGCCACAACCCCAGACATATACCCAGCGTCAGGTCGCACCGGCTAGAACGGGACCAAATTCAAACAATTACCTCAACTCATTAAAACGCTATATCTCGGCCAATTCTTGGCCGATTTCCATCATTAGGCTTTTCCCTCTGGAAAAGACTATTGTTTTTCTACGGATTATTATTATTTTTTTTTTTTTTTTTTTTTTGGGGGGTTTTTTTTTGGGGGGGTTTTCTTTTTTTTTTTTCTCCACACATTTTGTCCGTACGATTCAGAAGCCATTTTCGAACCGATTTCCACAAAATTTTGCACACGCATAGAGGGGCACAAAATCTAAAAATGTACTGAAGCGGAATTTTCGATTTAACCCTTATTTCATCAGAATTGGCAAAAAACTGCCAAAATTGGGGTTTATTGGCACTTTCTCGAAACATGTCTTGTAGATTTTTTTTATACATTCGTCATTGCTAGATCTGACAGTGACACACCCTGTGGTACACATGACATATCAGGCGATGCATATGGTAACCCTCCACAGGCTGCCAAACATCGAAATTTTGATGAAATAGGCCGGTTTCAGGCCCCCATTGCACCCAAACAATACACGAGAGATAAACATAACTTCCTTTATTGGGAGTAGAATTCACCGTGGATGATTTTTGTCAGTAATAAGGGTGTTCAGAAAACCAAGCGTTAACCCATTTTGAGCTGGTTAAACAGCAATACCCCCATAATGCTCAAAAGTTCGTGTTTTCTGTGGATTTCTCTAAACGAGTCTTGTAGATTTTCAAGAAAAAATGGTCACTCTCAGGTCTTGGTGTGGCATTACAAGTTGCATGGATACAATATTCCGGTCAGCATTAGTTAACCCTCTCTGAGCTGCTAAACGTAAAAATTGTGATAAAATGGGCTGTTTTAGACGCCAACAGCACCCAAACGGTATACCAGAGAGAAAGGGGCCTTCATTTATCGGACGCAAAATTGATCGGAAAATATTTTTGAAAGTGGTAAGGGTATTCAAAATTTGACGTCTTAACCCATTTTGGGCTGGTTAAATAGAGATACCCATTAAAATCTTAAAATACCCGTTTTCTGTGGATTTCTCTATCAACATTTTGTAGGTTTTCAAGAAAAAATCGGCTATTTGCAGGTCTTGGTGTGACATTACAAGTCGCATGAACAAAATATTCCGGTCAGCATTAGTTAACCCTCCCCGGGCTGCTGAAGGTCAAAATTGCGATAAAATGGGCTGTTTTTCCAAGCCAACAGCACCCAAAGGGTACACCACAAAGAAAAGTTCCTTCTTTTATCGCGCGTACAATTTATTAGGCTTTTCCCTCTGGAAAAGACTATTGTTTTTCTACGGATTATTATTTTTTTTTTTTAGGCTTTTCCCTCTGGAAAAGACTATTGTTTTTCTACGGATTATTATTATTTTTTTTTTTTTTTGGGGGGGGGGGGGGGTTTGGGGTTTTTTGGGTTTTTTTTTTTTTTTTTTTTTCCACACATTTTGTCCGTACGATTCAGAAGCCATTTTCGAACCGATCTTCACGACATTTTGCACACGCATAGAGGGGCACAAAATCTAAAAATGTACCCTAGCGGAATTTTCGATTTAACCCTTATTTTCTCAGAATTGGCAAAAAACTGCCAAAATTGGGGTTTATCGGCACTTTCTCGAAACATGTCTTGTAGATTTTTTTTTATACATTCGTCATTGCTAGACCTGTCTGTGACACGCCCTTTGATACACACGACATATCAGGCGATGCATATGGTAACCCTCCACAGGCTGCCAAACATCGAAATTTTGATGAAATAGGCCAGTTTCAGGCCCCCACCGCACCCAAACAATACACGAGAGATAAATATAACTTTCTTTGCTGGGAGTGGAATTCACCGAGGATCATTTTTGTCAGTAATAAGGGTGTTCAAAAAACCAAGCGTTAACCCGTTTTGGGCTAGTTAAACAGCAATACCCCCATAAAGCTCAAAAATTTGTATTTTCCATGGATTTCTCTAAACGAGTCTCGTAGATTTTCAAGAAAAATCTGTCACTCCCAGGCCTTGGTGTGACAATAGAAGCTGCATGGACAAAATACTGCGGTGAGCATTTGTTAACCCTCCACGGGCTGCTAAAAGTCAAAATTGTGATAAAATGGGCTGTTTTTGGACGCCAACAGCACCCAATGGGTACGCCTCAAAGAAACGTGCTTTCTTTTATCGAGCGCACAATCTATACGCAAACATTTTTGTAAGTAGTAAGGGTATTCAAAAGTCGAAGTCTTAACCCATTTTGGCAAAGCTAAAGAGAGAGACCCCTTAAAATCTTAAAATTCCCATTTTCTGTGGATTTAGCTAAAAATATCCTGTAGGTTTTCAAGAAAAAATGACTACTCGCAGGTCTTAGTGTGACATTACAAGCTGCATGGACAAAATATTCCGGTGAGCGTTTATTAACACTCTAGAGGCTGCCAAGCATCGTAATTTTGTTGAAATGGGATGTTTTCAGGCATGCACATCACCCAACGTGTACCTGAGAAATAAACATAATCTCCTTTGTTGGAAGTGGAATTCACCAAAGACCATTTTTGTAAGTAATAAGGGTATTCAAAAAATCAATCGTTAACTCATTTTGTGGTTGCTAATAGTGATACCCATCAAAGGCTTAAAAATTTATGTTTTCCCTGGATTTCTTTGCAAACATCTGGTAGGGTTTTCAAGAGAAAATGGCCATTGATAGGTCATGGTGTCACATTCCCAATTGATTGGATAAATTATTCCGGTAAGCATTTGTTAACCCTCCATGGGCTGCTAAATGTCAAAATTTTGAAAAAATAGTCTGTTTTTGAACAACAACAACATCAAATGGAAATACAACAGAGAAACGTAACTTCTTTTACCGGGCGCAAAACTGACAGTGAAACATTTTTGTAAGTAGTAAATGTATTCAAAAATCGAGGTCTTAACCCATTTTTAACTGGTTAAGGAGATATACCCCTTAAAAGCTTAAAATTCCAGTTTTCTGTGAATTTCTCAAAAAAAAAAAATTCAAGAGCAATTAACCATTCGCAGGTCTTCGAGTGACATTACAAGTTGCATGAACAAAATGTTCCGGTAACCATTTGTTAACCCCCCAGAGACTGCCAAGCATTGACATTTGGAGAAAATGGGCTGTTCTTGGGCAACCATCACACCAAATGTGTACCTACGAGATAAACATAACCTCCTTCATTGGAAGTGGAATTCACCGTCGATCATTTTTGTAAGTAATGAAGATATTCACAAAACCAAGCATTAACCCTTTAGAGCTGGTTAAAGAGAGACACCCCTCAAAAGGTTAAAAATTCATGTTATCTGAGGATTTCTTTAAAAACATCCCGTAGATTTTCAGGAAAAAATGGCCATTCTCATATCTTAGTGTAACATTACAAGTTGCATGTACAGAATATTCCTGTAAACATTTGTTAACCCTATACAGGTTCTCAAACATCAAAATGTTGATAAAATAGGCTGTGTTTGCGTACCCACAGCACCTGAAGTTGGGAGGAGAGATCAAAATAAGTGGAAGTAGAATTCACTGAGAATTATTTTTGGAAGTAATAAGAGTATTCCAAAAACAACACTTATCCCGTTTTGGGCTGGAAAAACAATGATACCCATCAAAAGCTTAACATTCCTGTTCTCCCTGGATTTCTCTGAAAACATCTTGTAGATTTTAAAGAAAAAATAGCCATTCACAGTTCTTGGTGTGACATTACAAGTTGCATGAATAAATATTCCTGTTGGCACTTGTTAACCCTATACAAGCTGCCACACATCAATATTTTGGATACATATGAGATAAAAAGGACCATTTTTAAATTGACACAGCACTCAGTGAGTATGTGTCAAACAAAGATAACTCCTTTTGTCGGTCATTGACTTGTTGGACGACGATATTGACCTTAACTCACTCCACCGTTAATGATGGTTTTTACCTAAACAATTTTTTATCAAACTGTGTCATTTGAGACTACTATCTTCACTTTTCTCATAACATCAATGAAGGAACTTCAGTGAGGCAGTTAAAAACAATTCATCAGACACTGTGGGGTCATGAAAAATCATGGAATCTCATCGGGAAAAGCCATGATTCTCCAGAATCATAAAGTCTAGTTTTTTCACTCATCCTTCACAAATAGTTACCGCATCTTTTCACACAGAGAGCGACACCAATTTCCCATTCTATCATGTTGAATGTCAGAAGAGGGTATGTGCACGTTTGGGGTGTGTGTTGAGAGAGAGGGGCGGCTGCCTCGAGGCCCATGCTTGGTTTCGGGACTTTCTAATAATATGACCGAGTTCGGGCGAGCTTCAGGTACAAATGCTGAATGTTTGGGATGGCTGCTGCGAAAACGTTCGCCACAATCTATGGTGTCACACATGCACATGTTGTTATTATTAAGTACACGCGATCTGTTCAACGGGTTTGCTATTTAGCCCTAACTTGGACATTAAGCATACAGCATTCACGCCAATGTGAAAGAGTATTGCCGAAAGAATTGTTAGACACTGTAGGGAGTTTTCTATGGGCTATGCACTTAATATAGCCTAAAAAACTACCAGCTCTATATGCAATCTTATTTCGTCGCTGCCTAAAAAGACAAGCGGAATAGGTGAATCTCTCGATTTCTTGAAATCGAAAAATCTAGTTAGGCTTTTCCCTCTGGAAAAGACTATTGTTTTTCAACGGATTATTATTTTAATTTTTTTTTTTTTTTTTTTTTTTTAGGCTTTTCCCTCTGGAAAAGACTATTGTTTTTCTACGGATTATTATTTTTTTTTTTTTTTTTTTTTTTTTTTGGGTTTTTTTTTTTTTTGGGTTTTTTTTTTTTTTTCCACACATTTTGTCCGTACGATT
Organism: Pictodentalium vernedei; assembly: GCA_031216915.1. Taxonomy (NCBI): domain Eukaryota; kingdom Metazoa; phylum Mollusca; class Scaphopoda; order Dentaliida; family Dentaliidae; genus Pictodentalium; species Pictodentalium vernedei. The sequence goes on from CM062295.1 coordinate 663,289,898, forward strand.
CAGAAGCCATTTTCGAACCGATTTTCACAAAATTTTGCACACGCATAGAGGGGCACAAAATCTAAAAATGTACCGAAGCGGAATTTTCGATTTAACCCTTAATTCATCAGAATTGGCAAAAAACTGCCAAAATTGGGGTTTATTGGCACTTTCTCGAAACATGTCTTGTAGATTTTTTTTATACATTCGTCATTGCTAGATCTGTCAGTGACACACCCTTTGGTACACATGACATATCAGGCGATGCATATGGTAACCCTCCACAGGCTGCCAAACATCGAAATTTTGATGAAATAGGCCGGTTTCAGGCCCCCATTGCACCCAAACAATACACGAGAGATAAACATAACTTCCTTTATTGGGAGTAGAATTCACCGTGGATGATTTTTGTCAGTAATAAGGGTGTTCAGAAAACCAAGCGTTAACCCATTTTGAGCTGGTTAAACAGCAATACCCCCATAATGCTCAAAAGTTCGTGTTTTCTGTGGATTTCTCTAAACGAGTCTTGTAGATTTTCAAGAAAAAATGGTCACTCTCAGGTCTTGGTGTGGCATTACAAGTTGCATGGATAAAATATTCCGGTCAGCATTAGTTAACCCTCTCTGAGCTGCTAAACGTAAAAATTGTGATAAAATGGACTGTTTTTAGACGCCAACAGCACCCAAACGGTATACCAGAGAGAAAGGGGCCTTCATTTATCGGACGCAAAATTGATCGGAAAATATTTTTGAAAGTGGTAAGGGTATTCAAAATTTGACGTCTTAACCCATTTTGGGCTGGTTAAATAGAGATACCCATTAAAATCTTAAAATACCCATTTTCTGTGGATTTCTCTATCAACATTTTGTAGGTTTTCAAGAAAAAATCGGCTATTTGCAGGTCTTGGTGTGACATTACAAGTCGCATAAACAAAATATTCCGGTCAGCATTAGTTAACCCTCCCCGGGCTGCTGAAGGTCAAAATTGCGATAAAATGGGCTGTTTTTGCACACCAACAGCACCCAAAGGGTACACCACAAAGAAAAGTTCCTTCTTTTATCACGCGTACAATTTATTAGGCTTTTCCCTCTGGAAAAGACTATTGTTTTTCTACGGACTATTATTTTTTTTTTAGGCTTTTCCCTCTGGAAAAGACTATTGTTTGTCTACGGATTATTATTTTTTGGGTTTTTTTTGGGGGGGGGGGGGGTTTGGGTTTTTTTTTTTTTTTCCACACATTTTGTCCGTACGATTCAGAAGCCATTTTCGAACCGATCTTCACGACATTTTGCACACGCATAGAGGGACACAAAATCTAAAAATGTACCCAAGCGGAATTTTCGATTTAACCCTTATTTTCTCAGAATTGGCAAAAAACTGCCAAAATTGGGGTTTATCGGCACTTTCTCGAAACACGTCTTGTAGATTTTTTTTATACATTCGTCATTGCTAGACCTGTCTGTGACACGCCCTTTGATACACACGACATATCAGGCGATGCATATGGTAACCCTCCACAGGCTGCCAAACATCAAAATTTTGATGAAATAGGCCAGTTTCAGGCCCCCACCGCACCCAAACAATACACGAGAGATAAATATAACTTTCTTTGCTGGGAGTGGAATTCACCGAGGATCATTTTTGTCAGTAATAAGGGTGTTCAAAAAACCAAGCGTTTACCCGTTTTGGGCTGGTTAAACAGCAATACCCCCATAAAGCTCAAAAATTTGTATTTTCCATGGATTTCTCTAAACGAGTCTTGTAGATTTTCAAGAAAAATCTGTCACTCCCAGGCCTAGGTGTGACAATAGAAGCTGCATGGACAAAATACTGCGGTGAGCATTTGTTAACCCTCCACGGGCTGCTAAAAGTCAAAATTGTGATAAAATGGGCTGTTTTTAGACGCCACCAGCACCCAAACGGTATACCAGAGAGAAAGGGGCCTTCATTTATCGGACACAAAATTGATCAGAAAATATTTTTGAAAGTGGTAAGTGTATTCAAAATTTGACGTCTTAACCCATTTTGGGCTGCTTAAATAGAGATACCCATTAAAATCTTAAAATACCCGTTTTCTGTGGATTTCTCTATCAACATTTTGTAGGTTTTCAAGAAAAAATCGACTATTTGCAGGTCTTGGTGTGACATTACAAGATGCATGAACAAAATATTTCGGTCAGCATTAGTTAACCCTCCCCGGGCTGTTGAAGGTCAAAATTGTGATAAAATGGGCTGTTTTTGAACACCAACAGCACCCAAAGGGTACACCACAAAGAAAATTGCCTCCTTTTATCGAGCGCACAATTTATACGGAAACATTTTTGTAAGCAGTAAGGGTATTCAAAAGTCGACGTCTTAACCCATTTTGGAGAGGCTAAACGAGATATCCCTTGAAAGCTTTAAATTCCCATTTTCTTTGAATTTCCCTAATGGTAACTTGTAGGGTTTCAAGACAAATTGACTTTTCGTAGGTCTTTATGTGACATTACAAGCTGCATGGACAAAATACTCCAGTGAGCGTATATTAACCATCTACAAGCTGCCAAGCATCATAATTTTGTTAACATGGGGCTGTTTTCAGACACGCACAGCACCCAATGTATACATGAGAGATAAACATAATCTCCTTTGTTGGAAGTGGAATTCACAGAGGACCATTTTTGTAAGTAATAAGGGTATTAAAAAACCAAGCGTTAACCTCTGTTGGGGAGGTTAACACGGATACCCATCGATAGCTTAAAAAATCGTTTGCCCTGGATTTCTTTACAAACATTTTGTGGAGTTTCCAAGAGAAAATGGCCGTTGATAGTTCTTGGTGTCATATGACCAGTTGCATGGATAAATTATTCTGGTAGGCATTTGTTAACCCTCCATGGGCTGCTAAATGTAAAAAAAATGAAGAAATGGTCTGTTTTTGGACACCAACAAATGGAAATGCCACAGAAAAACGTAACTTCTTTTACTGGACGCAAAACTGATAGGGAAACATTGATCTTGATATTAACCCATTCTACCATTAATGATGGGTTTTACCTAAACCTTTTTATTTTATCAAACCCAAACTGAGTCATTTGAGACTACTATACTCACCTTTCTCATAACATCAATGAGGGAACTTCAGTGAGACAGTTAAAAACAATTCATCAGACACTGTGGGGTCATGAAAAATCATGGAATCTAATCGGGAAAAGCCATGATTCTCCAGAATCATAAAGTCCAGTTTTTTTGTTGTTTTTTTTTTTCCACACATTTTGTCCGTACGATTCAGAAGCCATTTTCGGACCGATTTTCACGAAATTTTGCACACGCATAGAGGGGCACAAAATCTAAAAATGTACCGAAGCGGAATTTTCGATTTAACCCTTATTTCCTCAGAATTGACAAAAAACTGCCAAAATTGGGGTTTATCGGCACTTTCTCGAAACACGTCTTGTAGATTTTGTTTAAACATTCATCATTTCTTGACCTGCCTGTGACACGACCTTTGATACATACGAGATATTCGGCGATGCATATGGTAACCCTCCACAGGCTGCCAAACATCGAAATTTTGATGAAATGGGTCGGTTTCAGGCCCCCACTGCACCCAAACAATACATGAGAGATAAACATAACTTCCTTTATTGGAAGTGGAATTCACCGAGGATCATTTTTGTCAGTAATAAGGGTGTTCATAAAACCAAGCATTAACCCGTTTTGGACTGGTTAAACAGCAATACCCCCATAAAGCTAAAAAATTCATGTTTTCCGTGGATTTCTCTAAACGAGTCTTGTAGATTTTCAAGAAAAATTTGTTACTCCCAGATCTTGGTGTGACAATAGAAGTTGCATGGACAAAATACTAAGGGGAGCATTTGTTAACCCTCCATGGGCTGCTGAAAGTCAAAATTGTGATAAAATGGGCTGTTTTTGGAAGCCAACGGCACCCAATGGGTACGCCACAAAGAAAAGTGCGTTCTTTTATCGAGCCCACACTCTATACGGAAACATTTTTATAAGTAGTAAGGATATTCAAAAGTTGAAGTCTTAACCCTTTTTGGGCAGGATAAAGAGAGAGACCCCTTAAAATCTTAAAATTCGAATTTTCTGTGGATTTCTCTAAAAACATCTTGTAGGTTTTCAAGAAAAATTGACTACTCGCAGGTCTTTGTGTGACATTACAAGTGGCATGGACAAAATATTCTGGTGAGCGTTTATTAACCCTCCACAGGCTGCCAAGCTTTGTAATTTTGTTGAAATGGGCTGTTTTCGGACTCACACAGCACCCAATGTGTACCTGAGAAATAAACATAATCTCCTTCGTTGGAAGTGGAATTTACCGAGGACCATTTTTGTAAGTAATAAGGGTATTCAAAAAACCAAGTGTTAACCCGTTTTGGGTGGTTTAAGAGTGATTCCCCCAAAAGCTAAAACAATCATGCTTTACGTGGATTTCTCTAAAAATGTCAAGTAGATTTTCAAGAAAAAACTGGTCCGTCGCAGATCGTGGTGTAACATTATAAACTGCAAGGACAGAATATTCTGATAAGCATTTGTTAACCCTCCACAGACTCTCAAATATCAACACTTTGATAAAATAGGCTGTTTTCAGCCCCTCACAGCCCCTGTAGCTGGGAAATAAACATAACTTCCTCTCTTGGAAGTGGAAATCACCGAGGATAATTTTTGTAAGTAATAAGGGTATTAAATAAACCAAGCCTTAACCCGTTTTGGGCTGGTTAAACAGCGATACCCATCAAAGGCTTAAAAATTCAAGTTTTCCCTGGATTTCTTTAAAAACATCTTGTAAATTTCAAGAAAAAAATGGTCATTCATAGGTCTTAGTGTGCCATTACATGTTTCATGGACAAAATATTCCGGTCAGGATTTGTTAGCTCTACACCAGCATCTGAACATCAAAAGTTTGATAAAATGGGCTGCTATGAAAATAATGCCAATTGTTTTATTTAGTGTGTATTTTGTCTGTATACAAAATTTCTCACCCACATATACCTAAAACTGATTCAATGATACGATTGGACATGTTTCTCTCATATAAAACATGCATAAAACGTGAAAAAAGACTTGATTTATTGCATTTTAGGATTGCACATGTATATTTTTAGAAGATTCTCTATCTGTTTTTAATCTTCGGCGTCAGTCTTTGATCTTGTTTGGAACGATCAGTAATTAACACCTTTTCGACAAGAGCCATCAAAATTTAAAATAAAAAAAATGAAATTTCACTAAAACTTTTTGCAGAATCGAGTTTTTCAGAAAACTCTGTCGCGATTGCGTGTGTCATTTTCAAAATTCCGATCAGAAATAATGAAATTATAAATATGTAGTTAGCAATAACAAAATTCAAAGCATGTCGACCAAACTTGCATGACGTCAGAACTCGATTCGGGTGAAATACTGCAGTCATGCACTGAAAGGTTGAGAATAAGGGACGCTGATATCGAAGTAGGCTTTAAACTGTCCATGGAATGGTCCTAAAATCAAGTTCATGTTTGCAGCGTTACTGCAAATAGGTTTCCCGTATTTCTTGTTAAAATGTTTTGGACCGCCTCACTTCATACTCCACACTGCACTGCATGATATTGTTTATTTATTGGTGTTTAAGGTTTGTAAATAGTAAGGGTATTTAAAAGAATGAAACTTAACCCATTTTGGACCGAATAAGGAGAGATGCCCCTTAAACGCTTAAAATTTACATTTTCCGTGGATTTCGCTAACTGCTTGCTGGGGATTTTCAAGAACAATTTGACATTGGCAGGTCTTACAAACTGCATAGATAGAATATTCCGCTAGTCGTCTGTTAATCCCTCTACAGGCTGCTAAACGTCAAAATTTTAATAAAATCGGCTGTTTTCGGGCAGCAAAATGGGTATGCAATAGATAAACATGACCTCTTTTATCAGACTTAGAATTCCTGAGGGATAATGTATGATAGTATTAAGGGTATTCAAGGGAGCGCGGTGGCTCAGTGGTAGACTGTTGTACTTCTATGCTAAAGGTCCCGAGTTCGATCCCCGTCCGGGACGACTCACGTTGCGTCCTTGGGCAAGGCACTTTGGCCCGGTTGCCGACATGGGGGCACGATGTCCCCGTGTACTAAGGCATACTGCACGTCGATGGTACACATGTCTTCAACCTCTGTAACCCTGCCTGAGCGGAGCCTGAACAGAGTGAGAATGTTGAGGAGCTGACAGTTCCTCGTCGATGCTTGGTGGTTCTCTCCGGGTACTCCGGCTTCCTCCACCTCTAAAACTGTGTGACCTTAAACACCAATAAATAAATAAATAAATAAATAAATAAATAAATAAATAAATAAATAAAAAAATAGGGGTATTCAAAAAACCAAGCCTTAACCCTGTTTTGTCGGATTAAAGACAGACAGCCCATGCCGTGTACGCTGCCTACATTACTTGTAAAATCGACACCCCCCACTAAATCTCCTGCGAGGTGCGGTTTCGGACCCAACCACCTGACGGTTCTGACCACATCAAAAAACACACCTTCGTTGTATTTAGCAGCAAGAAATTTCCCCAAGAAGCAAAGACAAAATTACGTCCACGGAAAATAATGGCAAATATTTTATTTAGCCTGTATTTTGTCCGTATAGAAAATTTCTCACCCACATATACCTAAAAATGATTCATTGATACAATTGGACATATTTCTCTCATAAAACGTGAAAAAACACTTGATTTATTGCATTTTAGGATTGCGCATGTATATTCTTAGAAGATTCTCTGTCTGTTATTAAACTACGGCGTGTCTTTGATCTCGTTTGGGACGATCAGTGATTAGCACCTTTTCAACAAGAGCCATGGAAATTGAAAATAAAAAAAAATAATCAAATTTCACTAAAACCTTTTACAGAATCGTGTTTTTCAGAAAACGCTTTCGCGATTGCGTGTGTCGTTTTCAAAATTCGGATCAGTAAGCACGAAATTATAAATATGTTGTTGTCAATAACAAAATTGAAAGCATGTCCGTCAAACTTGCATGACGTCAGAACTCGACTCGGGTAAAATACTGCGGTGTGGTGAAAGGACGAGAATAAGAAACGCTGATATCGCAGTATAGGCTTTAAAATGTCCATGGAATGGTCCTAAAATCAACTTTATATTTGCAGCTTTATTGCAAATAGGTTTCCCGTTGTTTCTTGTTGAAATGTTATTTCCGTCAAGGCCAGGTACCATAGAAAATTTGGAATACTGGGCAGTGGGATAGGGCACCTGCCCCATGAACAACTGCCTGCTATTAAAATTAATTAGCGGGGACACCCCCCCCCCCCCCCCCATGCGGTTTATTTTACCTAGGACATCTGCCCTCTGCTGTTTTTTTTTACCTAGGACACATGCCCCCCCCCCCCCCTACTGTTAGATTAGATTAAACATATTTTATTTGCCACTTGACAATGCAAATCAGGATTGGAGGACAAGTGCTTACCACTTAGAAGCCCCTCCGTTCCTGTACGGTGACTAATAATTTACAATATGGCAGAACGTATTCCATAAATAACAGAATCTAGCAAAATCTAAATATTATAAACATTATAGACAAACACGAATTAAACTGAGAGAGAGAGAGAGAGAGAGAGAGAGAGAGAGAGAGAGAGAGAGAGAGAGAGAGAGATCAAAAAAATAAATAGAATATAAAGAAAACATGAAATACAACATTAGATCCAGTGATGATGCCCGCCACCCACCCAATTGCATTCTATAGTATATTGGCCGTAATGGGAGTCTAAATTAACATCTTGATTACAGCCACTGAGCATAGGTTTTCACTTCTGGGGATGTTCACACAACTGTTTTTTCATCAAGTACACCTGTCCTGCCCCCGTTTGTTTGCTAACGGGCCCCTACCCATTGACCTTTCTATTTTTAGAAGCACCCGGGCCGACGGGGAGAGGGTGTTGTTGGGAGCATGGCTAGATTTTGCTATAAAATGGGGTTGAAGGAAGGTACCCTCAAATCTGGGGCGAAAGTGGCAAAAATGACAAAAGGCTACCTCAACGTATGGTAACGGTATAAACTACAGTCGATCTGGGCGATGTCCAGACGAAAAATCATACTCGCCGCCGATTTCTTTTCACTTCAACTTCTGACGATTATCTTAGGTTTAAAGATAGTGTCATGATACCCCTCCCCCGCCGCTCTTTTGGAGCTGGTTAGGCAATGGGGCACCGAAACCTGGGACGTTATGCTCAATCGCAGCTCTACAGTCGTCTACAACACTGCCCGTGTCCATTCTAAACTGATAGAGTCGGGACGAATAGTACTCTCACATTCCAAGCGATGCGTGGTGTTTTCCACGCGGTCTGGACACTCCAAACAGATCCTAAAATGTCGGCCAGGGTTCGTAGAACAAGTTCTGAAAATTCCAAGTCGCTGCCTCCAGCGGTCTGAACACCGTTCGTGTATGTCTGAAGTGCTATTTTAATGTCCAATATGCAAATCTTCGTCAATCTTTTCCTGCCTGCCAGAAACCCAATCACCGCCAATTTCTCTTGACTTTAAACTTCTGAGATTCTCGTAGGTTTAAAGGTTGTATTGGGATCCCTGGTGGCTGTCTTAAAGAAGCAACTTCCATTTACAGTCAACTCTCCACCAGTCACACACAATTGTAACATTTAAGTGGACTTACTCCAGCGAGGAGGCACTGAAGGATTCTGCGCCCATTCCCGACGTCTTTTTTCGAACTGGCTTGAAAAGGAAGGATCAAATTCAAACAATTACCTCCTCTCTCCAAAACGCCATATCTCAGCCAATTCTAGGCAGATTTCCATGAAATTTTCACTCCTTGTTCATGAATAGTTGTGGCATCACTTTCCATGAAGAGCGACATGAATTTCGCATTTCGTCACGTCGAATTGGAAAAGAGCGTATGCGCAGGGATTTCTCTGAAAACATCTTGGAAGATTTTAAAGAAAAAATGGCCATTTGCAGTTCTTAGTGTGACATTACAAGTTGCATGGAAAAATATTCCTGTTAGTACTTGTTAACCCTCTACAAGCTGCCAGACATCAATATTTTGGAAACATTTGAGATAAAATGGACCATTTTCAAATAGACACAGCACTCAGTGGGTATGTGTGAAACAAACATAACACCTTTTGTGGGTCATTAACTTGTCGGACGACGATATTGATATTAACCCACTCCACCGTTAATGATGGTTTTTACCTAAACAATTTTTTTATCAACTGAGTCATTTGAGACGAACGAAATGGTTTGACGTGCCGAAGGCGCGCAGGGACGATTTGGAGGACAAGCCACTTTCAACCCTCGTTAGCTGTTTGTTGTTGTTGTAGGATGTCAAGGCGCGGTGGAGGAGGAAAAGGAAGGAGGGAGGTGGCTTAACCCCGTCTAGGCTTCTTCCGGCTCTTGTTCTTTGGAGGTGGTTGAGATTGTGATGTGGAAGTCGACGATGTTGAGTTTAGTGTTGAGTTTGGTGAATGGATTGCGTCTAATTCCTTTTTGAGATCTGCTTTGGATTGTTCCCTGAACTCGTGGGTTTCGGGGGCGATTCGGTTTCCCATCTCAACTGCCCGCCTTCCCATCTCTATTATTCTCCTTAATTCTTCGGCGGTGACTGCAGACTTAGGTGGCTGTGTTGCTGAGATTGACACACCCGGGCTGTCCGGTAGAGAAGGAAGTGGGGAGTGAGGGGTGGGAGGTGGTGAAAAGGCAACCTCCGGTTCCTCCTCAGTCTCCACCAGACGTCCCTCATCCAACAGTACCGGCTCAGGAGCTGGCAGTTGGTTGGGTGTACTAGTGGGACTAGGAGGGGAACTGGCAGCTGCCTCCAGGACCTCCATCCTCTCGCTCACCTCTTTCTTCCTGTTCCGGAAGGCCTCCAGGCGCCTGGAACCCCGGCGCTTGGTGGACGGACTCTTCTTCTTGCTCTTCTTCTTTACAGGGCCAGGTCCAGGCTTCTTCGGGTGAGGACCAGTGTGAGAGGGGTTCCTCTCACAAAAGGTGCTACCTTTCCCCGAAGAAGGTGTGGCAGTGTTGTGCTCTTCAATGACGAACTCCAAGTTCAGATGGACTCTTTTGCCTGTCTCCCGGACAGTCCAGGTGACAGGGCAAGAGATGCCCAGAGCTGCTATTGTTCTCTTCAGTCGCGCTGGTAGTTCCAGTGTTTCCATAATTATGGTGTTAATTAGGATCGAGCCAAGTCATTTGAGACTACTATACTCACCTTTCTCATAACATCAATGAAGGAACTTCAGTGAGACAGTTAAAAACAATTCATCAGTCACTGTGGGGTCATGAAGAATCATGGAATCTCATCGGGAAAAGCCATGATTCTCCAGAATCATAAAGTGTAGTTATTTTTTTTTTTTTTTTTTTTTGGGGTTTTTTTTTTTTTTTTTTTTCCACACATTTTGTCCGCACGATTCCGAAGCCATTTCGGACCGATTTTCACAAAATTTTGCACACGCATAGAGGGGCACAAAATCTAAAAATGTGCCGAAGCGGAATTTTCGATTTAATTCTTATTTCGTCAGAATTGGCAAAAAACTGTCAAAATTGGGGTTTATCGGCACTTTCTCGAAACACGTCTTGTAGATTTTTTTAAAACTTTCATCATTGATAGACCTGTCTGTGCCACGACCTTTGATACACATGACATATCAGGCGATGCATATGGTAACCCTCCACAGGCTGCCAAACATCGAAATTTTGATGAAATGGGCCGGTTGCAGGCCCCCAGAGCACCCAAACGATACACGAGAGATAAACATAACTTCCTTTATTTGAAGTGGAATTCACCGGAAATCATTTTTGTAAGTAATAATGGTGTTCAAAAAACCAAGTATTAACCCGTTTTGGGCTGGTTAAACAGCAATACCCCCAAAAAGCTAAAAAAATTCAGGTTTTCCGTGGATTTCTCTAAACGAGTCTTGTAGATTTTCATGAAAAAATTGTCACTCCCAGGCCTTGATGTGACAATAGAAGTTGCATGGACAAAATACTTCGGTGAGCATTTGTTAACCCTCCACGGGCTGCTAAATGTCAAAATTGTGATAAAATGGGCTGTTTTTGGACGCCAACGGCACCCAACGGGTACGCCACAAAGAAAAGTGATTTCTTTTATCGAGCGCACAATCTATAGGGAAACATTTTTGTAAGTAGTAAGGGTATTCAAAAAACGAAGTCTTAACCCATTTGGGGCAGGCTAAAGAGAGAGACCCCTTAAAATCTAAAAATTCCCATTTTCTGTGGATTTCTCTAAATACATTCCATAGGTTTTCAAGAAAAATTGACTACTTGCAGGTCTTTGTGTGACATTACAAGTGGCATGGACAAAATATTCCGCTGCAGAATGCCAAGCATCATAATTTTGTTGAAATGGGCTGTTTTCGGACACACACAGCACGCAATGTATGTCCGAGAGTTACACATAATCTCCTTTGTTGGAAGTGGAATTCACTGAGGACCATTTTTGTAAGTAATAAGGGTATTCAAAAACCAAAGCGTTAACCCCTTTTGGGGTGGTTATTAGCGATACCATCAAAAGCTAAAAAAACCCATGTTTTCCGTGGATTTTGTTACAAACATCTTGTAAGTTTTCAACAGAAAATGGCCATTGATAGGTCTTGGAGTCACATTACCGGCTGCATGGATAAAATATTCCAGTAAGCATTTGTTAACCCTCCATCGGCTGCTAAATGTCAACATTTTGAAAAAATAGTCTGTTTTTGGACACCAACAACAACAAATGGGAATGCCACAGAGATACATAACTTCTTTTACCGGATGCAAAACTGACAGAGAAAAATTTAGTAAGTAGTAAGGGTATTCAAAAAATCGAGGTCTTAGCCCATTTTCGCCTGGTTAAGATGTACCCCTTAAAAGCTTAAAATTCCAGTTTTCTGTGGATTTCTCAAAAAAATCTAGTAAGTATTCAAGAAAAATTGACCATTCGCAGGTCTTGGAGTGACATTACAAGTTACATAGACAAAATATTCCGGTAAGCGTTAGTTAACTCTCCAGAGGCTGCAAAGCATAAAAATTTTGAGAAAATGGACTGTCCTTGGGCACCCATTGCACGCAATGTGTACCTGCGAGATAAACATAACCTCCTTTGGAAGTGGAATTCATCAGACCAAGCTTTAACCCATTTAGGGCTGGTCTTAACCCGTTTTGGGCTGGTTAAACAGCGGTACCCATCAAAGACTTAAAATTTCATGCTTTCCCTGGATTTCTTTAAAAACATCTTGTAGATTTCAAGAAAAAATGGCCATTCACGGGTCTTCATGTGACATTACAAGTTACATGGACAAAATATTCCGTTGAGCATTCGTTAACTCTCCACGGGCTGCTAAACATCAAAATGTTGATAAAATGGATTGTTTTCAGGCACCAAGAGCACACAATGGATATGTAACAGAGAAATATAACTTCTTTTACTGCGCGTAGAATTCACAGAGGATCAGTTTTGTAAGTAGTAAGGGTGTTTAAAAGAATGAAACTTAACCTATTTTAGACTGAATAAAGAGAGATACCCCTTAAAAGCTTAAAATTTACATTTTCTGTGGATTTCGCTAACTGCTTGTTGGCGATTTTCAAGAACAATTGGACATTGGCATGTCTTACAAATTGCATAGATAGAATATTCCGCTAGTCGTTTGTTAATCCCGCTACAGGCTGCTAAACGTCAAACATTTGATAAAATCGGCTGTTTTCGGGCAGCAAATGGGTATGTAATAGGTAAACATAACCTCTTTTATCAGACTCAGAATTCATGAGGGATAATGTATGATAGTGTTAAGGGTATTCAAGGGAGCGTGGTGGCTCAGTGGTAGACTGTTGTACTTCTATGCTAGAGGTCCCGAGTCCGATCCCCGTCCGGGACGACTCACGTTGTGTCCTTGGGCAAGGCACTTTAGCCCGCTTGCCGACATGGGGGCACGATGACGCCGTGTACTAAGGCATACTGCACGTCGATGGTACATATGTCTTCACCCTCTGTAACCCTGCTTGAGCGGAGCTTGAACAGAGTTAGAATGTTGAGGAGCTGACAGTTGCTCGTCGATGCTTGGTGGTTCTCTCCGTGTACTCCGGCTTCCTCCACCTATAAAACTGTCACGGCCACGATTAGCCATTGTGCATAAGTATGTGACCTTAAACACCAATAAATAAATAAATAAATAAATAAATAAGGGTATTCAAAAACCAAGCCTTAACCCTGTTTATAGGATTAAAGACAGACAGCCCATGCCGTGTACGCTGCCTACATTACTTGTAAAATCGACACCCCCACTAAATCTACTTCGAGGTGCGGGGTCGGACCCGACCACCTGACGGTTCTGACCTCATTAGATAACACTCCTTCGTTGTATTATCAGCATGGATTTCCCCAAGAAGCAAAGACAAAAATACGTCTGCGGAAAATAATGGCAAATATTTTATTTAGTCTGTATTTTGTCCGTATAGAAAATGTCTCGCCCACATATACCTAAACATGATTCAATGATACAATTGGACATATTTCTCTCGTAAAACCTGAAAAAAGACTTGAATTATTTCATTTTAGGATTGCGCGTGTATATTCTTAGAAGATTCTCTATGTGTTATTAATATACAGCGTCAGTCTTTGATCTCGTTTGGGACGATCAGTGATTAACACCTTTTCGACAAGAGCCGTCGAAATTGAAAATTAAAAAAAATAATCAAATTTCACTAAAACCTTTTGCAGAATCGTGTTTTTCAGAAAACTCTTTCGCGATTGCATGTGTCGTTTTCAAAATTCCGATCAGTAATCACGAAATTATAAATATGTTGTTGTCAATAACAAAATTGAAAGCATGTCCGTCAAACTTGCATGACGTCAGAACTCGACTCGGGTGAAATTCTGCAGTGAAAGGACGAGAGTAATAATCGCTGATATCGCAGTAGGCTTTAAACTGGCCATGGAATGGTCCTAAAATTATGTTTATATTTGCAGCTTTACTGCAAATAGGTTTCCCGTTGTTTCTTGTTGAAGTGTTGTTTCCGTCAAGGCCAAGTACCATAGAAAATTTGGAACACCGAGCAGTGGGCCTGCCCCACAAACACCTGCCTGTTATTAAAATTAATTAGCAGGGACATCTGCACCCCCCTCCCTTCCTGCTGTTTTTTTTTACCTAGGACACCTGCCCCCTATTGTTTCTTTTACCTAGGACACGTGCCCCCCCCCCCCTGCTGTTTTTCACCAACTACACCTGCCCCTGTTTGTTTGCTAACGCGCCCCTCCCCATTGACCTTTCTATCTTTAGAAGCACCCGGGCCGACGGGGAGAGGGCGTGGTTGTGAGCATGGCTAGATTTCGCTGAAGGAAGGTACCCTCAAATCTGGGTCGAAAGTGGCGAAAATGACAAAAGGCTACTTCAACATATGGTAACGGTATAAACTTCAGACGATCTGGGCGATGTGCAGACGAAAGATCATACCTTGGAGCCGGTTAGGTAATTGGGCACAAAAAACTCCGATTTTATGCTCAATCGCTGCTCTACAGTAGTCTACAATAGTGCCCAATTCCATTCCAAACTGATAGAGTCGGGACGAATAGTACTCTCACTTTCCACGTGATGCGTGGTGTTCTCCACGCGGAGCGACACTTGCAACAGATGCCAAAATGTCGGCCAGGGTGCGTAGAACAAGTTCTGAAAATTAGAAGTCGCTGCCTTCAGCGGTCTGGACACGGTTCGTGTTTGTGAGAAGTGCAATTTTAATGTCAAATTGGCAAATTTTCGTTAATCGTTTCCCGCCAAAACACGTACTCACCGCCGATTTCTTTTCACTGCAACTTCTTCCGATTATCTAAGGTTTAAAGATAGTGTCAGGATACCCCCCCCCCTCCCTCGCCGCTACAGCCCCCCCCACCCCCTGCATTTCCTCACTTTGGCGGCGTTCTGGGTTGAAAGTCTCGAAAATGGCAAGAGGCTACATTAACGTACGGCAACGGTATAAACTACAAGTAGTAAGGACGATATTGAGACAAAAAATCATACAATGGAGCCGCTTAGGCAATGAGGCACCGAAACCTGGAACTTTATGCTCAATCGCAGCTCCACAGTCGTCTACAACACTGCCCATGTCCATTCTGAACTGATAGAGTCGGGACGAATAGTACTCTCTCATTCCAAGCGATGCGTGGTGTTTTCCAGGCGGCTCGGACGCTCCAAACAGATCCCAAAATGTCGGCCAGGGTTCGTAGAACAAGTTCTGAAAATTTCAAGTCGCTGCCTCCAGCGGTCTGGACACGGTTCGTGTATGTCAGAAGTGCTATTTTAATGTCCAATATGCAAATCTTCGTCAATCTTTTCCTGCCTGCCAGAAACCCAATTACCGCCAATTTCTTTTCACTTTAAACTTCTGACGATTCTCTTAGGTTTAAAGGTTGTGTTGGGATCCCTGGATGGCGGTCTTAAAGAAGCAACTTCCATTTACAGCGAGAGGGGGGGGGGTGGGGTGGGGGGTGGCTCTAAAGCAGTCTGCGCCCATTCACGACGTCTTTTTTCGAACTGGCTTGAAAAGGAAGGACCAAATTCAAACAGTTACCTCCTCTCTTCAAAACGCTATATCCCAACCAATTCTAGGCAGATTTCCAAGAAATTTTCACTCGTTGTTCATGGATAGTTGCGGCATCACTTTCCTTGAAGAGCGATACGAATTTCGCATTTCGTCACGTCGAATTCGAAAAGAGCGCATGCGCATGGATTTCTCTGAAAACATCTTATAGATTTTAAGTAAAAATGGCCATTCGCACTTTTTGGTTTGAAATTGCAAGTTGCATGAATACATATGCCTGTTAGCACATGTTAACTCTCTACAATCTGCCAGACATCAATATTTTGGATACATTTGAGATAAAATGGACCATTTTCAAATAGACAGAGCACTCAAAGTGTATGTGTCAAACAAACATAACTCCATTTGTCGGTCATTAACTTGTGGGACGACGATATTGATATTAACCCACTCTACCATTAATGATGGTTTTTACCTAAACATTTTTTTTTTATAAAACTGAGTCATTTGAGACTACTATAACCACCTTTCTCATAACATCAATGAAAGAACTTCAGTGAGACAGTTAAAAACAATTCATCAGACACTGTGGAGGCATGAAAAATCAAGGAATCTCATCGGGAAAAGCCATGATTCTCCAGTCTAGTTTTTTTGGGTTTTTTTTTTTTTTTTTTTCCACACATTTTTGTCCGTACGATTCAGAAGCCATTTTCGAACCGATTTTCACACAATTTGGCACACGCATAGAGCGGTAAAAAATCTAAAAATGTACCGAACCGGAATTTTCGATTTAACCCTTATTTCCTCAGAATTGGCAAAAAACTGCCAAAATTGGGGTTTATCGGCACTTTCTCGAAACACGTCTTTAGGATTTTTTTTAAATATTCATAATTACTAGACCTGCCTATGACACAACCTTTCATACATACGACATATTAGGCGATGCATATGGTAACCCTCCACAGGCTGCCAAACATCGATATTTTGATGAAATGGGCCGGTTTTAGACCCCCACAGCACCCAAACGATAACCGAGAGGTAAACATAACTTCCTTTATTGGGAGTGGAATTCACCAAGGATCATTTTTGTCAGTAATAAGAGTGATCAAAAAACCAAGTGTTAACCCGTTTTGGGCTGGTTAAACAGCAATACCCCCAAAAAGCTCAAAACTTCATGTTTTCCGTGGATTTCTCTAAACGAGTCAAGTAGATTTTCAAGAAAAATTGGTCACTCTCAGGTCTTGGTGTGACATTACAAGTTGCATGGATAAAATATTCCGGTCAGCATTAGTTAACCCTCCCCGAGCTGCTAAACGTAAAAATTGTGAAAAAATGGGCTGTTTTTAGACACCAAGAGCACCCAAACGATATACCACAGAGAAAGGGGCCTTCAGTTATCGGACACAAAATTGATCGAAAAATATTTTTGAAAGTGGTAAGGGTATTCAAAATTTGACGTCTTAACCCATTTTGGGCTGGTTAAAGAGAGATACCCATCAAAATCTTAAAATGCCCGTTTTCTGTGGATTTCTCTAAAAACATCTTGTAGGTTCTCAAGAAAAATCGGCTATTTGCAGGTCTTGGTGTGACATTACAAGTCGCATGAACAAAATATTCCGGTCAGCATTAGTTAACCCTCCCCGGGCTGCTGAAGGTCAAAATTGTGATAAAATGGGCTGTTTTTGCACACCAACAGCACCCAAAGGGTATACCACAAAGAAAAGTACCTTCTTTTATCGCGCGTACAATTTATACAGAAACATTTTTGTAAGTAGTAAGGGTATTCAAAAGTCGTCGTCTTAACCCATTTTGGGCAGGCTAAAGAGAGATATCCCTTGAAAGCTTTAAATTCCCATTTTCTGTGAATTTCCCTAACGGTAACTTGTAGGGTTTCAAGACAAATTGACTATTCGTAGGTCTTTATGTGACATTACAAGTTGCATGGACAAAATACTCCGGTGAGCGTTTTTTAACCATCTACAACCTGCCAAGCATCGTAATGTTGTTAACATGGGACTGTTTTCAGACACGCATAGCACCTAATGTATACATGAGAGATAAACATAATCTCCTTTGTTTGAAGTGGAATTCACAGAGGACCATTTTTGTAAGTAATAAAGGTATTAAAAAAGCCAAGCGTTAACCCCTGTTGGGGAGGTTAACAGGGATACCCATCAAAAGCTTAAAAAATCGTTTTCCCTGGATTTCTACAAACATTTTGTGGGGTTTTCAAGAGAAAATGGCCGTTGATAGGTCTTGGTGTCATATGACCAGTTGCATGGATCAATTATTCTGGTTGGCATTTGTTAACCCTTCATGGGCTGCTAAATGTAAAAAAAAATTGAGAAAATAGTCTGTTTTTGGACACCAACAACATCAAATGGAAATGCCACAGAGAAACGTAACTTCTTTTACCGGACGCAAAACTGATAGGGAAACATTGATATTGATATTAACCCATTCTACCATTAATGATGATTTTTACCTAAACATTTTTTTATCAAACCCAAACCGAGTCATTTGAGACTACTATACTCACCTTTCTCATAACATCAATGAAGGAACTTTAGTGAGACAGTTAAAAACAATTCATCAGACACTGTGGGGTCAAGAAAAATCATGGAATCTAATCGGGAAAAGCCATGATTCTCCAGAATCATAAAGTCTAGTTATTCATGAATTTGTTTTGCAAGTGTCGTCTTCTTTTCATGTTAGGTAAAGGGTTAACAAAAAAGCTGAGAGAGAAACTCAAGGGGGTATTTAGGCTTTTCCCTCTGGAAAAGACTATTGTTTTTCTACGGATTATTATTTTTTTTTTTTTTTGGGGGGGGGGGGGGGTTGTTTGTTTTTTTTCCCACACATTTTGTCCGTACGATTCAGAAGCCATTTTCAAACCGATTTTCACGAAATTTTGCACACGCATAGAGGAGCACAAAATCTAAAAATGTACCGAAGCGGAATTTTCGATTTAACCCTTATTTCGTCAGAATTGGCAAAAAACTGCAGAAATTGGGGTTTATCGGCACTTACTCGAAACACGTCTTGTAGATTTTTGTATACATTCGTCATTGCTAGACCTGTCTGTGACACGCCCTTTGATACACACGACATATCAGGCGATGCATATGGTAACCCTCCACAGGCTGCCAAACATCGAAATTTTGTTGAAATAGGCCGGTTTCAGGCCCCCACTGCACGCAAACAATACACGAGAGATAAACATAACTTCCTTTATTGGGAGTGGAATTCACCGAGGATCATTTTTGTCAGTAATAAGGGTGTTCAGAAAAGCAAGCGTTAACCCATTTTGAACTGGTTAAACAGCAATACCCCCATAAAGCTAAAAAATTCGTGTTTTCCGTGGATTTCTCTAAATGAGTCTTGTATATTTTCAAGAAAAATTTGTCACTCCCAGGCCTTGGTGTGACAATAGATGTTGCGTGGACAAAATACTGCGGTGAGCATTTGTTAACCCTCCACGGCCTGCTAAAAGTCAAAATTGTGATAAAATGGGCTGTTTTTGGACGCCAACAGCACCCAATGGGTACGCCCAAAGAAAAGTGCCTTCTTTTATCGAGCGCACAATCTATATAGAAACATTTTTGTAAGTAGTAAGGGTATTCAAAAGTCGAAGTCTTAACCCATTTTGGGGAGGCTAAAGAGAGAGACCCCTTAAAATCTTAAAATTCCCATTTTCTGTGGATTTCTCTAAATACATCCTGTAGGTTCTCAAGAAAAATTGACTACTCGCAGGTCTTTGTGTGACATTGTAAGTTGCATGGACAAAATATTCCGGTGAGCATTTATTAACCCTCTACAGACTGCCAAGCATCGTAATTTTGTTGAAATGGGCTGTTTTCAGACACGCACAGCAACCAACGTGTACCTGAGAAATACACATAATCTCCTTTGTTGGAAGTGGAATTCACCGAGGATCATTTTTGTAAGTAATAAGGGTATTCAAAAAACCAATCGTTAACCCCTTTTGTGGTTGTTAATAGTGATACCCACCAAAGGCTTCAAAATTTATGTTTTCCCTGGATTTCTTTACAAACATCTGGTAGCGTTTTCAAGAGAAAATGGCCATTGATAGGTCATAGTGTCACATTACCAGCTGATTGGATAAATTATTCCGGTAAGCATTTGTTAACCCTCCATGGGCTGCTAAATGTCAAAATTTTGAAAAAAATAGTCTGTTTTTGAACAACAACAACATCAAAAGGGAATCCAACAGAGAAACGTAACTTCTTTTACCGGACGCAAAACTGACAGGGAAACATTTTTGTAGGTAGTAAATGTATTCACAAATCGAGGTCTTAACCCATTTTTGACTGGTTAAGGAGATATACCCCTTAAAAGCTTAAAATTCCAGTTTTTCTGTGGATTTCTCAAAAAAAAATTTCAAGAACAATTGACCATTTGCAGGTCTTCGAATGACATTACAAGCATGAACAAAATGTTTCGGTAAACATATGTTAACCCCCCAGGGTTGCCAGGCATATACATTTGGAGAAAATGGGCTGTGCTTGGGCAACCATAACACCAAATGTGTACCTACGAGATAAACATAACCTCCTTCATTGGAAATGGAATTCACAGTCGATCATTTTTGTAAGTAATGAAGGTATTAACAAAACCAAGCATTAACCCTTTAGTGCTGGTCACAGAGAGATACCCCTCAAAAGGTTAAAAATTTGTGTTATCTGAGGATTTCTTTTAAAAACATCCAGTAGATTTTCAAGAAAAAATGGCCATTCTCAGATCTTAGTGTGACATTACAAGTTGCATGTACAAAATATTCCTGTAAGCATTTGTTAACCCTATGCAGGTTCTCAAACATCAAAATGTTGATAAAATGGGCTGTGTTTGCGAACCCACAGCACCCAAAGTTGGGAGGAGAGATCAAAATAAGTGGAAGTAGAATTCACTGAGAATTATTTTTGGAAGTAATAAGAGTATTCAAAAAACAACACTTAACCCGTTTTGGGCTGGATAAACAATGATACCATCAAAAGCTTAAAATTCATGTTCTCCCTGGATTTCTCTGAAAACATCTTGTAGATTTTAAAGAAAAGAATGGCCATTCACAGTTCTTGGAGTGACATTACAAGTTGCATGAATAAATATTCCTGTTAGCACTTGTTAACAACCCTCTACAAGCTGCCAGACATCAATATTTGGGAAACATTTGAGATAAAATGAACCATTTTTAAATTGACACAGCACTCAGTGGGTATGTGTCAAAGAAACATAACTCCTTTTGTCGGTCATTGACTTGTTGGACGACGATATTGACATTAACCCACTCCACCGTTAATGATGGTTTTTACCTAAACAATTTTTTATCAAACTCTGTCATTTGAGATTACTATCTTCACCTTTCTCATAACATCATTGAAGGGACTTCAGTGAGACAGTTAAAAACAATTCATCAGACACTGTGGGGTCATGAAAAATCATGGAATCTCATCGGGAAAAGCCATGATTCTCCAGAATCATAAAGTCTAGTTTCTGTCAGCTTTTTTATAACATCAAATAAACATTTGGAATTCAAACATAAAGGCAGGGTGGCCAGACCAATTGAGGGAGTTAAAGGAGAATTATTCAAAGATCTCAGACTTAGATGTGGGGACAACCCAGGGTAAAAAATCGTCAGAGAGTCATGAATTGTCGAGATGGGGGTCAAAGCAAAGAGGTCTTTAGGTGGCGTGTGTCATAAAGAAAAGCCAGGTTTTGAAGAGTACCTTGATGGGACCTTTGGGAAGGCACTGTTGTTCAAGATGAGGTCGCGGTCACTGGAGCTTAGTGTAAAAAACTGGGAAAGACAATGAAAGGAATGCCAAGTGTGTAATCTAGGCATAATGGACACCCTGGAACACTTTCTTTTAGAATGCCCAAAATACCAGTCTAACAGAGTAAGATTCACCTGAAGTGTGATGGGGAAGTGGGATGAGAGAATGAAGGACATGTGGTTGGTAGGTGACAGAAAAGACAGGGTTAGTATGCTTATCGGAGAGATTGGGAAGAATGGGGTGTGGGTTGTTATCAAGCAGTCCGTCTCAGAGTGTTCGGTTGAGAGGAGAGGCGTGGGTATATGGAGGAGTTTGGGAACATAGGGCTAATCAAGGCTTCTCACATGAGAACCGCGACAAATAAGCGGCCGGACAAAGTTTTATTATTTTTATGACCGGTGGCGAGTGTCTTCAGAAATGCAGAGTCCATGTGCTCTTCTTGTCATAAAGTTTTTGTGTAATGATCTGTCATTTACTCTTTTCTTTTTTAACAAATGTTGGGATTATTTTTCAATACCGAAATTTCGATATATTGAGATTCCATCGGTACGATAAATCGGGTTTGGTTCGATACAGGAAGGTATTGGCGGTATATCGCTCCGCTCTGGCTAATAGTGGCAGAAGCGGTACACAGTGAGAGTCTTTGCGATCTTGGTCACAACGAAGTATCAGAAGGAACAGTTGTAGTGGGCTAGCGGAACTTTCCTGTGGAATAGCAGGTCATAGCATGGATTGTGTCCATCGACACACACTATATCTTTGTACATATCGCCACTGTGCCCCTGCGTAGACAATCAGGATTAAGCGTCTCATCCAGGGACACAATGCAGTTTCCGCTGATCGATGTCGAAGTGTCGACCCTTCGGTGCCATGTCCAGTGCTCAAGACACTGAGCCACCGCGCTTCTGGTAGCAGCGAGTAGTGGTGGTGGCAACGGCATTTAAAGCTATAGTAGTAGTGATGGAAGAGGCTATCATTATCCCTAGATAACAGACACGTACATATATCTACCTCAAACTATCAAACTATAATACCCCCCCCTTTTTTCATTTTTTTACGGGGCGGAAGAAATTAAATCTAATGCTCATATGTGTCTCCACAAAGGAAGGTTACGAGCTCACCAAAATGCTACACTGCCTTCATTCACAAGAGCGCCCGACTTACTTATTGAACCAGACGTTGGAATGTGATTTAAAAGTGCATCCCTGACTTGGTTTGTCATGAAAATTGAAAATCGACTTTTGATAAAGTTACCTCCCCTGGAATTTTTAGATTGGCGAGGAAGGTCCAATTAAGAAGCATGTAATTGTTGAGAAAACATCTGTGACATCAGTAGAAAACAAAGCAAGGTTTTCTTTTGGTGATTTTAATAAACGGAGCTGTCTGTTGTTTTCTTTTTTAAAAAGTTTCAAAAGCAAACTTCACTTTTTATGGCAGGCTAAATAGAAGTCACTAAGTATAACTGTCCACTTTGGATCTTTGCTCAACGAATGAGTATTTGCAGTAATGTCACGCTGCGCACATTGTTGATATACAGAACGGGGAAAAAAGCTACAGTACATCAAAAGATGGCGAAAGCGCCGTTTTCTTCTTTCTAAATAGATTTCTACATAATGAGCATAATGATGATAATAGTCAAACTGATCGGGGAAAAATGTTTAAAAAAAACACTCTTTGTATTTTATAATGCCCGCAATTTGTGAAAAGATGCAAATATCGATGATACAACCTCGCAAACATTTCCAAATTTAAATTTTTAGATGAAATTCCCATTTAGTGTTAAATTTACTGACAACTTTATAAAATTAAGGAGCGCAAACTTTCCTGTAAATCTCTTCCAATGAGGAAAATTGTCAGACATGGCTGGTTCCCCGTTAGTAGAAGTTAGGGGTGCCACTATACTATAGGGACAAGCATTTTAACACTGAGTTTTCCATAGGCTCCATAGGCTTAGTGTTAAATTGTGAAACTTATAGGGACAAACCTGAATGCACTGCGTTTCCACAGGCTTAGTGTTAAATGGTGAAACTTATAGGGACAATGCACTGTGAAACTTATAGGGACAAACCTGAATGCACTGGTGGCACAGCCGTTTTTCTGTTGATTTTGGAAAAGCATGTGATTCTGTTGATAGAGAAATTCTTTTTGATAAAATACGCTGCCTCGGTATACAGGATAATGTATTTAAAAAATTTAAATCCCTATATAACTGACGTTACTATCAAATAAAAACTTCGCGAGGATTAAGCCCACCCTTAACGTCAACGTTTGGTGTCAGACAAGGTTGTATGGTTTCGCCGACGCTCTTCAAAATTGTTATCGACGACTTTGGATTAACCTTTGATGAAAAATGTGATCCTGTCCGTCTTCATACCACGAATCTAAAGGAAAGTGCCTTCCGCCTGTTTCGGTTTTCTTAAAATTATTCAACATCCTGATAAAACCCATCCTCTTATACGGCAGTGAATTATGGACCTCGGAAATCAACGATGCTAATATTGATAAATCGCCACATAAAACCGTTCATATTCAATTCTGTAAGTTAGTCCTGTGTGTGAACAATAAGTCATCGAACCATGCAGTGAGTGCTGTACTTGGACAGTACCCACTGCACATAGATGCCAAAATCCAGTTGGCTAAGTTTGTATCAAAACTATATGATCTCCAAACTCCTTGCTTACTGTCAACGGCTAGAAATGAATCCGAGAATTATACTATGTCGGACTCAATGTTGGTTAAATATCAGCAGCTTATAGCCTGTTATAATCCTCAAAATAAATTTGAACAGAAAATTCCGTTTCAACCTGTGAAATACAAACACTAAGAGAAAATCTAAAAGAGACCCATTTAAAAAATTTTTATAATGCTATATTTGATGACAACAGAAAAACTAGAAAAAATAAACTGAGAACTTATCGAGAGATTAAGAACAAATATCACCTTGGACCTTATTTGATATATACAACATCACCCGAGGCGAGAAACATATTTACTCATTTGCGTATAAGTAACCACAAACGTATGATAGAAAAGGGGAGGCATATGCAACCACTCATCCCCAATCCCCATAAGTGAACGCTTATGCGCGGTGTGTGGCTCAGGTGCAGTGGAAACAGAAATGGCACTTCGTCATAGAGTGCAGTGAATATGCATCTCTCAGAGAACATGCATTTTACAAATTTGTACGTGAATACCAAGAGTTTGTTGAGATGGACACATCCGAAAGATTCATATTCCTGATGAGAAAACAATGTGCCACAGCCATGAGGTATCATAGATGTGCACAGAGAATCAGAAGAACAAAAACAACTGAGACATCTAGAATATACCACACTGTCTGAATTGGTTATAAGTTGTTGTATTCCCATTGTACCTGGTATTGCTTTTAAATCCAAAGGTATCTTTTTGTCAAAACCTGTTACTTCATCGGAGTTAACGAAGAACAGCTTCACAGATGACCGTGAACCTAATAATTCCATAAATGTTATAGCATCTGGTATATCTTTCCCACAAGCTACCACAGAGTCTGCTGTCCGCTTCAGAAAACCGCCAATGCCGTCGGCAGCACCTTTGCCGTGACAACTTGCAAAAAAGTTCCAAGTAGCTATTTTAAAACCATATTTTGATAACTCCGTTGAAAACAAATAAAAAAATTTCTTTTGTCTATACTGGGTTGTCAGACCATCAGTAAATATGTGGATTTGGTTAACACTTTTGTACTTCTCACAGAAAAAAGATAAAACGGGCTCTAAATGAGCCCAAATTGCAGATGGGTCGTGACGAGGGGAATCCGACACCGTACAGAATGAAATGGTTTCTTTTGCAATGTACAACACGCCTGTGTGCAAAGTGATTTGCATGTTAGAGGAACCGAAATGAGCTGATTGTATGGAAGATCCATATTTGCACTGAAAATTTTCAGAAAAATCCACATGCAGGAGACATTCGTTACTTTTGAGATCTTCTTTCTTTTGTTTATAACACCGATACTGATGCTTCATTATGAAGACATGCCGAGCAAATCTTTGTGCCTCATTATTAAAACCTGAAATCAGATCGGACAAACTACCACACATTTTTTCTTTTTTAGTAACCTTCACTGTAAACTCTTTTCCATTTTTCTGTCTTTCTTCTTTTTGAAGCCGACATTGATACCACCAGACTTCCACATTAGCGTCACACTGGGCATGTACAAGGCTCTTGTTTTTGCACTCAACACATTCTCGAAAATAACATGCTCGCTCCGGAGAATCACAACAGATTTGCCTGACTAAAGATTCCGCACTTTCATATTGGGAAATTAGCCCCAAAGACTTTAATTTATGTGCTTTTAATGTGAAGTTTTCATGCAATTTACAGACATGTTTCTTCTCTGTCTGTTATATTTGGTCGAACAACCCAGAAGAGACGGGATCTTGTAAATGATGTGAAGGAGATTTTTTCATTTGGATGTTCCTCTTTGTATTTTTTTAAAAGGGTTTGCATCGAATCGTTTAACCCTTTACCAAACGTAAAGGCCAAAACCGGCCAGCGCTATTCTCAAAAATCGCCTATTAATTTTTTTTTCATTTTTTGTCTCAAAAACATAGGTTATGACCCCTCATTGGAACGAGCTCGTCGAGCTCGTTCCAATGAGGGGTCATAACCTATGTTTTTGAGACAAAAAATAGTTATTCAAGAATTTTTTTTGCAAGTGTCGTCTGCTTTTCATGTTAGGTAAAGTGTTAACAATCTTCGTTGCTTTTTAAGTTTTTTTCTTGTTAATGTATCTTTTTTGTTTGTTGTTATTCTTGAATTGTCATCCCCTTCCAGAAATTTTGTACCCCTCTTTTCATAAGGCATTGGATGTTGCGTTTATATTGCTTGCGGTCATACTGTTCAAGTGGGCCCACTTTATGTCTTTTCAAAGAAAAACCAAATTGTTCTTTTGCAAACGTCACCAAACGGTATTTTTTCAATATTCTACCTGAAATAACTTTTGAGAAGATTTGCTTTGATTTGTCTGAATTACATCCCATTTTTGTCGATGAACGTTCTTGAAGAAGTGCATTATGGAAGAGCAGCGATTTTTTTACTGTTGTATTAACGCGACATTTAGAAAGCATGTGCTTTGTTTTTGACTTAGGTGAATCTTTGTTCATTTGTCTTGATAGCCAATCTTATCTTCTTTTACCAATTTTTTCTGAACATGTCAACTTTTTTTTCGGCATTCCGTAAATGTATTCTTAGTTTAAATATTTCGCGATAACACTCTGCTCTGTCCCTTCGTTTAGCTTTCCTTCCCCGTTTAGAAGAAGCCTGATTAGACGTCGAGGGTTGCAACTGGGCTTCATTAACCCCAATGGGAGAGACAGGGGGTGTGTTGTCTTCAACAAACTGTGTTATTGATTTCAGATTCTTTTTATTTTTACGGCATCGCTTCTGGGCTTTTCGCCAACGCCTACGCTGATTCCGACGTTCCCTATCAGTTTTTTCAGCAATTGACTTTACTTTCCCCAGCCCTTTGCGTTTCTGCCATCTATTTCTTCCTTTCCTCAAAAAATTTTCTCGTGCCTGAGGGTCAGCTTTTATTCTCTCCCTATAGCGTCTTCTCCGTTCAGCAGCGTTCAAGCCCATATTACACACTGACCTTAAAAGAAAAAACAAACCTTTATTCAGAAGAGCGGCAGTGGCGTAGATACAAGGGAAGCCGGAGGGGCCACGGACCCCACCCCCCCCCCCCCCCCTCCCACCAACAAATGCAATGTAACATGAATTATCTCCTCTTTTGTATTGTAGTCATGAATTCAACAATTTGTGTCTGGGTTGACAGAGCTCTGTCAAGCCCGACACAAATTGTTGAATACTTAACTACATACAAGGGAGGTACAAAATATAGAAGTCATACGCCAATATTGAGAAGTAGAATTATTATCCCGACACGTGTACTCAATTAGGAAATCGACTCTAGTGCAAACCAGATGGGATGCGTTAGGAAAGATTTTGAATTATTATCCATACATTTGTTGCGACTCATTTTAGGCCTCGACAACTGAAAAGATTACCGGCCCCACGATCTACAAATAAAAGTAACAAAACAGAAATGATCTACTCAGAGCAATTATAACAGATAGGTATATTATTTTTGGAAATTTTGGAAAGAGTGTTTACATAATTTATTCGTGATTTGTGATGTATTTTCTGTCTTTTCCTACCATATGTTGTCTCTTTATAACATATGTATATATGTATGTGTATCTGAAATAATTGAAAAAATAAATAAGAAGAAAAAAAATATTGAAATTGGGCGGGAAAGGAAGGGGGGTTCACACGCAGCATTAGAGGGTTAACTGTAAGCAACTTTTGGTGTCTGTCATAAAATTTGAAGCTTGGCCCCTCCACCAGCAAAA
Source organism: Pictodentalium vernedei (assembly GCA_031216915.1). NCBI lineage: Eukaryota > Metazoa > Mollusca > Scaphopoda > Dentaliida > Dentaliidae > Pictodentalium > Pictodentalium vernedei. Next base: position 663,317,573 of record CM062295.1, read on the forward strand.
AGCTTGTGTTTGTGTTTGGGGGGGGGGGGGGGGTAGTGATTTTGCTAAAATGAATGATCCGTTCTCAGGACTCCAGGGAGAATGACTGCCTGATTATTCTGGATGCCTATGCAGGTCTCGGGTTATAGGCGTACTGGGCCAATAGACGCAATTTGTTGGGGGAGGGGGGAGGTGCGGGGAGCTAAATTAGAAGATGTTACCCGATAATATGATTTTACAAGCACCATCGAGGGTGTAAATGTATGCCCCCCCCCCCCCCCACACACACACACATTCGAGTGGGAGTTTAGGGACTTTTCCTGGTAAATTTTGAATAATTCAATAGTCTGAGGTCGATTGTAATGGACATTCCGTTTCCGACCATGTACTTTAGGAGGAAATCGAAGACTTTTTTGGAATGTATCGTTCGACCGGACCACGAAATTACTCCAATTTTTTTTTCTCAAATACGGTGAGGGTTGGACAGCCCCTTCCCCCGTAACCCTGGTAAATCTAACTCCCATGTGCGCCAAAAGGGAAAAATCACCTCCGTAACATTTGCTGTCAACACCGTTATCAATTTGATGTTACGGTGTTGACCCGTTACGGAGTTGATGTTTCCATAAATATGTTCCCGCCAATGAGATATGTTTATGTTTAGGCTAAATTTTATTTTTCTGTTTTGAATCTATATTGGTCTTGCTTCAAACAAAAAACTTGTTCACGCAGTTTTATCACGACAAATTGTTTGGCGATAGGTATGGAGCTGACAGAGAATTAATATACTCACACCACAATGGTCCAAATTCACCTTCTCTGTTTTTGACAAATGGCGTTCTTTGAAAAAAAGCGTCTGCTTGCACCCAGAAAGGGTAACTCTCGTATACAATGATAAGGTTATCTCCCTTGCTGTGTTAATGGAAGGCTGATAAAATACCCGTATTTTGAATTCAAACGGAGTTGACAGAGAAATCTCGGACAACACTTTACGCATCGCTGTTACCCCCATCTGTAATAATTAGTCCGTTGTCATTCCTGCTGAGGAAAGAACAGCGCTCAAGTATATTATAAGTCAGGTTGTATTTTTCTGTAGCTAGTTTATTTATTTTAAAAAGGATAGTAAAGTAAAAAATCTCGATCTGCGGACTGTGTCGGAGATGACATAATGATGACATGGATGGATAGCTGACTACCCAATGATTTGCGATTAGGTTTATTGATTGTTAAAAAATGTTTGAATAAGAAAATACTTCAAAATTATTCAGGACGACTTCAAGCATTCCCAACATTTCTTTGAATTGTTGGACACGGACTGAAATTGTCCCACAATTTGGAAATAACCCATCTGTAATATGATCCAGCAATTCTTAAAACAACGAGAACAAGTTTTGTCAATCTGACACCAAGAGGTGACATTAATAATATTATATTACAACCATTATAAGCCTTGATATTTACGTTTGTCATTTGGAATTAGTATTGTTTTATGTTTCTTTTTTTATGTTTTATGTTCTGGTGTATTTGCTTAATAAATCTTATCTTATCTTATCTTACTAACTCCACACAAGTAAGATAGCAATGGTTGAAGACAAGAGCATCATCGGCGGGCAGTACGCTTTAGTACACGACGCCACCGTGCCCCCAACGTGGGCAATGGGAGTGAAGTGTCCTGCCCAGGGACACAACGCGGTTGCCGCAGGTGGGATTCGAACCGAAGACCTCACGGCTTGCAGCCTGCACCTCTACCTACTCTTGTGTTCCTAATAAACATACATGTATGTTTATTAATTTGGGGTAATTTTTACCACCCTGTATGCACTTTATTTGGGCCTGTATGTTTATTAAAATTACCCTTCCAGCAAGTGGGAGATCTTCAAATCAGAAAATATTCATTAGAGTTTGTGATATTCTTTTGTTTAGCACAGTATATTCATTGTTGTATTCATGATGCATGAAACCTCGCCGCCCTGAGTTCCAATGTGTTCTATGTCGCAGAGGGCACATAGAACACATTGGAACTCAGGGGACAACTTATTAGTTTTCTTCAATAGAACTAACTGTGATAATGGGAAATAAGTTGGCTTTTAGATAAAATTAACTAGCATTACTTCCGCACCCCTCAGTGGTTTTCCACCCTGTACTATTATTTGGGCCTGTACTTTTATTTAATTTTGATAAATGTTTCACCCTGTACTTTTATTATTCCTACCTGTACTTTTATTTGGAACACAAGAGTATTGAACCACCGAGCCCCCTGTTTATGGTGTTACAACTTATTGGAGATTACCAGTACGCTTCTCCCATTCTTGGTAACAAAACGAATCTTTATGAACAAAAAAGCCTCCCAATGCCAGACACGTAGCCAGGATTCTATAATAGGGGAGGGGGGGGGGGGCTTAGCCAGGTCTTTTTGGTGGGGAGCAAACTGGCATTTGCAAGGATTGTGGGTGGTTCAGGGGCCTCCCCTAGTCCTAACTTGGACCATCCGACCTCCCATACTCGACAAAAGTTTGAAAAATTTAGTGCTCTAAGAGCGAATCTGAGACATTTCTAGCGTGTGTTGCTCTATATTGGAGACCTTTTAGGGCCCCATGATATGTGAAAGTTGCATTTGGACAATATATATATCTTTTGTGGTGGGGTGGAATTTTAGGCAGGCTAAGACCTCCCCCCCCTCCCAAAGCTACGCAACTGCTCACTGCACGAAATGTGAAGCTTCTCGGTAATTATTTCAGCATGCCTTAATGATAGCCAAGCATGCAAAAAGCAGCTGAAGTCTCTTCATTTTTGTTGTGAGATTAGCCACCATAATGATTCACATTTATACACCCAGTGATGCAGGTATAGACATCGTGCTGTCTGACAAATGCCTTACGAAATAGATCTTGATAAGACTGGGGTGGCATTCCTTACCCCAACCCTTTGTTTTTTATTTATTGGAGTTTAACGACACATTCGGCAGCCAGGGTCATCTTGTGTCGAACAGTTTTATGGATGGCGGAAGCCGTAGTAACAGGAGAGAACCACCGAGCAACAGCAAGAAACTTCCAGACTCCACAACGTACTAACTCCATACAAGCATTGGTTGAAGACAGGTTTATCACAGATGTGCGTGATGCCTTAGTACACAGCGCCACCGTGCCCCCACGAGGGCAATCGGGATTAAGTGCCTTGCCCAAGAACACAACACACTTACCCCTGGCGGGGAGCGAACCGTGAGCCTCTTGGTTTGAACTTCAATGACGTAACGACTGAGCCACCGTGCTCCCTATCCAGCCCTTTGATTTTCGCCCCTTATGGTTGTGATACCAGAAATCGATAAAGTGGAAAACTCGCGGGTAATGTTATCAAAATAATTAGACTGACGTAAGTTGCCTTTCTTTCTTGGGGTGGGGGTGGGTGGGGCTAGCGTCGAATTGTCAACTTAAGGGAAGCGCATTTGCCAAACCCCGACCCTGGATGGACATTTTTCACCTGTACCACCAATTTTCCGGCTGGTACCACAAAATTTCCAACGTGAGCCCGAAAATGCTTTGATACGGAATTAGGAGTGGGGTCGGGACCCTCCCGCCTTTCCGTGCACACCCTCTGCCGCCAAATCCCTGTCGCCAACCTCCATGTTGAGCAGAACAAGGGATGTACTTAATTATATGCTATTCTTAATGTTATGTAAGTTATTTGTCATGGCAGTTTTGAAGCGCCAGGTAGTTTTTATACAATTATTGACTTTCCTTGAGATTGATACAAGGAATTATTAGGCTTTTCCCTCTGGAAAAGACTATTGTTTTTCTACGGATTATTATTATTTTTTTTTTTTAGGCTTTTCCCTCTGGAAAAGACTATTGTTTTTCTACGGATTATTATTTTTTTTTTTTTTTTTTTAGGCTTTTCCCTCTGGAAAAGACTATTGTTTTTCTACGGATTATTATTTTTTTTTTTTGGGGGGGGGGGGTTGTTTTTTTTTCCACACATTTTTGTCCGTACGATTCAGGGCACGAGGGGCACAAAATCTAAAAATGTACCGAAGCGGAATTTTCGATTTAACCCTTATTTTGCCAGAATTGGCAAAAAACTGTCATAATTGGGGTTTATCGGCACTTTCTCGAAACACGTCTTTAGGATTTTTTTTAAACATCCATCATTACTAGACCTGCCTATGACACAACCTTTGATACACACGACATATTTGGCGATGCACATGGTAACCCTCCACAGGCTGCCGAACATCGAAATTTTGATGAAATGGGCTGGTTTCGGGCCCCCACTGCACCCAAACAATACACGAGAGCATAACATAACTTCCTTTATTGGGAGTGGAATTCACCGAGGATCATTTTTGTCTGTAATAAGGGTGTTCAGAAAACCAAGTGTTAACCCATTTTGAGTTGGTTAAACAGCAATACCCCCATAATGCTCAAAAGTTCGTGTTTTCAGTGGATTTCTCTAAATGACTCTTGTAGATTTTCAAGAAAAATTGGTCACTCTCAGGTCTTGGTGTGACATTACAAGTTGCATGGATAAAATATTCCGGTCAGCATTAGTTAACCCTCCCCGAGCTGCTAAACGTAAAAATTGTGATAAAATGGGCTGTTTTTAGTCACCAACAGCACCCAAACGGTATACCATAGAGAAAGGGTCCTTCATTTATCGGACGTAAAATTGATCGGAAAATATTTTTGAAAGTGTTAAGGGTATTCAAAATTTGACGTCTTAACCCATTTTGGGCTGGTTAAATAGAGATACCCATTAAAATCTTAAAATACGCGTTTTCTGTGGATTTCTCTATCAACATTTTGTAGGTTTTCAAGAAAAAATCGGCTATTTGCAGGTCTTGGTGTGACATTGCAAGTTGCATGAACAAAATATTCCGGTCAGCATTAGTTAACCCTCCCCAGGCTGTTGAAGGTCAAAATTGTGATAAAATGGGCTGTTTTTGGACACCAGCAGCACCCAAAGGGTACACCACAAAGAAAAGTGCCTCCTTTTATCGAGTGCACAATTTATACGGAAACATTTTTGTAAGCAGTAAGGGTATTCAAAAGTCGACGTCTTAACCCATTTTGGGCAGGCTAAAGCGAGATATCCCTTGAAAGCTTTAAATTCCCATTTTCTGTGAATTTCCCTAACGGTAACTTGTAGGGTTTCAAGACAAATTGACTATTTGTAGGTCTTTATGTGACATTACAAGTTGCATGGACAAAATACTCCGATGAGCGTATATAAACCATCTACAAGCTGCCAAGCATCGTAATTTTGTTAACAAGGGACTGTTTTCAGACATGCACAGCACCCAATGTATACATGAGAGATAAACATAATCTCCTTCTTTGGAAGTGGAATTCACAGAGGACCATTTTTGTAAGTAATAAGGGTGTTAAAAAAACCAAGCGTTAACCCCTGTTGGGGAGGTTAACACGGATACCCATCGATAGCTTAAAAAATCGTTTTCCCTGGATTTCTTTACAAACATTTTGTGGGGTTTCCAAGAGAAAATGGCCGTTGATAGGTCTTGGTGTCATATGACCAGTTGCATGGATAAATTATTCTGGTAGGCATTTGTTAACCCTCCATGGACTGCTAAATGTAAAAAAATTGAAGAAATAGTCTGTTTTTGGACACCAACAAATGGAAATGCCACAGAGAAACGTAACTTCTTTTACCGGACGCAAAACTAATAGGAAAACATTGATCTTGATATTAACCCATTCTAACATTAATGATGGGTTTTACCTAAACATTTTTTTTTAGCAAACCCAAACCGAGTCATTTGAGACTACTATACTCACCTTTCTCATAACATCAATGAGGGAACTTCAGTGAGACAGTTAAAAACAATTCATCAGACACTGTGGGGGTCATGAAAAATCATGGAATCTAATCGGGAAAAGCCATGATTCTCCAGAATCATAAAGTCTAGTTTTTTGGGTTTTTTTTCTTTTTTTTTTCCACACATTTTGTCCGTACGATTCAGAAGCCATTTTCGGACCGATTTTCACGAACTTTTGCACACGCATAGAGGGGCACAAAATCTAAAAATGTACCGAAGCGGAATTTCGATTTAACCCTTATTTCCTCAGAATTGACAAAAAACTGCCAAAATTGGGGTTTATCGGCACTTTCTCGAAACACGTCTTGTAGATTTTGTTTAAACATTCATCATTTCTAGACCTGCCTGTGACACGACCTTTGATACATACGAGATATTCGGCGATGCATATGGTAACCCTCCACAGGCTGCCAAACATCGAAATTTTGATGAAATGGGTCGGTTTCAGGCCCCCACTGCACCCAAACAATACATGAGAGATAAACATAACTTCCTTCATTGGAAGTGGAATTCACCGAGAATCATTTTTGTCAGTAATAAGGGTGTTCATAAAACCAAGCATTAACCCGTTTTGGACTGGTTAAACAGCAATACCCCCATAGAGCTAAAAAATTCATGTTTTCCGTGGATTTCTCTAAACGAGTCTTGTAGATTTTCAAGAAAAATTTGTTACTCCCAGATCTTGGTGTGACAATAGAAGTTGCATGGACAAAATACTAAGGGGAGCATTTGTTAACCCTCCATGGGCTGCTGAATGTAAAAATTGTGATAAAATGGGCTGTTTTTGGACGCCAACGGCACCCAATGGGTACGCCACAAAGAAAAGTGCGTTCTTTTATCGAGCCCACACTCTATACGGAAACATTTTTATAAATAGTAAGGATATTCAAAAGTTGAAGTCTTAACCCTTTTTGGGCAGGATAAAGAGAGAGACCCCTTAAAATCTTAAAATTCGAATTTTCTGTGGATTTCTCTAAAAACATCTTGTAGGTTTTCAAGAAAAATTGTCTACTCGCAGGTCATTGTGTGACGTTACAAGTGGCATGGACAAAATATTCCGGTGAGCGTTTATTAACCCTCCACAGGCTGCCAAGCTTTGTAATTTTGTTGAAATGGGCTGTTTTCAGACGCACACAGCACCCAATGTGTACCTGAGAAATAAACATAATCTCCTTCGTTGGAAGTGGAATTCACCGAGGACCATTTTTGTAAGTAATAAGGGTATTCAAAAAACAAAGTGTTAACCTGTTTTGGGTGGTTTAAGAGTGATTCCCCCAAAAGCTTGAACAATCATGCTTTACGTGGATTTCTCTAAAAATGTCAAGTAGATTTTCAAGAAAAAACTGGTCCGTCGCAGATCGTGGTGTAACATTATAAACTGCAAGGACAGAATATTCTGATAAGCATTTGTTAACCCTCCACAGACTCTCAAATATCAACACTTTCATAAAATAGGCTGTTTTCAGCCCCTCACAGCCCCTGTAGCTGGGAAATAAACATAACTTCCTCTCTTGGAAGTGGAAATCACCGAGGATAATTTTTGTAAGTAATAAGGGTATTAAATAAACCAAGCCTTAACCCGTTTTGGTCTGGTTAAACAGCGATACCCATCAAAGGCTTAAAAATTCAAGTTTTCCCTGGATTTCTTTAAAAACATCTTGTAAATTTCAAGAAAAAAATGGTCATTCATATGTCTTAGTGTGCCATTACATGTTGCATGGACAAAATATTCCGGTCAGGATTTGTTAGCTCTACACCAGCATCTGAACATCAAAGGTTTGATAAAATGGGCTGCTTTGAAAATAATGCCAATTGTTTTATTTAGTGTGTATTTTGTCCGTATACAAAACTTCTCACCCACATATACCTAAACATGATTCAATGGTACGACTGGACATGTTTCTCTCATATAAACCATGCATAAAACGTGACAAAAGACTTGATTTATTGCATTTTAGGATTGCACATGTATATTTTTAGAAGATCCTCTGTCTGTTTTTAATCTTCAGCGTCAGTCTTTGATCTTGTTTGGAACGATCAGTAATTAACACCTTTTCGACAAGAGCCATCGAAATTTAAAATAAAAAAAAATGAAATTTCACTAAAACTTTTTGCAGAATCGAGTTTTTCAGAAAACTCTGTCGCGATTGCGTGTGTCATTTTCAAAATTCCGATCAGAAATAATGAAATTATAAATATGTAGTTAGCAATAACAAAATTGAAAGCATGTCGACCAAACTTGCATGACGTCAGAACTCGATTCGGGTGAAATACTGCAGTCATGCACTGAAAGGTTGAGAATAAGGGACGCTGATATCGAAGTAGGCTTTAAACTGTCCATGGAATGGTCCTAAAATCAAGTTCATGTTTGCAGCGTTACTGCAAATAGGTTTCCCGTATTTCTTGTTAAAATGTTTTGGACCGCCTCACTTCATATTCCACACTGCACTGCATGATATTGTTTATTTATTGGTGTTTAAGGTTTGTAAGTAGTAAGGGTATTTAAAAGAATGAAACTTAACCCATTGTGGACTGAATAAGGAGAGATGCCCCTTAAACGCTGAAAATTTACATTTTGCGTGGATTTCGCTAACTGCTTGCTGGGGATTTTCAAGAACAATTTGACATTGGCAGGTCTTACAAACTGCATAGATAGAATATTCCGCTAGTCGTTTGTTAATCCCTCTACAGGCTGCTAAACGTCAAAATTTTAATAAAATCGGCTGTTTTCGGGCAGCAAAATGGGTATGCAATAGATAAACATGACCTCTTTTATCAGACTTAGAATTCCTGAGGGATAATGTATGATAGTATTAAGGGTATTCAAGGGAGCGCGATGGCTCAGTGGTAGACTGTTGTACTTCTATGCTAGAGGTCCCGAGTTCGATCCCTGTCCGGGACGACTCACGTTGTGTCCTTGGGCAAGGCACTTTGGCCCGGTTGCCGGCATGGGGGCACGATGTCCCTGTGTACTAAGGCATACTGCACGTCGATGGTACACATGTCTTCAACCTCTGTAACCCTGCCTGAGCAGAGCCTGAACAGAGTGAGAATGTTGAGGAGCTGACAGTTGCTCGTCGATGCTTGGTGGTTCTCTCCGGGTACTCCGGCTTCCTCCACCTCTAAAACTGTCACGGTCACGATTAGCCATTGTGCAGAAGTATGTGACCTTAAACACCAATAAATAAATAAATAAATAAATAAATAAATAAGGGTATTCAAAAAACCGAGCCTTAACCCTGTTTTGTTGGATTAAAGACAGACAGCCCATGCCGTGTACGCTGCCTACATTACTTGTAAAATCGACACCCCCCACTAAATCTCCTACGAGGAGCGGTTTCGGACCCGACCACCTGACGGTTCTGACCACATCAAATAACACACCTTCGTTGTATTTAGCAGCAAGAAATTTCCTCAAGAAGCAAAGACAAAACTAGACTTTATGATTCTGGAGAATCATGGCTTTTCCCGATTAGATTCCATGATTTTTCATGACCCCACAGTGTCTGATGAATTGTTTTTAACTGTCTCACTGAAGTTCCCTCATTGATGTTATGAGAAAGGTGAGTATAGTAGTCTCAAACGACTCGGTTTGGGTTTGGTAAAAAAAAAATGTTTAGGTAAAACACATCATTAATGGTAGAATGGGTTAATATCAAGATCAATGTTTCCCTATTAGTTTTGCGTCCGGTAAAAGAAGTTTCTCTGTGGCATTTCCATTTGTTGGTGTCCAAAAAACAGACTATTTCTTCAATTTTTTTACATTTAGCAGCCCATGGAGGGTTAACAAATGCCTACCAGAATAATTTATCCATGCAACTGGTCATATGACACCAAGACCTATCAACGGCCATTTTCTCTTGGAAACCCAACAAAATGTTTGTAAAGAAATCCAGGGAAAACGATTTTTTAAGCTATCGATGGGTATCCGTGTTAACCTCCCCAACAGGGGTTAACGCTTTGTTTTTTTAATACCCTTATTACTTACAAAAATGGTCCTCTGTGAATTCCACTTCCAACGAAGGAGATTATGTTTATCTCTCATGTATACATTGGGTGCTGTGCATGTCTGAAAACAGCCCCATGTTAACAAAATTACGATGCTTGGCAGCTTGTAGATGGTTAATAAACGCTCCTCGGAGTATTTTGTCCATGCAACTTGTAATGTCACATAAAGACTTACGAATAGTCAATTTGTCTTGAAACCCTACAAGTTATCGTTAGGGAAATTCACAGAAAATGGGAATTCAAAGCTTTCAAGGGATATCTCGCTTTAGCCTGCCCAAAATGGGTTAAGACGTCGACTTTTGAATACCCTTACTGCTTACAAAAATGTTTCCGTATAAATTGTGCACTCGATAAAAGGAGGCACTTTTCTTTGTGGTGTACCCTTTGGGTGCTGTTGGTGTCCAAAAACAGCCCATTTTATCACAATTTTGACCTTCAACAGCCCGGGGAGGGTTAACTAATGCTGACCGGAATATTTTGTTCATGCATCTTGTAATGTCACACCTAGACCTGCAAATAGCCGATTTTTTCTTGAAAACCTACAAAATGTTGATAGAGAAATCCACAGAAAACGGGTATTTCAAGATTTTAATGGGTATCTCTATTTAACCAGCCCAAAATGGGTTAAGACGTCAAATTTTGAATACCCTTACCACTTTCAAAAATATTTTCCGATCAATTTTGCGTCCGATAAATGAAGGACCCTTTCTCTCTGGTATACCTTTTGGGTGCTGTTGGTGACTAAAAACAGACCATTTTATCACAATTTTTACGTTTAGCAGCTTGGTGAGGGTTAACTAATGCTGACCAGAATATTTTATCTATGCAACTTGTAATGTCACACCAAGACCTGAGAGTGACCAATTTTTCTTGAAAATCTACAAGACTCGTTTAGAGAAATGCACGGAAAACACGAACTTTTGAGCATTATGTGGGTATTGCTGTATAACCAGCTCAAAATGGGTTAACGCTTGGTTTTCTGAACACCCTTATTACTTACAAAAATGATCCTCGGTGAATTCCACTCCCAATAAAGGACGTTATGTTTATCTCTCGTGTATTGTTTGGGTGCAGTGGGGGCCTGAAACCGGCCTAATTCATCAAAATTTCGATGTTTGGCAGCCTGTGGAGGGTTACCATATGCATCGCCTGATATGTAGTGTGTACCAAAGGGTGTGTCACAGACAGGTTTAGCAATGACGAATGTTTTAAAAAAATCTACAAGACATGTTTCGAGAAAGTGCCGATAAACCCCAATTTTGGCAGTTTTTTGCCAGTTCTGACGAAATAAGGGTTAAATTGAAAATTCCGCTTCGGTACATTTTTAGATTTTGTGCCCCTCTATGCGTGTGCAAAATTTTGTGAAAATCGGTTCGAAAATGGCTTCTGAATCGTACGGACAAAATGTGTGGAAAAAAAAAAAAAAAAAAAAAAAAAAAAAAATAATAATCCGTAGAAAAACAATAGTCTTTTCCAGAGGGAAAAGCCTAATTATGTCTGCAGAAAATAATGGCAAATATTTTATTTAGCCTGTATTTTGTCCGTATAGAAAATTTCTCACCCACATATACCTAAAAATGATTCAATGATACAATTGGACATATTTCTCTCATAAAACGTGAAAAAACACTTGATTTATTGCATTTTAGGATTGCGCATGTATATTCTTAGAAGATTCTCTGTCTGTTATTAAACTACGGCATGTCTTTGATCTCGTTTGGGACGATCAGTGATTAGCACCTTTTCAACAAGAGCCATGGAAATTGAAAATAAGAAAAATAATCAAATTTCACTAAAACCTTTTACAGAATCGTGTTTTTCAGAAAACGCTTTTGCGATTGCGTGTGTCGTTTTCAAAATTCCGATCAGTAAGCACGAAATTATAAATATGTTGTTGTCAATAACAAAATTGAAAGCATGTCCGTCAAACTTGCATGACGTCAGAACTCGACTCGGGTAAAATACTGCGGTGTGGTGAAAGGACGAGAGTAAGAAACGCTGATATCGCAGTAGGCTTTAAAATGTCCATGGAATGGTCCTAAAATCAACTTTATATTTGCAGCTTTATTGCAAATAGGTTTCCCGTTGTTTCTTGTTGAAATGTTATTTCCGTCAAGGCCAGGTACCATAGAAAATTTGGAATACTGGGCAGTGGGATAGGGCACCTGCCCCATGAACAACTGCCTGCTATTAAAATTAATTAGCGGGGACCCCCCACCCCCATGCTGTTTATTTTACCTAGGATACCTGCCCTCGGCTGTTTTTTTTTACCTAGGACACATGCCCCCCCCCCCCCCCTACAGTTAGATTAGATTAAAAATATTTTATTTGCCACTTGACAATGCAAATCAGGATTGGAGGACAAGTGCTTACCACTTAGAAGCCCCTCCGTTCCTGTACGGTAATTTACAATATGGCAGAACGTATTCCATAAATAACAGAATCTAGCAAAATCTAAATATTATAAACATTATAGACAAACATCGAAATTTTGATGACATAGGCCGGTTTCAGGCCCCCACTGCACCCAAACAATACATGAGAGATAAACATAACGTCCTTTATTGGGAGTGGAATTCACCGAGGATCATTTTTGTAAGTAATAAGGGTGTTCAGAAAACCAAGCGTTAACCCATTTTGAGCTGGTTAAACAGCAATACCCCCATAATGCTCAAAAGTTTGTGTTTTCCGTGGATTTCTCTAAACGAGTCTTGTAGATTTTCAAGAAAAATTGGTCATTCTCAGGTCTTGGTGTGACATTACAAGTTGCATAGATAAAATATTCTGGTCAGCATTAGTTAACCCTTACCGAGCTGCTAAACGTAAAAATTGTGATAAAATGGGCTGTTTTTAGTCACCAACAGCACCCAAACGGTATACCAGAGAGAAAGGGTCCTTCATTTATCGGACGTAAAATTGATCGGAAAATATTTTTGAAAGTGGTAAGGGTATTCAAAATTTGACGTCTTAACCCATTTTGGGCTGGTTAAATAGAGATACCCATTAAAATCTTAAAATACCCGTTTTCTGTGGATTTCTCTATCAACATTTTGTAGGTTGTCAAGAAAAAATCGGCTATTTGCAGGTCTTAGTGTGACATTACAAGTTGCATGAACAAAATATTCCGGTCAGCATTAGTTAACCCTCCCCGGGCTGTTGAAGGTCAAAATTGTGATAAAATGGGCTGTTTTGGACACCAACAGCACCCAAAGGGTACACCACAAAGAAAAGTGCCTCCTTTTATCGAGTGCACAATTTATACGGAATCATTTTTGTAAGCAGTAAGGGTATTCAAAAGTCGACGTCTTAACCCATTTTGGGCAGGCTAAAGCGAGATATCCCTTGAAAGCTTTAAATTCCCATTTTCTGTGAATTTCCCTAACGATAACTTGTAGGTTTCAAGACAAATTGACTATTCGTAGGTCTTTATGTGACATTACAAGTTGCATGGACAAAATACTCCGATGAGCGTTTATTAATCATCTACAAGCTGCCAAGCATCGTAATTTTATTAACATGGGGCTGTTTTCAGACATGCACAGCACCCAATGTATACATGAGAGATAAACATAATCTCCTTCGTTGAAGTGGAATTCACAGAGGACCATTTTTGTAAGTAATAAGGGTATTAAAAAAACCAAGCGTTAACCCCTTTGGGGAGGTTAACACGGATACCCATCGATAGCTTAAAAAATCGTTTTCCCTGGATTTCTTTACAAACATTTTGTGGGGTTTCCAAGAGAAAATGGCCGTTGATAGGTCTTGGTGTCATATGACCAGTTGCATGGATAAATTATTTTGGTAGGCATTTGTTAACCCTCCATAGGCTGCTAAATGTAAAAAAATTGAAGAAATAGTCTGTTGTTTGGACACCAACAAATGGAAATGCCACAGAGAAACTTCTTTTACCGGACGCAAAACTAAAAGGGAAACATTGATCTTGATATTAACCCATTCTTCTTTTAATGATGGGTTTTACCTAAACATTTTTTTTTTATCAAACCCAAACTGAGTCATTTGAGACTACTATACTCACCTTTCTCATAACATCAATGAGGGAACTTCAGTGAGACAGTTAAAAACAATTCATCAGACACTGTGGGGTCATGAAAAATCATGGAATCTAATCGGGAAAAGCCATGATTCTCCAGAATCATAAAGTCTAGTTAGGCTTTTCCCTCTGGAAAAGACTATTGTTTTTCTACGGATTATTATTTATTTTTTTTTTTTAGGCTTTTCCCTCTGGAAAAGACTATTGTTTTTCTACGGATTATTATTTTTTTTTTTTTGGGGTTTTATTTTTTTTTTTTTTTTTTCCACACATTTTGTCCGTACGATTCAGAAGCCATTTTCGAACCGATTTTCACGAAATTTTGCACACACATAGAGGGGCACAAAATCTAAAAATATACCAAAGCGGAATTTTCGATTTAACCCTTATTTCGTCAGAATTGGCAAAAAACTGTCAAAATTGGGGTTTATCGGCACTTTCTCGAAACACGTCTTGTAGATTTTTTTTAAACATTCATCACTGATAGAACTGTCTGTGACACGACCTTTGATACACACTACATATCAGGCGATGCATATGGCAACCCTCCACAGGCTGCCAAACATCAAAATTTTGATGAAATGGGCTGGATTCAGGCCCCCAGAGCACCCAGACGATACATGAGAGATAAACATAACTTCCTTTATTGGGAGTGGAATTCACCGAGGATCATTTTTGTCAGTAATAAGGGTGTTCACAATTCCAAACGTTAACCCGTTTTGGGCTGGTTAAACAGCAATACCCCCATAAAGCTCAAAAATTCGTATTTTCCGTGGATTTCTCTAAACGTGTCTTGTAGATTTTCAAGAAAAATTTGTCACTCCCAGGCCTTGGTGTGACAATAGAAGTAGCATGGACAAAATACTGCGGTGAGCATTTGTTAACCCTCCACGGGCTGCTAAATGTCAAAATTGTGATAAAATGGGCTGTTTTTGGACGCCAGCAGCACCCAATGGGTACGCCACAAAGAAAAGTGCCTTCTTTTATCGAGCGCACAATCTATATGGAAACATTTTTGTAAGTAGTAAGGGTATTCAAAAAACGAGGTCTTAACCCGTTTTGGGCAGGCTAAAGAGAGAGACCCCTTAAAATCTTAAAATTCCCATTTTCTGTGGATTTCTCTAAAAACATCCTGTAGGTGTTCAAGAAAAATTGACTACTCGCAGGCCTTTGTGTGACATTACAAGTTGCATGGACAAAATATTCCGGCGAGCGTTTATTAACCCTCTACAGGCTGCCAAGCATCGTAATTTTGTTGAAATGGGCTGTTTTCAGACACGCACAGCACCCAACGTGTACCTGAGAAATAAATCTAATCTCCTTTGTTGGAAGTGGAATTCACCGAAGACCATTTTTGTAAGTAATAAGGGTATTCAAAAAACCAAGCGTTAACCCATTTTGTGGTTGTTAATAGTGATACCCATCAAAGGCTTAAAAATTTATCTTCTCCCTTGATTTCTTTACAAACATCTGGTAGGGTTTTCAAGAAAAAATGGCCATTGAAAGGTCATGGTGTTACATTACCAGTGGATTGGGTCAATTATTCTGGTAAGCATTTGTTAACCCTCCATGGGCTGCTAAATGTCAAAATTTTGAAAAAAATAGTCTGTTTTTGAACAACAACATCAAATTGGAATACAACAGAGAAACATAACTTCTTTTACCGGACGCAAAACTGACAGGGAAACATTTTTGTAAGTAGTAAATGTATTCAAAAATCGAGGTCTTAACCCATTTTTGACTGGTTAAGGAGATATACCCCTCAAAAGCTTAAAATTCCAGTTTTCTGTGGATTTCTCAAAAACAATTTTCAAGAGCAATTGACCATTCGCAGGTCTTCGAGTGACATTACACGTTGCATGAACAAAATGTTTCGGTAAGCATTTGTTAACCCTCCAGAGGCTGCCAAGCATAGACATTTGGAGAAAATGGGCTGTTCTTGGGCAACCATAACACCAAATGTGTACCTACGAGATAAACATAACCTCCTTCATTGGAAGTGGAATTCACCGTCGATCATTTTTGTAAGTAATGAAGATATTCACAAAACCAAGCATTAACCCTTCAGAGCTGGTTACAGAGAGATACCCCTCAAAAGGTTAAAAATTTGTGTTATCTGAGGATTTCTTTTAAAAACATCCCTGTAGATTTTCAGGACAAAATGGCCATTCTCAGATCTTAATGTGACATTACAAGTTGCATGTACAAAATATTCCTGTAAGCATTTGTTAACCCTATGCAGGTTCTCAAACATCAAAATGTTGATAAAATAGGCTGTGTTTGCGTACCCATACCACCCGAAGTTGGGAGGAGAGATCAAAATAAGTGGAAGTAGAATTCACAGAG
Source organism: Pictodentalium vernedei (assembly GCA_031216915.1). Lineage (NCBI taxonomy): Eukaryota > Metazoa > Mollusca > Scaphopoda > Dentaliida > Dentaliidae > Pictodentalium > Pictodentalium vernedei. The sequence goes on from CM062295.1 coordinate 663,333,784, forward strand.
AATTATTTTTGGAAGTAATAAGAGTGTTCCAAAAACATCACTTAACCCGTTTTGGGCTGGATAAACAATGATACCCTTCAAAAGCTTAAAATTCCTGTTCTCCCTGGATTTCTCTGAAAACATCTTGTAGATTTTAAAGAAAAGAATGGCCATTCACAGTTCTTGGTGTGACATTACAAGTTGCACGAATAAATATTCCTGTTGGCACTTGTTAACCCTCTACAAGCTGCCAGACATCAATATTTTGGATACATTTGAGATAAAATGGACCATTTTCAAATTGACACAGCACTCAGTGGGTATGTGTCAAACAAACATAACGCCTTTTGTCGGTCATGGACTTGTTGGCCGATGATATTGACATTAACCCACTCCACCGTTAATGATGGTTTTTACCTAAACAATTTTTTATCAAACTGTGTCATTTGAGACTACTATCTTCACCTTTCTCATAACATCAGTGAACTTCAGTGAGACAGTTAAAAACAATTCATCAGACACTGTGGGGTCATGAAAAATCATGGAATCTCATCGGGAAAAGCCATGATTCTCCAGAATCATAAAGTCTAGTTTTTTGGGGGTTTTTTTGGGTTTTTTTTTTTTTTTTTTTTTCCACACATTTTTGTCCGTATGATTCAGAAGCCATTTTCGAACCGATTTTCACACAATTTGGCACACGCATAGAGTGGCAAAAAATCTAAAAATGTACCAAAGCGGAATTTTCGATTTAACCCTTATTTCGCCAGAATTGGCAAAAAACTGCCAAAATTGGGGTTTATCGGCACTTTCTCGAAACACGTCTTTAGGATTTTTTTTAAATATTCATAATTACTAGACCTGCCTATGACACAACCTTTGATACACACGACATATTAGGCGATGCATATGGTAACCCTCCACAGGCTGCCAAACATTGAAATTTTGATGAAATGGGACGGTTTCAGACCCTCACAGCACCCAAACGATACCCGAGAGGTAAACATAACTTCCTTTAATGGAAGTGGAATTCACCGAGGATCATATTTGTAAGTAATAAGGGTGTTCAGAAAACCAAGTGTTAACCCGTTTTGGACTGGTTAAACAGCAATACCCCAAAAAAGCTCAAAATTTCATGTTTTCCGTGGATTTCTCTAAACGAGTCTTGTAGATTTTCAAGAAAAATTGGTCACTCTCAGGTCTTGGTGTGACATTACAAGTTGCATGGATAAAATATTCCGGTCAGCATTAGTTAACCCTCCCCGTGCTGCTAAACGTAAAAATTGTGATAAAATGGGCTGTTTTTAGAGACCAACAGCACCCAAACGATATACCACAGAGAAAGGGGCCTTCATTTATCGGACACAAAATTGATCGGAAAATATTTTTGAAAGTGGTAAGGGTATTCAAAATTTGACGTCTTAACCCATTTTGGGCTGGTTAAAGAGAGATACCCATTAAAATCTTAAAATACCCGTTTTCTGTGGATTTCTCTAACAACATCTTGTAGGTTTTCAAAAAAAATCGGCTATTTGCAGGTCTTGGTGTGACATTACAAGTCGCATGAACAAAATATTCCGGTCAGCATTAGTTAACCCTCCCCGGGCTGCTGAAGGTCAAAATTGCAATAAAATGGGCTGTTTTTGCACACCAACAGCACCCAAAGGGTACACCACAAAGAAAAGTGCCTTCTTTTATCGCGCGTACAATTTATACGGAAACATTTTTGTAAGTAGTAAGGGTATTCAAAAGTCGACGTCTTAACCCATTTTGGACAGGCTAAAGAGAGATACCCCTTGAAAGCTTTAAATTCCCATTTTCTGTGAATTTCCCTTACGGTAACTTGTAGGGTTTCAAGACAAATTGACTATTTGTAGGTCTTTATGTGACATTACAAGTTGCATGGACAAAATACTCCGGTGAGCGTTTTTTAACCATCTACAAGCTGCCAAGCATCGTAATGTTGTTAACATGGGACTGTTTTCAGACACGCACAGCACCTAATGTGTACATGAGAGATAAACATAATCTCCTTTGTTTGAAATGGAATTCACAGAGGACCATTTTTGTAAGTAATAAAGGTATTCAAAAAGCCAAGCGTTAACCCCTGTTGGGGAGGTTAACAGGGATACCCATCAAAAGCTTAAAAAATCATTTTCCCTGGATTTCTACAAACATTTTGTGGGGTTTTCAAGAGAAAATGGCCGTTGATAGGTCTTGGTGTCATATGACCAGTTGCATGGATCATTTATTCTGGTAGGCATTTGTTAACCTTCATGGGCTGCTAAATGTAAAAAAAATTGAGGAAATAGTCTGTTTTTGGACACCAACAACATCAAATGGAAATGCCACAGAGAAACGTAACTTCTTTTACGGGATGCAAAACTGATAGGGAAACATTGATATTGATATTAACCCATTCTACCATTAATGATGGGTTTTACCTAAACATTTTTTTATCAAACCCAAACCGAGTCATTTGAGACTACTATACTCACCTTTCTCATAACATCAATGAAGGAACTTTAGTGAGACAGTTAAAAACAATTCATCAGACACTGTGGGGTCAAGAAAAATCATGGAATCTAATCGGGAAAAGCCATGATTCTCCAGAATCATAAAGTCTAGTTTTTTTGGGTTTTTTTTGTTTTTTTTTTCACACATTTTAGTCCGTACGATTCAGAAGCCATTTTCAAACCGATTTTCACACAATTTGGCACACGCATAGAGTGGCAAAAAATCTAAAAATGTACCGAAGCGGAATTTTCGATTTAACCCTTATTTCGCCAGAATTGGCAAAAAACTGCCAAAATTGGGGTTTATCGACACTTTCTCGAAACACGTCTTTAGGATTTTTTTAAAATATTCATCATTACTAGACCTGCCTATGACACAACCTTTGATACACACGACATATTAGGCGATGCATATGGTAACCCTCCACAGGCTGCCAAACGTCGAAATTTTGATGAAATGGGCCTGTTTCAGACCCCCACAGCACCCAAACGATACCCGAGAGGTAAACATAACTTCCTTTATTGGAAGTGGAATTCACCGAGGATCATTTTTGTAAGTAATAAGGGTGTTCAGAAAACCAAGTGTTAACCCGTTTGGGGCTGGTTAAACAGCAATACCCCAAAAAAGCTCAAAACTTCATGTTTTCCGTGGATTTCTCTAAACGAGTCTTGTAGATTTTCAAGAAAAATTGGTCACTCTCAGGTCTTGGTATGACATTACAAGTTGCATGGATAAAATATTCCGGTCAGCATTAGTTAACCCTCCCCGAGCTGCTAAACACAAAAATTGTGATAAAATGGGCTGTTTTTAGACACCAACAGCACCCAAAGGATATACCACAGAGAAAGGGGCCTTCATTTATCGGACGCAAAATTGATCGGAAAATATTTTTGAAAGTGGTGAGGGTATTCAAAATTTGACGTCTTAACCCATTTTGGGCTGGTTAAAGAGAGATACCCATTAAAATCTTAAAATACCCATTTTCTGTGGATTTCTCTAACAACATCTTGTAGATTTTCAAGAAAAATCGGCTATTTGCAGGTCTTGGTGTGACATTACAAGTCGCATGAACAAAATATTCCGGTCAGCATTAGTTGACCCTCCCCGGGCTGCTGAAGGTCAAAATTGCGATAAAATGGGCTGTTTTTGCACACCAACAGCACCCAAAGGGTACACCACAAAGAAAAGTGCCTTCTTTTATCGCGCGTACAATTTATACAGAAACATTTTTGTAAGTAGTAAGGGTATTCAAAAGTCGACGTCTTAACCCATTTTGGGCAGGCTAAAGAGAGATATCCCTTGAAAGCTTTAAATTCCCATTTTCTGTGAATTTCCCTAACGGTAACTTGTAGGGTTTCAAGACAAATTGACTATTCGTAGGCCTTTATGTGACATTACAAGTTGCATGGACAAAATACTCCGGTGAGCGTTTTTTAACCACCTACAAGCTGCCAAGCATCGTAATGTTGTTAACATGGGACTGTTTTCAGACACGCACAGCACCTAATGTATACATGAGAGATAAACATAATCTCCTTTGTTTGAAGTGGAATTCACAGAGGACCATTTTTGTAAGTAATAAAGGTATTCAAAAAGCCAAGCGTTAACCCCTGTTGGGGAGGTTAACAGGGATACCCATCAAAAGCTTAAAAAAATCGTTTTCCCTGTATTTCTTTACAAACATTTTGTGGGGTTTTCAAGAGAAAATGGCCGTTGATAGGTCTTGGTGTCATATGACCAGTTGCATGGATCAATTATTCTGGTAGGCATTTGTTAACCCTTCATGGGCTGCTAAATGTAAACGAAATTGAGGAAATAGTCTGTTTTTGGACACCAACAACATCAAATGGAAATGCCACAGAGAAACGTAACTTCTTTTACCGGACGCAAAACTGATAGGGAAACATTGATATTGATATTAACCCATTCTACCATTAATGATGGGTTTTACCTAAACATTTTTTTATCAAACCCAAACCGAGTCATTTGAGACTACTATACTCACCTTTCTCATAACATCAATGAAGGAACCTTAGTGAGACAGTTAAAAACAATTCATCAGACACTGTGGGGTCAAGAAAAATCCTGGAATCTAATCGGGAAAAGCCATGATTCTCCAGAATCATAAAGTCTAGTTTTTTTGTTTTTTTTTTTTTTCCACACATTTTTGTCCGTACGATTCAGAAGCCATTTTCGAACCGATTTTCACACAATTTGGCACACGCATGGAGTGGCAAAAAATCTAAAAATGTACCGAAGCGGAATTTTCGATTTAACCCTTATTTCGCCAGAATTGGCAAAAAACTGCCAAAATTGGGGTTTATCGGCACTTTCTCGAAACACGTCTTTAGGATTTTTTTTAAACATCCATCATTACTAGACCTGCCTATGACACAACCTTTGATACACACGGCATATTTGGCGATGCATATGGTAACCCTCCACAGGCTGCCAAACATCGAAATTTTGATGAAATGGGCCGGTTTCAGACCCCCACAACACCCAAACGATACCCGAGAGGTAAACATAACTTCCTTTATTGGAAGTGGAATTCACCGAAAATCATTTTTGTAAGTAATAAGGGTTTTCAGAAAACCAAGTGTTAACCCGTTTTGGGCTGGTTAAACAGCAATACCCCCAAAAAGCTCAAAACTTCATGTTTTCCGTGGATTTCTCTAAACGAGTCTTGTAGATTTTCAAGAAAAATTGGTCACTCTCAGGTCTTGGTGTGACATTACAAGTTGCATGGATAAAATATTCCGGTCAGCATTAGTTAACCCTCCCCGAGCTGCTAAACGTAAAAATTGTGATAAAATGGGCTGTTTTTAGACACCAACTGCACCCAAACGATATATCACAGAGAAAGGGGCCTTCATTTATCGGAATCAAGATTGATTGGAAAATATTTTTGAAAGTGGTAAGGGTATTCAAAATTTGACGTCTTAACCCATTTTGGGCTGGTTAAAGAGAGATACCCATTAAAATCTTAAAATACCCATTTTCTGTGGATTTCTCTAACAACATCTTGTAGGTTTTCAAGAAAAATCGGCTATTTGCAGATCTTGGTGTGACATTACAAGTCGCATGAACAAAATATTCCGGTCAGCATTAGTTAACCCTCCCCGGGCTGCTGAAGGTAAATATTGCGATAAAATGGGCTGTTTTTGCACACCAACAGCACCCAAAGGGTACACCACAAAGAAAAGTGCCTTCTTTTATCGCGCATACAATTTATATGGAAACATTTTTGTAAGTAGTAAGGGTATTCAGAAATCGACGTCTTAACCCATTTTGGGCAGGCTAAAGAGAGATATCCCTTGAAAGCTTTAAATTACCATTTTCTGTGAATTTCCCTAACGGTAACTTGTAGGGTTTCAAGACAAATTGACTATTCGTAGGTGTTTATGTGACATTAAAAGTTTCATGGACAAAATACTCCGGTGAGCGTTTTTTAACCATCTACAAGCTGCCAAGCATCGTAATGTTGTTAACATGGGACTGTTTTCAGACATGCACAGCACCTAATGTATACATGAGAGATAAACATAATCTCCTTTGGTTGAAGTGGAATTCACAGAGGACCATTTTTGTAAGTAATAAAGGTATTCAAAAAGCCAAGCGTTAACCCCTGTTGGGGAGGTTAACAGGGATACCCATCAAAAGCTTAAAAAATCGTTTTCCCTGGATTTCTTTACAAACATTTTGTGGGGTTTTCAAGTGAAAATGGCCGTTGATAGGTCTTGGTGTCATATGACCAGTTGCATGGATCAATTATTCTGGTAGGCATTTGTTAACCCTTCCCCTCATGGGCTGCTAAATTTAAAAACAATTGAGGAAATAGTCTGTTTTTGGACACCAACAACATCAAATGGAAATGCCACAGTGAGACGTAACTTCTTTTTCCGGACGTAAAACTGATAGGGAAACATTGATATTAACCCATTCTACCATTAATGATGGGTTTTACCTCAACAATTTTTTATCAAACCCAAACTGAGTCATTTGAGACTACTATACTCACCTTTCTCATAACATCAATGAAGGAACTTTAGTGAGACAGTTAAAAACAATTCATCAGACACTGTGGGGGTCAAGAAAAATCATGGAATCTAATCGGGAAAAGCCATGATTCTCCAGAATCATAAAGTCTAGTTGAACAAGAGGTTCATATAGCACTACGTGCTACTCTTATAAGCCCAACATGGAGCTTCGCCTTAAAACTGTTCCAACTGATAGGCTCTTCTACCATATTGGAGTATACTCGATAACAAACGAATAGGGTTGGATAGACAGTAAAACAATAACATTGACAGAAGAAGGGCGGAGAATTCTGAAAGACACCAAACTGGTATAACTTGTCGGGTCTCTTTGGTTATTCTAACCAAGGATTCTGGGTAACTATATTTACTCTTATGCAAAATAATTTAGGAAAAAGCCGACCCAAGTATGTATCTTTGATTTCTTAGGCATCGATGGCATAGGGATGCGGACCGGACCGCAAAAAAACTGGTGTCGCAAATCAGTGGTGGCGCCAGGGGGGGGGGGGGCTATAGCCCCCCTCCCCCGTCGGAGAGGTCCAGCCCCCCCCCCCCCCCCCCCCCCGTCGGAGATTTTTAGTCAGTCCGTCGGAGCGTCTAGTAAACCTGACTTCCCGACTTCACGAGAAATTTCCGACAATCGAATGTAGATATCTCATCTTGTGTCGATCAAGAACGAGGCATTATGACAGTTGTTATCCAACTGGCGTTCTATTACTTCCATACCTGATCATCGGTTATCAATTTTTCACTCATTTCCCTTCGTTTGGGAGGTCAAATATTATAGCCCCCCCCCCCCCCCCCGTTGGAGAGGTCAGCCCCCATGTCGAGAAATCCCTGGCGCCACCCCTGCCGCAAATGTCTGGTCATCTCGTGGGAGATCTCGTAACAGCTCGTCAGATACATTTTTTGATGTCGGTGACATCAAACGGCAGTGACTACCGAGTATCGCCTCTGTCTTTTGATTCCACCGACTGGGGGCACGATGACGCTGTGTACTAAGGCGTACTGCACGTCGATGGTGCACATGTCTTCAACCAATCTAACCCTGCCTGTGCCGCGGTGCAGAGTTCAGAGTTACGATGTTGGGGAGCTGACAGCTGCTCGTCGTTGCTCGGTGGTTCTCTCCGGGTACTGCGGCTTCCTCCACCCGCAAAACTGTCACCGACATGATTTGACCCTGGCTGTTAATGTGTCGTTAAACCCAAATAAAAAAAACCAAAAAAAACCCAAATTCCACCGACTTCAGAGAATACTCTGACTGGAACGCGCTTGGTTTAGTAACAAACTAACAATCTTCAAGCACGACGATGTCACATGGCAAACGTTCACCGACTTCAAGTTGAGTGTTGAGCCGTTGGCAGATGCCAGATGGTTCTAAATAAATCATTTATAGCTTCCTGCCGCATCCACATCAATGTGTGTAACAATTTTTATTATATATTCTTGAAATAAATTTTGTTTTAAACTAAATAAATCATTTGTAATTCTGTAACTGTACCTACCGGTCTTTTGTTTAAAATATAGCCTAACCAGTTGTTAAAATTTAAAATAATAATGGAGCCTTCTAGAGAGTCGAATGATACTCAATCCAGAAAATTAGTGAATCGCCCAGTAATTCTAATACAGCGACAACTACAGGAACGATACCAAAACACAGGACACCGGTGGGACTCGCACCTGGCAAAATATTTTTCCCAGTATATGGGAATCTGTATTCAGAAGAGAATGCTGCAGCTGGTGTTTTCCGATGTGTAAAATGTGAGGAAAAAAATAAAAAAAGGTGGTGGTGGCCAGTCCAACTTAAAAACACATTTTAAGAGGCATCATAAAAACATTTTCGATACAGTGATTGAACCACCAGTCAAAGGACACACATCCATGTTGAACTATGTAAAAAAAAAGACCTCCTCAACTGCATCATCGTCAGAATATATCCCGCTTACACGAGGAATTGCAGTCGGTGAATCCGAGTTCGGGTCAGTAGAATACTACCGGTAAGATACCTAGTCTTCGATACGCATAGTGCAAACGGAATCTCGCTGAGATGATATCTTCAGATATTCAACCTGTATCTATAGTGGATGACCCTGGATTTCTACAGTACTCTTACACATTAAATCCAAGATTCACAGTTCCTTCGAGAGACACCATGGACAATGAGATCACAAAACTAGATGACAATAGAAAAGCTACAGTACAGAAGCTATTTGAAAAAAAACATCACATTCTGTGCCACATCTGAAGCAATGCATTCATATATCAGTTTGACTGTACACTGCGAAGGCTGCCACTCTGGCGAAAAGCATTTAGCACTGAATTCCACATACCCCAGTGGTGCCACTCTGGCGAAAAAATTAACATAGTATTCTCCATAGGGTTTTTATTCGCCCAAGTGGCATTTCTTTCACCAGAGTGGCATTTTAGGAGGCAGGAAAACAAAAAAATAATTTTTATTTTGCAAAAATAAGTTTTAGTTACCTTTTTGTTTCAACAAAAAAATAATTTTTATTTTTACAAAAATAAAACATGCAGACACAGATGGTGTGTGTGTGTGTGTGTTTGAGGTTAGAAAAATCGCACTGGCACAGACATTTCCTACTGAAACGTTTTTTCTTTTAATATGCCGATGAAAAATTGTTTTCATTTACTGAACCCTGGTGGGTTTCAAACATGACAAACAATTACATACAATTGATTTAAACTAAGTGATGAGCTTACGAACTGGTTAAACTGACTGTCAATAATTGTTGTTATTCATTGATGGGCTCTAATTTAGTCCTTACAAGGATGTTACGCAACCTTTTGGTTTTCTTATAGGCGATGACAGGTCGAAGATTCAAAGGTTCATTTAATTTTGCATTGGTAAAATTGAATTCATCTTTTAACATTTTTGCTATTTCGATATTCGTTCTGTTGTATGTTAAAGTGAAAGGAATGATGGACCTCCTTTCACATTCTCCCTCTGATATGTTCAAGTAGTAAGGAGTGTCGAAAATAGGCCTGTTCTGCCGGATCCCTGGGTGATGCCTGGATGATACCTGGATGGATGACGTCATCTTAATTAAAAATTTACGTAAGGTAATTAACATGACTTCACTTAATGATTTTTTTTTTAATCACTTTACAGTAGAACCTGTCTTGAGTGACCGCCCTTTGGGCCACACAAAAGTGGTCTCTCAAGACAGGTGGTCTCTCATAACAGGTTTCAGGTTTTCTCAGTGAATAACCAACCACAAAATTCGGAAATTGAGAAGAATAGATTTTTGTAATTACTTTGTTGTTGTTCTTTTTTATGAAGTTTTTGTAACAAAGTGAAATGGACTGTTTTAAAAATTATAAAAATAAATTAGTGTTGAAAATCTTCATTGAAGATTTTCAACACTAATTTATTTTTATAATTTTTATAACAGTCCATTTCAATTTGTTACAAAAAGATTTTCAACACAAATTTATTTTTATTCCTATCTGTCAGATTTCAGGTATGTATGAAATTGTTTATTCAGCAATAATCCTAATGTTTTCACAGGGGTCTTATAAAAACATCTCAATCTTTAATGAGTTAGCAATTGAAACCCAATTAAGAGGTTTTAATACTTTTAATTGTGTTAGTATAACACAATGGACTTTTCCAATTCCAGAAAAGGTAAGAAGTTTTTGTCATGGTTTCAGTCTTCAAAGGGGCGGTCTCTCAAGACAGGTCAATTATGGCATAAAAATACAAGTTGGTACCAGGTCACAGTGGTCTCTCAAGACAGGTGGTCTCTCAAGACAGGTGGTCTCCCATAGCAGGTCCATTATAGAGTAAAACCAATCAGTGCCTGGCAGATGTGGTCTCTCAAGACAGGTGGTCTCTCAAGACAGTGGTCTCTCAAGGCAGGTTTTACTGTAATAAGTGTTGCTTAATTAATTTTAATTAATGCCTGTTGCATAATTAATGTAATTAATAAGTGTAATTAGGGTTGATTATAATAATTAGTATATTAATAAATGAATTAGTAATCTTTACGTCGATTAGTACATATTTTTTTAAAGGCATAATTTGGGATAGGTATTATTAGATAAAAAATAATATATTTAAAAATAATATTGATGTACTGGACATATATATGAATGCTATCGACTGACCCTGACCTGGACACGTACTAAGGTAAACCCTGCATTGTGTCTGGGTGTAATTAAATCATTTTTTTTTCAAACGCAAACTTCTATACGAGAGTGACAGATGTTGATCACTAATTCCTATTGTTCAAAAGTTATGGGTGTAATAAAACCTCATTAAATTAGCGGTCAACACGCAACCTTCTTCCAGACTCTGAGATTCAATTTTTCAAATTTCATCGATTTTTTAATGGTCCGATTTCTAAGTTTTGACTGGTTCTCAAAAAAAAAACACAAGAGAAATTGCCATGAGACAACTGTACACGGGGGAGAGGCTATACATGGCTGTACTTTATGCCCCAATACTTTCAAGAGATGAATTAATGGATCATCTGAAAACCCACCGAGAAGATGCTTTGAACTGTCAATTTTGTGTTTCAGTAGCAAATTCAACAAAAGAAAGGCAGTGTGCATTGTGCAGAAGGTGATGTCAAGATGTTCCAGTGGACGTTTTGTCAGAAATCCTATAGTAGGAAAGATACATTAGAAAAACATGGAGAAATGTCAAAACTCGACATTTAACTACGCGACTTGCGGGTTTCAGCTGATTCAACTTAACCATCATCACGCCACAAGTAGCAGAGATGCACAACTCGATTGACCGGTGGAGACACTCCTCATCAAATAAGGGGGGTCAAATGAGGTTATGAGGAGGGGTGAAGGAGACAAGTGTGCGGTCATATGTTTAAAAGTTTAATAACCTTAATTGCTATGACGTAATCCCCCTAATAAATAGCATATATTCATTTAATATAATATATTGATAATTTTCGTTGAATAATTCATTTTTTATTCCACACCCCTGTATCCCCTCACAGTACCTAAAACTTTCATGAACTCCCCTCCTCCAGGTCATCCAATACTAAAAAACTTTTGGAAACCTCTCTCCCCCTCCTCCATCCCTCACAATACCTAAAGTATCTCGAACCCCAGTCCAGTTCTCTAAATGTAATGGACATGTCAGGCCCCGAATACCCCTTCCCCACAATTTTGACCGATCAAATTACCCCGATTAGTCTCCTCTCATAACTTACCACACTCTTAACCCTTATTTACTATGAGATTGCCCCCCTAATAAATAGCGTATATTCATTTAATATAACATATTAATAATTTTTGTTAAATAATTTATTCCACAAGGCACTTCTTGAAAAAACAAAATGGCGGATTAGTTTGACAGAAATATGTGTATCAATTTATTCATGAGTGTCTGTCGGTTGTGTCCTTGAGCAAGACACTTCACCCCCATTGCCCATATCGGGGCACGGTGATGCTGTGCACTAAGGCATACTGCACGTCGATGGAGCACCTGTCCTCAACCAATGCTAACCCTGTGTAGAATTTTGACAGTTGCTTGCCATTGCTCGGTGGCTCTCTCCGGCTTCCTCCACCCGTAAAATTGTTGTGGTCGTGATTAGCCATTGTACAGAAATATCTGACCTCAAACACCAATAAATAGATATAAATAAATAAATAAATAGTGTCTGTCGGTTATCAAAACAGCCCTTAGGTGTTTAACAGTTAATTGTGGGCCAGTGCGTTTAAAAATGAAAAATTTGGGTGATAACACTACAGACTGTGTTTAATCATAGAAAAATCACACCCACGCTATTACTAACCCGTATGGTTTATTTTTGAACATTTACTGAAGAATACCCCACCCATCTAAGTAAAACCATGAAAGAGCTACCATTATCTGATTACCCATGTGGAGTGGGGGTGGGTGGTAACGTTGTGTACTATGGCGTACTAACTTCAGCCAATGATAACCCTGTGTAGAACTTTGACAGTTGTTTGCCTCTGCATGATGGTTCTTTCCGGATTGCTCCAGCTGTCGTTAAATAAATAAATGAAAAAACTACAATTCTATAATAACAGGTCAAGCCCCCCTTCGTTTTACTTGTTTTGTGAGGGGGGAAATCAACAGTACTTTCACCCCCCTCATTTTAATAGTTGAAAAGCGCTGTTACTCGATCAAAAAAAAATGGTAAAAGGATACGCGATTCTGTATTAACTACCCAAAAGTGCAAAACTTGGGAAAATATAACCCACCTAGAGCTGCACAAAAGCTACATACACTATTCGAACTCCTGCATTGTGTCCTTGGGCAAGGTCATTTACCCCGATTATCCACATGGGGGCACAATGATGCCATGTACTAAGGTGAACTGCATGTCGATGATACGCATATTTTCGAACAATCTAACCCAACCTGTGTGACAGTGCGGATTTATGATGTTGGTGTGAGGACAGTTACTCGTCGTTGCTCTGTGGTTAGTAGGTAATAATGGCAGATTCCAGACCACTTTGTACATGTACTGTACACATACATGTACGTGTACCGCCTTAGGAATTCAGTGTTAAATCATGTACACGTGTACAAAAATGTCGTTTTTTCATGGTGGTCCAGAATCCACAATTGTTTTGAGGCTCACAGATCGCACTTTTCACGTTCAAACACCCGTTGGCGAACGCGTAGATTCGACACGTCGCTCAAAAAGTAAAAAATGTACGAAATTGTTAATGTACATTTTCTTTAAAATTTTTGTCAATGTTCCCATCGTGGATCAGACCATCGATCCATCGTTGATGAATGCGAGCAAAAAATGCTTTGCAGATTCCGGACCAGCATCAAAAAGCGGTTTGCGGATTCTGGACCACCTACGTTCGCCAACGGGTGTTCGAACGTTAAAAGTGCGATCTGATCGGCGAAACCCATTTGCAGATTCTAGACCAGGAAAAATCGACCTAAAAACGTTTTTTCAACATTGGCCAACGGTGAAAAGTGAGCGTAAAGGCAGTTACTCATCGAGGATTTTTAAAAATTTTGTTTTGAGACCGATTTGGGCCTCCGGTACATGGAAAAAGGGGGGTTTGCGGGTTCTGGACCACCACGTTCGCGTTCGCATTTCGGACGGTCTAGGGTGTGATTTGATTGGCGAAAAGCCGATTTGTCGATTTTGTTCAATAGAGTCGACTATGAAATCGAGTCCGATAAAATTGTATCATAATAGACACTCATGTTTTGTTCTGGTGTGAATGAAGGTTTTCGTTTTAATGATGACATTGAAAAACTTGAGTTTTAGAAAATTAGAACCGATGGAAATCATCTGTTCGCATTTTGTCACAGCGAAATTTGTAAGATAAATTTTAAATGAAACAGTTTGTAGAATTGTTTCATTCAAATAAAACAGTTCGTAGAATTCTTTCATTCAAATAAAACAGTTCGTAGAATTGTTTCATTCAAATAAAAATTCCACTATAAAACCTTTTTCACTTAGATGATTTTAAGAGATAAATTGTATTATAGACACTCATGTTTTGTTTCGGTGTGAATGAAAGGTTTTCGTTCAATAGAGTCAACTATAAAATCGAGTCCGATAAAAATTGTATCATAATAGACACTCATGTTTTGTTCCGGTGTGAATGAAAGGTATTTTCGTTTTAATAATATACAATAAAGCTCCTTACCACTCAATCAGGTTTAAGGGGTGACTGAATTTTTAATTTACTTGTTATAATGTCCAGAGATATGAATGAACCCTTTTAATGGATATAATTATTCTCAAACACGTTAAATCAGAAACCGGTTTCTTATATGCTAAAACTTTCAAACTTTTTCAAAGTTCTCCATTTAACGGATGTAATTATTCTCAAACGCATTAAATCAGAAACCGGTTTCTTATGCGCTAAAACTTTGAAACTTTTCAAAGTTCTCCAGTTCGTCACTGAGTGAATAATCGGTGATGTGATTTTTTTAACGCGTTCGGGGGCAAAACACATTTATAGAGGTTTTATCATGTAAAATGTTTTTCCTCAACTGGTTTTAGTTATTATATTAAGACAGAAGATTTTTATTTACTTAAAACATAAAAACATAAAATAATTATACATTTAATTTTGAGAATAATAAAATAACTCAAGTTAGCATACTCTAAAGGAAATATTAATAATTTGGAAAACGAAAAAATGTTTTTACACATCACAGATTCTAAACATAGAGATCAACTTTTAAGCGAATATGAACGTGCCAAGAAGAGCATTCAATCAGCTGACAGAAGCAGACGTCTTGGAGAGATGGAATTGAGACGCGAAGCCACAAAAATATTTAAACCTGTGACGGAGGTTCAAGAACAAAGCAAGAAGGAGATAGTTGAAGAATTGAGACCCATAAAAGAGAGTTCTCTGAGAATGGGTTCGTTGCCCGGTAGTTTTACAAAACAGTATTCCTTTCAATCTACACTGGATTACATTCCCATGAGAATCGAAACCGACGTGAGTGAGAGCGACGATACAGCTTCGACTATCACCACTGATAGCGTCGAATCGTCCGAGGATGGTGGTAAGAGAGATCTATTGTATGGAATTTATAAGGATTCTGATGGTAGAACTTTTGTGGGAGACACAGAAGTGCAAGAGGATGATGATAATTTAATCGTCGGTTCGAATAGGTACGAATTAACTCCTGGATTGCACAAATTGCTCCTTTTCGACAAGCCTGGAGATTACACGGAGCAGGATTTCGACAGTTAAGGTGACATTCTGGTTCAGACCCACGCCATGAAGAGAAATAACGATGCCGGAGAAATGAGATCCAAAGCCAACAGAGGTTACAAGTGGCCGAAGGTGGTGAAACCCATATGGGATATGAATAAGAAGTTTGTCGAGTCGGTGACTGGCAAAGGGGTGAAAACCACTTTTCTTCCGAGCGATTCTGATGCTCTGTCTCAGAGATTGAGTTTGTGGATGGCAAGTAGACGCGCTGGTAACAATGGATTAGATAATGATATAGTCAGCATATGCGATGAATTGTTAAGGCAGCAGGTTTTGAATAAACGCGATTACAAAAGACTGATGAACGAATTGAAGGATTGATATATAAATAAGTAGAGAGAGAAACAAACAAAAATATATAAAATGAAAAGTGTAAATTTTACACTACAAAATAAAAGTAATTTAAACAACAAACGATTTACCAGTGAAAAAACAAAATATATATTATAAAATATGTTGGTGCTAAAGAACAGGGGATACATCAGAACTTACGTTCAAGGCGGTTCTGCATTGTGGATTCTATAATGCGATTGTTCACGAGCGATGCAGGTAGAAAACTCGCATCGACCGCGTTTGAAGTCGGTAAGAAGACGGCTTTGGTTGCTGGTAAGAAAGCCGCTTCCAAAGCCAGTGGTAGGATAGCTTCTGTGGCTGGCAAGAGGGCAGCCGATGCATTGATCGACAAGTTGATCAGTCCGCTGGCGAAGCGAGCTATGTTAGAGTGATCGCCGAAAAATTGGAAAGATTTTAAGGATGCTGTGGTACCCATACAAGATTTGGGCAAAATGACGAGTGGATCTGGATTGAAGAGAACTCGTGATGGTGTAATATAAATAAATAATAATATTTATAAATCTGAGTTTGAAAAAAACATAAAAATTGTGTTTGAAAAAATCTAAAATAACAAAAAAATAAACAAAGATGAACATTAAAGATATGTCTTGGAACGACACCGCGACCAAGAGGTTGAATAACGAGTTCTTTCCCAAAAGCATTAGAGGCTTGATTGTGGGAAAATCGAATTGTGGAAAGACCAATCTGTTGATGAATCTGTTGTCACAACCCGACTGGTTGGATTACGACAGATTGTTCGTGTTTGGCAAGAGCTTGTTTCAACCCGAATACAGATTGCTTTGAGAGTGCATGGATTGTAGATTGCCCAAGGACGTAATAGCCGGGAATCTTTGACAGTTGGGAGGAATTCGACAAAAGTGAACCTTCTCTTTCGACCATTTTGGACGGTGCAGCGATGGAATTGATGAAGAGAAATGCGTCTTCGAACATCGAGTGTCGATTTTATGAGAACGCTAGCGACATTCCGGATCCTAGAGAATTCAAATCGGAAGATAAGAATCTCATGATTTTCGACGATCTGCTTTTGGATAGACAGTACCGATGTGAATTGTATTATGTTAGGGGTCGTCACAGCAACGTGGACTGTTTCTACCTGTCGCAGAATTATTTTCGATTGCCCAGACAGATGATAAGGGAGAACGCTAATTTATTGTGTCTCTTTCGCCAGGATCTCAAGAATCTCAATCATATCTATGGCGATCATGTCGCAAATGACATGAGCACGGCGGAATTCAGGAGATTCTGCAAGAGGGTTTGGGATGGAGGACTTTACAATTTCATCGTGATCGATTTGACTAGTGAATTTAATCACGGAAAATATTGGTGTGGATTCAACAAGTTTTATGTTTCTGATGATAATAAGACAGGGAGCGAAAATAAAATTAGAAAATAAATCATCAAATAATTTAGTTTTGAAAAATAAAATAAAATTAAAATATAATGTTGGAACAAGGAGAATTGTTAGAATGGATAGCCGAGAATACAGCTGCAAAACAATCCATTCAAATCGTGATGAGTGGCGATTCGACTTGATTCGCGACGAAATTTGAACCTTCCATCGAATTGAATAGAGAGAAAAGATACGAGATGGCACTGGTGAATCTGGAGAATTATTATTCCTTTCCCAACATCACCGAAAAGAATAACTCGTTTAAGTATTCCGACGGAGTGGATTGGTTGGAGAATCGAATTCCCAAAGGAAGTTATGACATAGTCGATTTGAACAATTACATTCAAACGTGAATGAAGACGGATGGAAAGGGAAGCAACAAGATCAGACTCGCTCCCAAGCCTAATACCTTACAGATGATGTTGGATTTGGAAGATAATTTTCGAGTGGATTTCAACATGGACGATTCTATAGGCAAGATGCTGGGATTCGATCAAAAGATGTATCAAGGCCACACGGCATCTGAAAATACGGTCAACATTCTCGCAGTCAATAGCATTCTGGTGAATGTGGACGTGATTGCTGGAAGCTACATGAATGGTAGCGCTCAACCGACGATCTATTCCTTCTTTCCAAACATGTCGCCGGGTTATAAGATCGTGGAACGACCTCGAAATTTAGTTTATCTACCAGTAATTTTAGACACGTTGTATAGTCTCAAAACCATGTTGACGGATCAAAATGGTGAACTGTTAGATCTTCGCGGAGAGAGTGTGACGATACGATTTCACATAAGAGAAATATAAAAGCACAAAAAAAAATTATTGTGTATATATATAAATAAGAAAATAAAATAAACGCAATATTAATTTACAAAAATTATTTAATATATATAATTTTCATTAAAATAAAAAAAAACAATTGAACAAAATATATTTTAAAAAAAGAATTCAGGTCAGGATTCGATCGCCTGGACCAGAAGTCAAATCAAAAGGATGGAGAAAGCGATTCGTGATGGAAGAGGGTTGATGGTGAGATTGAGTCCCGCTCAATTGAGATACAATTTGAGAATGAAAGGCGGTTTCCTACCGCTATTGGCAGGAATTGCTGCAAAAGCATTACCCTTTCTCGGAAAGACACTTGGCGCGGGAGCTCTCTCGGGACTCACGAGTTTGGCAGTTGAGAAATTAATGGATGGCAACGGACTGTTTTTGAAGAAGGGAGGAGCTGTGTGTCGCATCCACGTAGACGGCGGCGGTGAAGGATTGTATCTAGAACCCGTTAGAGGTGGCAACTCTTTGAGTGGAAACGGTCTCTATCTGAAGAGTGGACGGAACGTTGAGCGACTTGGTAAGGGTTTATTGTTTGGTGAGAATTCGCCGTTTAAGAATATACCGATTTTGAGTATGTTATTATAATGTAAAAATTATATAATTACATAAAATATAAATCATAGAAGTATAAAAATAATATAAAATGGATAAAAAGGTGGAAAAACAATTAGACGATAATGATGAATATCGCGAGATAGAGTGCGAAAAAAATGTGGAAAAACAATTAGACGCTAATGATGAATATTGCAGGATAGTGTGGGAAAAAGATGTGGAAAAACAATTAGACGCTAATGATGGATATCTTAGGAAAGAACTGAAAAAAGAGCAGGATAGATGGTTGAAATTGAAAAGAATGAGACGCTTTCCACCGTCACCACTACCTTCTGAAGAGAATGGAAATGATGTGAGTGTTACCAAGAGATGCACAACATTCGTTCATAATTATGATTTGGATAAACAAATGTGTTCTTATAAAAACGTAACATATCACAAAAAAAAGAAAAGAAGAGTCAACGCTGAAATTTGAGAAAAAAGGAAACATTATTATAATATATATGGGTGATAGTGAAGAAGGAAAACAAAAAAACAAAAAAGTAATGAGATCTAGAGATGATCAACCTCTCTAGATCTCATTACTTTTTTTTTCCTTCTTCTTCGCTAAAAATCAATCTCTCTATTGTTTATATTTCCAAGTCCGTTATTAGCATGTTGACGCTCGTGTCTTCTCCTTGTTCAAAATTGTGTTGAATGTTTATCTTTACTTTTTTGAGTTTTTTTACATCGGTGAATGCGCTCTCACCACCCGATTTGTTCACGAGTTCGAGTGAGATTTTTGGATATATGTAACTTCCATAGGGCAACGACAAATCGTCCTTGTCGAATTCTCTATCTTTGGCAATGACGATTTTCTGTAGATCGCTTTGGTACTCGTAAAACAAATCGAGCATGGCTTCGTCCAATTTCAAAGGCATGTTATATTTGTTGTATTTGTGCTCTAAGCCCTTCGCCTCGACCTCGTTCAGTTCGATGGAATCGTGTCATTGTAATCTATAGATTTTAAAACCGAATTTTTTACACGTTTCGACTCGTTTCAATTTCAATTCGCATCTTTTAGGTGTTGTTGTCATGATCGATTATTTGTTTTTTTGTTTTATGAATTATTGCAAATAATGTATATTTTCAAATTTTGTATTTAATAGTTTGTTAAAAAAGTTTGGTTTTTTTTACTCTTTATATATATATATATATATATTTAAAAAAAGTTTTTTTTAATTTTAATTTTCTTTAATGTGAAAATTTTTTTTTTGTAAAAGTGTTTTTTCTCTTTATATATATAAATAAAAAGTTTAAATTTTAACATCTTTTTTCTCGTATTAATTCAATTTTTTTCATGTTAAGGAACCTAAAAAATTGATTAATTTCATCAAAAAAATTTTTTTTTGAAGGCATTAAAAACATATATATATATAAAAACAATTTTAAAACTTTTTAACAAATTATTTAAATACAAAATTCGAGAAAAAAAATATTCTTACAAATGGAGCAAACAAATAAAAAAAATGGAAAATTTAAATGAGAAAACCGTACCTCAGTTAAACGAGATTTGTAAAATATTAAAAATTCCACATTTCAGAAATCATAGAACCAAATCAAAAAAAATTGAAGTCATACAGGAATATTATTTGCGAAACAATGGAAAGAAAAAAATCGAAAGATTGGAAGTGGATAAACTTAAATAGTCAAAAAATGCGTCGGTTGTGAAAAATGAGAAGACGACTAAACGAAAAGCCATTGAAGAACTTCAAGTTTCAAAAGAAAAAAAAACAAACGAGATATATCGAGCGAAATTCGACGAGCAATCAACGAAGGGAAAGGAGAAGAATATGTAGCACGACTTGTCACGGAACTATTCCAATCGAAGCCCGTAGAACGGGAGAGTGCTATCAAAGGCGTTTTTAAAACTTTCCATGCAGTTCCCTCATTCAAGAAAGTCGATCCGAAATTGTTCATGGAACGGGTGAAGAAAGAAGTATTGGATTCGTTTCGTGAACACATCAACGTGGGACAAAAAATTAAGATGATACTCCATTGCGTAATGAATAAAATCGACGTGAAGTCCGGCGAGAGCATCGTGAAAAATGCATATTTCAGATCTAACGTCGAACACGAACTTCGAGGTTCAGATTTATTGGACGTTTTCGAAAAGATGAAAGACAAGATGTTGACGTCTCTTGCGAATTATCAACATGAAGGTAGTAACTGGACGTTCGATGAGTGTTGAAACTCGAAATTCATATAACTAAAAACGATTCGTTGAAAGTGTCTTCCTACGTGGAGTTACCGTATTTCTTAGCTAAAAAACACTCCGTGGTCAACGTGAGAAACAAAGATGATCAGTGTTTTAAATGGGCAGTCACCTCCGCTTTATACCCTGTCAAAATGCACTCCGATAGAGTTTCTCGTTACGAGGAGACTTCTAAAAATCTCGATTGGACCGGAGTGACTTTTCCAATGCAGTTAAAACATATTGAACGTTTCGAGGGTCAAAATCCCACCGTAGCGGTGAAGGTCTTGGGATACGACGATGAAAAATGAACGATCTATCCTCTCAGACAGACTTCGTATCTCGAAAGAGAAAAGACAATTATTTTATTATTGATTTCGAATGGTGACAATCGTCATTATTGTTGGGTTAAAAATCCGAGCCGATTACTGTCGAGACAAAATAATAAACATAAAGGAAAGATATGTTTATGTTGCAACTGCATGAACGTGTTTTGCAGCAAAAAATCGTTAGCAAAACATCAGGAATATTGCAACAAAAACCAAGGTGTCGCCATCGAAATGCCCAACCCCAACACCATCGTGAAATTTGAAAATCGGAATAGAAGGTTAAAAGTACCATTCGTCATGTACACCGATTTTGAATGCTTCACCGTGAAAATGAGTTCCTGCCAACCCGACGATCTTCAAAGTTATGTCGAAAGATATCAAAAACACATGCCTTTGGGCTATTGCATTTACGTGAAATGTGCTTTCAACTTGCAACACGACATCAGTCCCTTCACCTATACGAAACGGTGCGAAGACGACGACGTGGATCAAAGGTTCGTGGAAGAGTTAGAATCGAAAATTCAAATGTTATCCGACAAATTTAAAATTCCGGCGAAAATGATCATCACACAAGAACAGCAGGACGAAAATAACAAGGCCACCGAATGTCACATATGCAGACAATCGTTCAACGAGAATTCGGAGGAAAATAAGAAGGTCAGAGACCATGATCATTACACGGGTCTGTATTGCGGTCTGGTTCACAGCAAGTGTAATTTCAAATATCGAGACGCCATTTTCTATCCGGTGATATTTCACAATCTCTGGGGTTACGACAGTCATCTGTTTGTGAAAAATCTCGGCACCTCCCACGAAGAATTAAATTGCATCGTGAACAGCGAAGAAAGATACATTTCCTTCATAAAATGGAAGGTCATGGAGAAGAAAAGAGTAATCAATGGAGAGACGTTGGAAGAAAGAACGAAATCCATTCATAGAAGCATACGTTTCATCGACAGTTTTCAATTCATGTCAACCGCTCTGGAAAAATTAGGTGATAACATGAGCAAGGATAAATTTAAAATCACGAGCAAACATTTTGGAGAACGAGTAGATGTCATGTTGAGGAAAGGAGTCTATCCTTACGATTACATGAGCGATCTAAAGAGATTCGACGACACCGCACTACCTTCGAAAGAAGATTTTTAGTCAAAATTATACGAATCCGACATTTCCGATGAGAATTACAAACACGCCAAAAACGTGTGGAAATCATTCAATATGAAAACCATGAGAGATTATCACGATCTCTATCTGAAGACCGACATTCTGCTCTTGGCAGACATGTTCAAAAATTTTTGAGACGTCTGTCGTCCAAATTACAATCTGGATCTGGCTTGGTATTTCACTGCACCTGGTCTGACATGGGACACTCTGTTGAAGACCACCGAAGTCCAATTGGAATTATTATCCGATGTGGACATGTTGCTCATGTTTGAAAGGGCTGTGAGAGGTGGCATCTCGATGATCTCCCACAGATATTCGAAAGCTAACAATCCCTACATGAAAGAAGATTTCAATTCGAAACGATTGAATAAATACATACAGTATTGGGACGCTAATAATCTGTATGGTTGGGCTATGAGTCATCCTTTACCGATTGGAAATTTCGAATGGGTGACGAACCGGAAGAGATGCAAAAATGGAGAGACTATCCTTGCATTTTAGAAGTCAATTTGAACTATCCGGAAGAACTACACGATCTACACAACAATTATCCACTGGCTCCCGAATGAATGGAACCGATCGAAGGAGACGAGGAAAAACTCATTCCCAATTTATTTAACAAACGTAAGTATGTCGTCTACAGCAAGAATTTGAAACGATACGTCAATCACGGGATGAAATTAGTCGACATACATCGCATCATTCGATTCAACGAAGAGCCTTGGATGAAAAAATACATCAATCTCAACAAGAAACTCAGAATTCGAGCTGAGAACGATTTCGAAAAAGATTTCTTCAAACTCATGAACAACTGCGTGTACGGTAAATCGATGGAAAACATCAGGAAGAGAACTGACGTTCGACTGGTCACGTCTGAGAAAAGAGCTAAAAAATTAGTGGCGAAACACAATTACAAACACCGAACCGTATTCGACGAAAATCTAGTGGTCGTCCACATGCAAAAGACGCACATGAAGTTTGACAAACCATATTATCTTGGACCGATCATCTTAGATATCAGCAAGCAATTGATGTACGAGTTTCACTACGATTACGTCCAATGAAAATTTGGTGATAAAGCCAAACTACTGTTCACCGACATGGACAGTTTAGTTTACGAGATAGAGATGAAAGATGTCTACCGAGACATATCTCCGGCCGTGACCGCGTGGTTCGACACGAGCAATTATCCCGTCGATCACCCATCCAACATTCAATCGAACGACAACAAGAAAGTGTTGGGTAAATTTAAGGACAAATCGTCGAATTCGTGGGCTTGAGACCCAAATCGTATGCTTATCGTCTAGAAGAGATCAAGAAATGCAAAGGGGTTAAAGCGTGCATGGTGAAGAAAAACATCTCTTTCCGAGAGTATAAAGATTGTGTGTTAGGAAGTGGTCCGGTGTATAAGACTATGAAATCGATTCAAAGCGAAAATCACGACTTGTATACTGAAATAGTCAGCAAGATTTCGCTGACGGCTGACGATGATAAGAGATTCGTGTTAGACGATAAAATAAGCACTTTGGCACTCAGACATTGGACTTTGGATCTAATTTTAGACGATAGGATTACAGATATGATTGAGGATGATAGGATTCCAGATATGATTAAGGATGATAGGATTCCAGAAAATCAAGAGGAATTAAATGGATTCAAGATTATGGAAATCAATAAAGACATCGAGAAAGTTAGTTTAAAAAGAAAAAGAAAAACAAAAAAAAATAACGTCATTTAGTGAATTATAATAAAATAAATAAATTTAAAAAAAAAATATACACATTTATGAATAAGAAAATAGAGATATCCGTAGAAGGTGTCGTCTTACCTAACGAACCCCTATCCAACATCGATCTGTCGAATGCGACGAAGGATTTGAAAATCAAAGATTTTCTAGGTGTGTTTTCCAGAGATGCCTTGCCGAAGAGAAGACCTCTGCAATCAGAATGCGGAATTTTAAATCTAGATGATTTATTGGGTGAAGGCACTCACTGGGTGGCGTGGTTCAAGAACGGGAAGAAGAAGAATTATTATTTTGACAGCTACGGAAACTCGCCGCTGAAAGAAATAAAGAACTATTTCAACAAATCGATGGTTTGTTACAACACGGAACGCGCCAGATCAAGTGTTTTGTGGTCACCTGTGTCTCTACATTCTCAAGAGATGGTCTGAAGGAGATCGGTTTCAAGACATTCTTAATGATTTACATTAGAGAGAGATTTTTTTTATAGTATATATAAAGGTAAAAAAATTTTTAAAAAAAATGTAATCGAATAAAAACGAAAAATAAAAATAAGTGAAATAATTCATTTTTAATAAACTGTGTTTGAAATATATATATATATATATATATATATATATATATATATATATATATATATATAACAAAAATCTCAAAACAACATGCCTGTCGATAAATTTGGTAGAAGTGATGATGAAAGTCAACCCAAAAAGAAGAGGAAGATGCTCGAAGTCGGCAATGGTTACAACGTTGCCAACTTGGACGAACGTTACGTTTGGAGATATGAACCTTGAGAGGAACCTTTGAACATGAACGATAAGAAGCTCTACAATCTTCCCAAGCTGATAGATCTTGCAGATGCTGCGACTAAAAAATACGTCGACAGGGGGAATGCGGATTTCGAACGAATCATGCTAGATAATTACGTGGATAAAGCCATGATCGATGATCTCGATCTGAAATCTAAACGTTTGGTGAACATCATGAATCCCATAGATTCCACCGATGCCATGACCAAGAAATACGTGGACGACTCTCACGCGTGATTCAGTGAACATCTGAGAAGTAGATACATTCAGAAAATGATGCAGTCGGAATTGAACGCCAATTCTAACAAGATAACGAATGTGGCCCCTCCCATGAATCCCAAGGACGTGGCGACCAAACACTACGTAGATCTGGAACAGAGAAAGTCTGACAGACGAGAAATGAAATCGGATCTCAATGCGGGATTCAACAAGATATTGAATCTGTCGAAGGTTGACGACACGGATGCGGAATCAACCGCGGTCAACAAGGGCTACATAGATTCTGCCATGATACGATCACAAGAATAAGTAGAATTGCAAGTGGATGATCTCTATCTGAACAAACAATCTGGCGGAACCATGGAGAGTGGCATCAACATGAATGGTCACAATTTACTTGGTCTCGATCACGATCCCGAATTCGATTCCAGCGCAGTCAGCAGGAAGTACGTGGATGACAACTCGGTCTGGAGAAAGGGCGACATCATGGAAGGTAAACTAGACATGGGCCGACACGCGCTCACAAATCTACCGGACCCCGTGCACATGTCGGATGCCTGCACCCTGATTTCAGTGGTGGAAAAAGTCAGTTGATCACCGTGTGGGCTGAGGAGGCCGGCACGTTAGAGGAGGGAAAAACCGAGTGGTCTTTCGGAAATGGAGGTAGCGGATCGCAACATGGTCAGGTGGGATATCCCATGCCATTAGGAGGTGAAATCATACGAATGGGTCTGGCTTCCACAAATTTGAATAACAGAGCGGTCGTCAATCTCGCGGTGAATGGAGTAGAGAACAATAAGAGATACAGCGTCGAAAAAACTGAGAATCAACACGTGAACGTTAGCACGTTCGGCACGCCTCTCAAAGTGAACGCCGGAGACAGGATTAATTTCATTACAAAAACGAATAATCCTGAAGCCGCCACTTCCGTGGTGAGTCTACTGATCGAACTAGATCCTTTGAACAAACAGTGAATGCGTGCAAATAATTAATTTAAAAAAAATAAATAATGAGTGATTATTAAAAACAAAAAAAAAGTAATGAGATTTAGAAAGATGTTCAATCTCTCTAGATCTCATTACTTTATTTTTTTTTTTGTTTTTTAATAATTATTCATTACTTTTTTATTTTGTTTTTAATTTTTTTCACACACGTCTCTCATTGAATGATCGACATCTTATTTCCATCCGATTCGAATTGTAATTCTCTGTCCGACAGGACCAGGGCGAAGGCTTCGGTTTTTCTTGGCACGTTCCTATCGAGTTGCATCTTGATCTGAATGTCTACTCTTGAGTCGTTCACTCTGTTTACTGACGTCGAATATGAACATGGGATACATCGACTTGTATCCACCAGGAGATATGTTAGGATTGCTCATCAATTCGTCTAGACCGTGATACTTCTTTCTATAATCAGCGGCGTCACCGTACAGTCTGCAGAAATTGTTCTTGTCGAACGACGCATTGTAATCAAATGCTGGATATCTCATGGCGTTCAGAAACACTTGCATGTTTCTCAAATGACAGTGATTGAACAGTGATGCATTCTTTTCCTGAGACCCGTCCCTATCGGTCTGAAATGCAACCACGATGAAACGCGGTCTCTCCGAAGCGGATTTCACCATCAATCTCCAATCGAAGTGATTCATAGAGGGTGGAATGCTAACCGTGTCGCACTGTCTCATTCTAAATCCCACAGGTAATTTACTCTTGGAGTCTATGATGTGTTTTTTCCACGATCGAAGGCTCCACGTGCGGAACGAACCACGATATCTTGTGTAGAGTTATCTTACCCGCATCGGTCGCAGTGAGTCTCACTAGCGCATCATCGGCTAGAGTAACCGTGTCATCGGCGTAGTTGCTCCCATCTTCCTTGGTGAGACGTCCCTACACCACTATGTAACTCTCGCTAGGATGGATGAATAGATCTTGAGTTTCACCATTGATTCTTATCTCTCCCGCATTGTTCAAACTCGTTCCGTTTACCGGTTCATATTCGTGAACCTCATTTTCTTGAATACTTTCATCTTTCACTATGCTTTGTGCTACATCTAGTATATTTGCCATTTTTGAAGGGTTTTTGTTTTTTGTTTATTAATTAGCTTGCTTTTTTATCTGAAAATAGTTTTAATTATTTTTTATTATTATTTTTCTCTCCTATATATATATATATATATATATATATATATATGTGTGTGTAAACAAGAGAATGTTAAAGAGAGTAAATAAAAAAAAAATGGTTTTCTTATTAAAACTTCATCTTCTGTAATTGTTGTTCGTAAAACTTCCGATGATCTCATCTCCATCTAAAGCTTCGATTTCGTAAGTCACCGTATCGGTGTGAAATATTTTGATTATCACGAAGATTTCCGTGGTCCATCGAGGAGTATAACCCTTTTCGAAGTGCTTCTTATAAGCGTAGATTCTCATGCGATCGCTGACCGCAAATTTTGGCGTTCTAGACTCCTTCCTGATCTTAGATCTCTCGGGATATAGATTTGCGTAGACCCGTTTTTCGTTTCAAGGATCGCTAGTTTCCGCAGGAGTCATCTTGATCGATCTGTGTCGTGCGTTATTGTAATCTTTGACCAGACTGTTCAGAGCGTGTATGTATTTCTTGGTCGAATTCGCCGTGAAGTATCTGTGCATCTTTTCCTTCATCGTTCGATTCCAGCGTTCCACCACGCTGGCTTTCTCTTCGTTTTCGATCGAGTAGAGGTCCACTAATCGACGAACATGCTTGTTGTAGAATTCCTTTCCCTTATCCACCCACAATTTATTTGGTTTTCGAGAAGACGAGTCAAACACGCTCTTCAGAGCCTCGGCGACGCAAGGTCCCGATTTATTCTTCAAAGCTCTGATCCAACCATATTTGGAAAAAACGTCGATGACCGTCAATAGATATTTGATGCCCTCGTTCCACCTCAAAAACGATCTCATGTCGACCAAGTTGGCAGACCAAATGTCATCCAAACCCTTCACGAACACCCTTCTCTTTTGAAATTTACGCACGATGGGTTTGTGTAACTCCTCGGCCAATTCGCTTGTCAATAATAATTTCTTATTCTTTTCCGATGCACTTTTTTTTGGAACGCCCCATCCGAATCGCCGTTTCACACCGATCAGATTACCGACCAGCGAACGTTCTATCTTCTCTCTCCTGGTCAGATTCGATATGCCTCTCAGTTTCGCCAACATGTTTTTATCGTAGACATCATTGCAAGTCTTGGTGTCGGGATGTCCGGCGTAGCACAGATCGTGATCATACACGGCCGCGTCCACCCTATTCATGGGTTTTCTCCAAGATTTAGGAGTCAGATCGGCATTGAGTCTCTTGTTCAATTTCGTTCCGGGTCCCGTGAAACTGTGACCCGGCAGATGCATTTCGAAAGGTAGATTATTGATCATTTTATTCACGATGCCTTTACCTTTGCTGGTGTTCTTTTTTTTGACGAATCGAGTCTTGATCGAACCACACATGTCGCAAATTCCGTGAAGCATCTGTCTGTTGTTTTTAGTTCGTACTTCTCGAGAATTACTCGTCTCGGTAACTCTCTTACACTTTGCGCAGTACATTTTTTGAGAGTTACTTAAATTAATTTCGTTTTTATTTTATGTATAAATTTAATATTTCTTTTTTAAAAATTCTGTTCTTATTATATATATATTTTTTTCAATCGCTGCTCTTGAGTTCTATCATCCTATTGAATTCCTCCCTGGCCTCTTTCCTCCCCTTTTCCACAAGAGAATCCTTCATCTCTTCCTTCATGATCTGACAAGTCTTGATTCTCACGGCTTCTTTCATGGCATCGTATTTCGTTTTCTCGCTCAATATGGTGAAGTATTCTCCGTCCGATATCCTACCCTCTTTCAACACCATCAAGATCATTTCCGATATCGTGTCGATCTTGGAGTCGGCCAAAATGCGAATCTTTTCATGTTTCTTAGCTTTCAGATATAATTTCCTTCTCAAAAAGTTTCCGAGCGTGCTAAACAATCTGGCAGCGAGAGCCACGCCTTCTACGGTCAACACGATCGTAATGCCGACTGCGGTCGACAACAATCCCATGCCGGCTGCGTGTAAACCCATGGAAATCGTGATGAGTGTCGTGTCGACCGCGTTGACGAATTTCAGGAAACACGAATACTTCTTCTTGAGAGAATGGCAAGAATCTCTCTCTCGAGTCAGATACAATTGGATTCTACTGATTTGATCGATGCGATACCTCTCTCCTCTTTCTTTCTCTTCCAGCAACGGCGCCATTGGCAAAACATCGTTCGGCTTCTCATCCTTGTCGTCATCTAACGTTGGATACAATTTATTTGTGGTTCTCATTTTTGTGGGTTTTTTTCTTTCTAATATTAGATAAAAATTTTTATGTGTGTATTTATTTTATTTTCTATTCTCCCTTATTTATATCAACGAGAAAACTTAGACGTATGCTTCATTCAGCAATAATTTCATGATGCATCCCTTGTCTTCTAAAGTCAGACTTCTATGCACCAATTTCAGTTCTTCCGTATTAGTGGGCTTGTCTCGACCCTCACAGAAGACTAATCTCCTCCAAAACGTGATCACTTCATCGATTCGAACGCCGTTTTGAAATACTTGACGACCATATCTTCCCTTTCCATCATCAGACACGAATGATTTTCGTGATCGAAGTCTAGATGATCCTGACATCTGACGCATCGTTCTAACAAGAGGCGGCCTAGTTATTCATTCACGCAGAATGCGTAAGCTCTCATCAGCATTTTTAAAGGAAACCTTGCTCTCAAAATCTGGGAATTGTTCATGATTTACGTATATTTTATCTATTTCGATTCGATATTATTTTTTTTAAATAACTATTTATTTATATATTTTTTCCTCTCCTATATATATCAATCACTTTTTATTTCCTCTTGACAAAATCGATTCTATCACTATTCGCCCCACAAAACTCACGAGGTGAATCGACAAATCGGGTTTTCGTTGATCGGATCACACCCTAGACCATCCCAAACGTGATCCCGAATGTGGGTGATACAGAATCCGCAAACCGCCTTTTTCACCCTTTTTCCATGTACCAGAGGCCGAAATCGGTTTTTAAAAAAAATCCTCGATGAGAAACTGCACTTTACGCTCACTTTTCACCATTGGCGAACGTCGAGAAAACGTTTTGAGGTCGATTTTTCCTGGTCTAGAATCCGCAAATGGGTTTCGCCGATCGGATCGCACTTTTAATGTTCAAACACCCGCTGGTGAACGTAGGTGGTCCAGAATCCGCAAACCGCTTTTTGATGCTGGCCTGGGATCCGCAAAACGTTTTTTGCTTGCGTTCACCAACGATGGATCGATGGTCTGATCCCCGATGGGAACGTCAACAAAAATTTTTAAGAAAATGTACATTAACAATTTCGTACATTTTTCACTTTTTGAGCGATGTGTCGAATCTACGCATTCGCCAACGGGTGTTTGAATGTGAAAAGTGCGATCTGTGAGCCTCAAAACAATTGCGGATTCTGGACCACCATGAAAAAATGACATTTTTGTACACGTGTACACGATTTAACACTGAATCCCTATGGCGGTACACGTACATGTATGTGTACGTGTACAGTACATGTACAAAGTGGTCAGGAATCCACCATTATTACCTACTGTGGTTCTCTTTGGATATTCCAGAGTCTTTAAAATATATGATAGTTACTGATGTAACATGCCGATTAGCATGTTTAATGAATCTAACTACGCCAGCCCGACCGACCCTTTGCCCACCATGATCAAAACAAATGTTTCAATTCTCTCTCTCTCTCTCTCTCTCCCTCTCTCTCTCTCACACACACACACACACACACACACACACACACACAGACACACACACACCAACCAATACAGTATGGGTGGAAACTAATTGCGTTCAAGCTGTTGTTTTTTTCTAGGTTTTACCAACCCCCTTACAGCGCAAATCAAAATGAAATCTGATTCATTGAATCATACTGCAGCGTATGTGCTAAAATGATTATTTTTGTACAAAACTCAAGCCCTTTCCCTCACAAATACCGATATAAAAACACGATAATACGCGAGAATGCGTTGTATACCAGCTTTTTGTTGATAAAATATTCCCTGTATACATTCCCGAATATTATTAATGTACCTGCTTAATAACAGCCAAATTTTTATCGGATCACGGCGTTTGAATAATTGCTTAAATTCCATAAATTATATATATACTTCCTGACGTTGGCAAATGTCATGAAAGGCACTCTGCAGTTTAGGAGACGTCATAAAAAAAAACAAAATAAAAAATCTGAGATATATTGCATTTATTTAAATATCGATATTAACCAGTGGTCGAAACTAGTCAAATTGATTAGTATTAAATTACAAATGAATATGAAATTTGCAGTAAAATGAACACCGCCATATACTGCTATTCGGAATGACACCCTATTTCATTAGAGCTTCCACGAAGTCCATTCCACATTCGCAGTCTTTTCCAGGGGATTTTCTTCAAAGACTGGTCCATCACAGCTTTGCAGAGATATTGTTTTCTGGAAGAAAAAAGTTCATACATTCTTTATTTCCGATCAGATCCCTTGGGATATTTTGATCTTTAAGGATGTTTGCCAAAATTTTCCAACCTGTCGGTTGAAAATCTTTTCTTTTTTGCAGCAGATCATTTATTAGATCACAAATATTGGAGCCCGAAATTGTAATGCCGTTATACATGAGTCAATCTTTCTCATTCCAGGATAAATTGGGTATATTCTTTATTATCAGGAGTAACAAAAGCGCCTTCTGCTGCATGGAATCTGGTATAATGGCTATCCAGTCTGGATGATTTTCCACTGAAAAACAGGTCTTTTAGGAGTGTGGTTTGGTGTTTTCATTGCGTAAGTTTCAATGGCGCTGAAAGATTGTCTGGTACAGCAGCCCTTGCTCTTCAGAACTCGATGTTGAAGATTCAGTAATTGGTCTCATACCCTGGTCTATGGGCGGGACAGCTACAGCATTCGGGGGTGTGCATATTTCCTGCAACTGTTCACTCCCCCATGGTTCAATACACTGACTTCTGCTTGAGGGTAGGCTGGTTGAGTCATCTATAGGTTTTCCCCTCAGTGATTTCCCCATCACTAGTGGTTTTACTGGCTCTAGCTTATAAAATAGCCTCAAAATATTTCCACTTGTTAATGCATTGTTCCAACTAAAGGCTGATTTCATATGCACTGGCAGATAGGGTAGCTGCTTACAGACAGATCTGGTTGTTAACTTGGCTGTATTTTGGTTCGCTCCCCCTATAGTGTGTTTAAAATTTACATTTTTGTGCAATTTTCGTCTGTGTCGATAATAATGAGCTTTATGAGAGTAAGATTTTTGACACAATTCACAGACGTAGCGTGAATTCATCCTTTTCAGAAGCGAGTTAATTGAGTGGCAATACAGTTCCAACATTCTTCCATTGATATGTATGAATAGGATGGCTCCCACCCAGCCTGTCAATCGCTGAGTGGCTAATTATATATCAAGATAAGGTGGGTTCTACCCCAACCTGTTTATCATTGTTACTTCAAATTCTCACACAGTGCATTGTGGGAAATTACAGTGGTAGAGCTCTGGGGTAAAATAAGTTTTTGCTCAACTTCACACAAATTGATATAGTTTACTTCAAAAAAGAAACAGCAAAGTCACATTCATGACAAGCCGAGGTAGCACATCTGAACCACCCACTCCACGCTGTTTAATCAGATAATCCATTTAATCAGATAATCACATGTGCACATCAGTTTTACACATGTACACATCGGTTTTTCATCGGTTTTTCATCAGTCTCCATCGGTTTTTATTGGTTTTCATCGGTTTTTATCGGTTTTATGCATGAGCACATTGGTTTTTATCGGTTTTATGCATGGGCACATCGGTTTTCATCGGTTTTTTATCAGTTTTCATCAGTTTTTTCAGTTTTAAAGCTTATTTAGAGACCATTTAATCCTACATGTTCACTAAATTGGTCACAGTGACCAAACTGGTCTCTCTCTATGACCAAATTGGCCACTGTGACCATTTAATCCTACATGTTCACTAAATTGGTCACTAAAGAGACCAAATTGGTCACAGAGAGAGACCAATTTGGTCACTATGACCATTTAATCCTATATGTTCGACTAAATTGGTCACTCAAGAGACAAATTGGTCAAAGGGAGAGACCAGTTTGGTCACTGTGACCATTTAATCCTACATGTTCACTAAATTGTGTCACTAAAGAGACCAAATTGGTCACAGAGAGAGACCCATTTGGTCACTGTGATCATTTAATCCTACATGTTCACTAAATTGGTCACAGTGACCAATTTGGTCTCTCTCTGCGACCAATTTGGTCTCTTTAGCGACCAATTTAGTGAACATGTAGGATTAAATGTTCACAGTGGCCAATTTGGTCATAGAGAGAGGCCACTGTGACCATTTAGTCCTACATGTTCATAGAGAGTATATTAATAAATGAATTAATAATGTTTACATCTAATCGACGTAAACATTATTAATTCATTTATTAATATACTAATTATTATAATCAACCCTAATTACACTCATTAATTACATTAATTATGCAACAGGCATTAATTAAAATTAATTAAGCAACACTTATTAAAGTGATTAAAAAAAAATAATCATTAAGTGACGTCATGTTAATTACCTTACGTAACTTTTTAATTAAGATGATGTCATCCATCCAGGCATCATCCAGGCATCACCCAGGGATCCGGAAGAACAGGCCTATTTTCGACATTCCTTACTACTTGTTCATACCAAATGGCCAAAAGGTTTGAAGCGTATTGATCCAAAACGCTTCACGTTTTTTTCTAAATTCATCCATTTCTTCTAATGTGTCTTTAATTGGTGGTTGTTCAATAGGATGGATTTTGAAATCATCCAAAGAATGTCCCGGGAGGTTAAAACATTGTGCTACTGGAGCATCAGCATTATGTTTTATATCCTGTTTGTGTCTAGTAGCCCGTTCTCAGAAGGGATTTTGACTTTGACGAACATACTGTTTTCAACATCGCTTACATGTGATAAGGTAAATAATGTTTGGTGAATCACAATGGAGG
Organism: Pictodentalium vernedei; assembly: GCA_031216915.1. Classification (NCBI taxonomy): domain Eukaryota; kingdom Metazoa; phylum Mollusca; class Scaphopoda; order Dentaliida; family Dentaliidae; genus Pictodentalium; species Pictodentalium vernedei. The sequence goes on from CM062295.1 coordinate 663,367,751, forward strand.
GGGTTACGGATCTGACAATGATTTTTCATTTGTTCAGAGAAAAATTCCTCTTTCTGATCAGGCATAAAAGTATGCAGTCTACAACGAGGCTTTTTACAATTAAATACCGCTCCACTACCATTTTGCAACGGTCTGTTGTGTTCAATCTTCAGTGGTTCGAAATCGGTAGTTTCAGCTGGACCTTCGAGCTTTTTCAGGGTTTGGGATTTCAGGCTACGCAAAAGGTGCAGTGAGTATCATATCGATCTGAGGACGCCAAATAGAGTAGAACAAGCCTCATTGAAATTTACCTTATCACTTGAATTGCGGTGGAAACGAATGAGCTGTGATTTGATGATACCTTTAAATGTATGTTGAGGATGAAATGATTTTGTGTGCAACAATTGATGTGAATCAGTTGGTTTAAAATATACTTTATAATCTAAATGACTGGACGCCTGAAATTGCTTGCCTTTATACACTGTCACATCGAGAAAATCAACAGAATTTTCACTGATAGTAGCTTTCAATTTAATGTTTGGATCATGATTGTTCAAAATTTCTAAAAATTCATCAAAATCTTCTTTTGAATGTTCCAAAATAATAAAAATGTCATCTAAATACCTGAGATATACGAGTGGATGCTTTGCATGTTTGCTTAAGGCATTTCCCTCCCATTCTGCTACATAAATGCTTGCAAAATTAGGACTGAATCTTTTACCCATAGGACAACACATTATTTGTAAAAAGTATTCTCCATTGAATTGAAAGTCATTACCTTTTAAGCTCAGCTCTAAAAGATCCAAAATTTGTTCATCCGGGCATTTTGCATCCGGATATTTTTCAAATGCATTCTTAACTGATTTAACACCTTTATCAATATCAGTGTTCGTATACATACTGTTGATATCCAAAGTAGCCAGAATTGCATTTTTCGATATTCTCAATTTCGAAATTTTTGACAGGAAATCCTGTGTATTTTTTAGATAGCTTGGATGTCTAATTGCTATAGGTTTCAGATGATAATCAATTAATTCCGAGATCGCATAAGATTCCGAATTACAATCTGATACAATTGGCCTCCCGGGTGGAGTTAAGTCATCCGTCCATGAAGAACAGTCCTTGTGGATCTTTGGTAGGATATAAAATTGTCTTGTTTGAGCACTGAGCTTAGCTGTTAAATATTTCAATTGTTTTTTGGTAATGTGACCTTCGTCAAGGAGAAATTTTAAGATCTTATTGAATTTTTCGATATTACTAGGCCAAATAAGTGAATCTATTTTCTTATAATGTTTAGTATTGCTGAGTTGTCTCATGGCTTCCTATAATTATCCCGAGATAGAACAACTACCGACCCACCTTTGTCGGCTGGTTTAATTACTAATTTCTTATTTTTTCGAAGTTTCATGGGGGCTCTCCATTCACCAGCTGTTAAATTGTCTTTATCGGAGAGTATGTTCATGCTGAACACTTTTTGGATGATTCGTTTGCTAGCCTCAATAATTTCGGGATCTACTTCACTATCTGGAGGTGACCAACCAGATGATTCTGTAAAAGGAAGTTTCCGAACGCTGGAGTTTCTAAAGCGGTCTGCTAATTTCATTTGCCTAAGAAAATTACAGTTGTATGATGGTAAATTTGTTTGGTTATCAGTTTTAGGCTTTGGTGCTGGTACAACTACTGGTATGACTACCCGCCATCCAGCCAATCTGCCTGTCTAGCTAGCAGTTTGGCTGTCTGCTTAGCAGTCAGACTGGCTGACAGATAGCCGGCCTACCTGCCTGCCTTGTGGGTGCCTTCTGGGGTACCATCTTGTCTGTCCGCTCACCTGCCTGACATCCGACCTACCTGCCATACAGACTTCCGGTCTGTCACCCCGTCTTTTGACATTGTCTGCCTGCACATCAGTCTGTTGCATGCTTTCCATACTACCTACCACTCTGCTAGTCCGTCTTAAAACACTAACTTGACCTGGTCTCCCCGTCTTCTTTCTGACATTGCTACATAATTAAGCACCTTCTACTCAACTACAACCCTTCCTTGTTTGCCTACTGACCTACATGGCATCCTATCCTGCACGACTTTCCTGCCCTTCCAGCCATACTACCCACTCGCACACTGACCAGCCGATCTTCCTGTCTCCCAACCTGCCTACCTGACAGTGTTAGACATCCTGCGCTGTCTGCCTGTCTGCCTCTCAGCCCATCTGCCAGCCGGCATACCTGGTTTGTTGATCTTGGCATGCCACCCCTCTTTATAGCCTGCCTGGCTCGCTGTCTAGAAACCTAGGTGCCTACCAGCCTGACTGCCTGCCACCCAGCCTTCCCACTTTCTTAAGTGTATCCTTGCACGCCAACCAGCTTGAGTGACTGTCTATCATCCTCTCTCTTTGTCCACCTACCTGCCAGGTCGCCTGTCGGCCTGCCCTCCATACTTCCGGACTGATTGCCTCTCCGTCTACATCCCTGACTGCCTACCAGACTATGAGCTTTCCGCAGATATTTTTTTACTTGGGCGTTTCGTACCATTGGATGCATACAGAGGCAGTGTGATATGAGGTATGATGGTAGTCAGCCAATGGATAGTAGTGGGGTATGTGCGAACTGCCGGGATATTTTACAGTTGTTAGAGAAGTGTGTTGGATTCGAGCGGGAGGTTGCAGGGCTGAGAGGGAGGTTTATGAGGCCCGGTGAATCTGGAGTCACCCTGTTGAAGGTTACTTATGATGGTGAGGTGGAAGGTTGGTGGAAGGTCGCTGTGGACTCAAGGAGGAAACTGGGAAGCAGGAAACGTGGGGGGAAAGAAAACGATGTGGGAGGTGTGGGAGGTGTAACTGAAGAGGGGGATCTAGTAGGAAAATCTGGAAAGTGGCGTCAGGACAGGGCTGTGTATAGCCAGGAAACCAGAGTTGGCATAAGGCTGCCAAGGTTGCTAGGCGGTGATTAGAGAACAGGTTTAGTGTTTTAGATTCTGATACCTCTGGGGATGAAAGTGAGGGGGACATTGATGGGGGTGAGATGGTTGTTAATGTTGCTAGGACAGATAGGGTAAGGAGGGCGGTGAAGAGAATGAGGGGGCCTGAGGCATGCAAAACGAGGGGATTTGCAGATGATATGGGGACTGGGGGCAGAAGAAAATTGGTTGTAGCAGGGAGTAGCATTGTATGTGGGATTGACAATGTGGTTTGTGGTCCCGATAGTTCTAATCGAACAGTATTGTGCTTTCCGGGGGCGATCTGAGGGACCGGGTAGATGGTATTGTGGCAGGGTCAGGAACGGATCCGGTAATGGTGGTCCATGTGGGTACCAACAATATCTGGAAGAGTAGGTCAGTAAGACTGGTGGAGTCATACAGAGGTCTAGTCAGCAAACTACTAAGCAGGAATGCAAGAGTAATCGTATCCGGGGTCCATCCAGTCCTTGGGGATGGGGCCAAACGGAACTCAAGGATTTTGGCGCTGAATGAGCAGTTAGAGAACTACTGTGATAACCTGGGAATACTCTTTATCGACCATTAGGACACGTTTTGGGGCAACGCTAGCATATACGGGGGTGTCGGGGTGCATCTTAGCAGGTTAGGGGAAATGGGTAATGGGGGATAAAATTCTTCGGGTAGCGGAGTCTTTTTTGAGAGGAGCGGGGTGGGAGGCCAGAGGCAAGTATTGCAAGAGGGGACACAGGTAGTGCGAACAAAAGCGAGGCGGACAGAATAAGTTTACCAAGGTTAGCATCAGAAAACAATGGGACCAGTAGGCAGAAGGCAATGAATCTCGGTACCCTGAAAGTGGGTTATAGCAATATCCAGCGCCTCCACCAGAAAGTAAGTGAAATTGCTACATTGATTGAGGCAGAGAACATTGATGTCATGGGCTTAAGCGAGACGTGGTTAAGACATGGGTAGACCAAGCAAGGGGTGCATGTGGATAGGTGTAGGGCGAACAGAAGGCCAGAAAAAGGGGGGGGATGAGTAGGAATGTACATTAAAGAAGGCTTAAAACCGTCGCTGATCACAGACCTGGAAGATGTCAGCACCTGGGCTGAGGTATCGAAAGAAATTGGATGGGTAAAGATCAATCTAAGAAACAAAAGCATTGCCCTTGGGGTTGTGTACTGTGTGGTGGAGGTAAGCAAACCCGAGTGTAATGACTCGATATACTCAACACTAAGGTCCAATATCACAGAACTAGAAAACATGGGGCTCTGTATAATTTTGATGGGTGACTTTAATGGACACATAGGTGACAAGGAAGAAGGTATACAGGGCGGGGACAAAAAAGTCAACAGGAATGGAAGGAAGCTGTTGAACTTTACATATGAGCCCAGTTTGAAGATTCTGAACAGGGATGCCAGATGTAAGGGGAAATGGACCTGGGAGAGGAACTACAGAAAATCAGTAATCGACTTTATTCTCACAGATATTAATTTATGGAGGGAGGTGATGGGGGTGGAAGTGGATGATGAAGGTGAAAGGGAGTTGGATTGTGATCACAACTTGATTACAGTGACGATGAGGTCCAAAAACCTGGTAAGAAGCCTTAGGGAGATTTGGGAAAAAGGATGCTGACTGGGCGAAGTTCAAAGAAAGATTGAAACCAAAGCTTGCAACCGTACACAAGGGGGCCAGTGTCCAGAAAATTGCCGACACCATAGTGGGGGCAGGGAAGGAACGTGTAGGGAAGATTAGGGTGCCAACATGGGAACTTGGGTACAGAGTGAACGAAGAACTGAAAAGGGTCATAAAGGGTAGAAAAGCTAAATGTGCTGCATACAGGAAAAGTAGAAAACTCAAAGGGGCGGACAGCAACGATGCCATGGTAGCAAAGGTAGAATACCAACAAGCACGAAATAAAGTAAATAAGACTAAAGATGATAGTTGGAGAGTGAGAAATAGCAGTCTTGTTAGGACAATAAGAATGACAGGGGGGTCGAGTTCGAACGTATTTTGGAAATGGGTGAATAAACACAACAAAGGAAGTAACCCACAGAGTATTAAAGTAGATGGCAGAGTTACAGACGATCAAGACCAAATCACATCAGAACTAGTCAAGCACTGGGAAAAGGTAAACAATAAGCGATGGGGCACGTGGAACCCACCTGAGTGTCCAAACCAGGTCAAGGAAAATCTATCGAACTTCATGTGTAGTGAAACCAAAATCGAGGAGGTGCGAAAGGTGATCTCAAAAGAATGGAAAAGCATCTGATAGAGTATGAAGGGACGGTATGTGGCGAAAGGTTGTGGCTCTGGGCTTGGGTGGCGAGTTTGTTGGGATTCTGAAAGCATCACTGATATAAAGATGTACAACGTGAACTTAGCCTGGGTAACATAACAACAAAACATGTGCCTATGAAGATAGATCTAAAACAGGGGTGCATCCTTTTGCCAATTCTTTTTGCATTGTACATCAAAGGTTTAGGAGATGAAGCGACGTGGGGATAGCAGTTGGGGGCTTGAAGATCCCAGGGCTATTCTTTGCAGACGATATGGTACTAGTGTCAGAAAACGAAGAGGGACTATCGAAAATGCTGGGAATTGTTGGGAAATATGGGAACAAATGAAGACTCGAACTAAATGAAAGCAAGAGCAAAGTTATACCAGTGGGCCGCAAAGTGGACCACACTTGAAGGTGGTGAGTGGGGGAGTTCTGCATTCCGGAAGGTAGCAGCAAACTTCTTAAGTGTAGGAGAGACAGGTGACTACGAGTAGCTGGGAGTAAATATAAACATCACAGGAAGAGGCATCTATCAAAACCACACAAATAAACTGATTCTGAATGGGAGGCGATTCCTTAACCAAATGAAACTTATAGGGAGAAACAGTTTCAATAAGGTTTGCATGGGGAAACAATTAGGGAAATGGTGGGTCTGCCAAGTATAACATATGGTACAGAGGTGGTACCCCTAAACCAAATGGCTGTAAAGAGCTTGGAAACCCTGCAGAACGATGCAGGTCGATGGATAACTGGGTCGACTAATGCCACGGCGCAAGAAGCAATCAGGGGGTAGGTTGGGTGGATGAGGATCAAGGGGAGGATAGACATATTGAAACTCATTTATCTTAATTATTTGGTAAATCTTCCCGCCAGCTGAACTACAAGCACGGTGTGCAACACAGTAATTTGGGGTGTGGACTCCTGAGTGTTGAGTTGTTTCAAAATCATAAAACACAAATGACACTTTTAGCATTTTGTCATTCTTGTGTGATTTGTATCTTGGAATGAAACAATAATGTTCACTTTTGACTAATTGATGGCACTATTTACATTTTTTAAAGCCATCACAAATGTGTTCTCCGTTCCCTGAATATATTTGCATTTTACATGATAGACATGTCTTGACTAAATGACAAATGGTTTTCTGCTCTTTCCCATTTGTAGTTTAGCTTGTGGTTTTGATAACAAGATGAACTTACAAAATCACTATTACAAGTGTAGCAATGAACAGAATGTGCAGGTGTACGCGGTAGTGGAGAATAGCAAACACATCAGCTGGAGCATCTATGGCATTATCTGCTATTATACCTTACACTGCAATATTCACAATAGTAGCGACATCCTAAAAAACCTATAATTTTAGTGATGGTGTCGAAATGATGATCATGGTTATAGATATGAATAACTTTACTAACTTTTGTAGTTTGTGGTGGTTCAAATAAGAACTTTTCTTTGGCAAATTGTGGGTGAATTTTTAATCACATAGTGTGGGGAGAGAAGGTCTTGAATTTTACAATATTCTTCATATCCACAGGGTTTATTGTATTCAAGGCCTGCTTTGTCCATCAATGCCTTTGCTTCAATTTCTTGAAACTTCACTGTTGAATTAATAATTTTGTTCTATTTCTTTTGCCAAAGTTCTGAATTATTTTTATCAACGTGGCATTTTCCCACCACCACCACCACCTGTGCAAAACACATAGAATCATTAACATTTTTGATTTCAATAATAGTTTTCTTATTACCAACCATTTCACAAACAGCACTAAATGAAATGGGTGCATTTCGCCCAGACCCTTGTGGTAGTGAAGTGTGTGTTATTTCTAAAGATAATTTACCATCTTGGACAGTAAACTTATCATTTGACAGAATTACTTTATCAATTTCATCTAACACTGTTCTGACAGTGACTGATGAAGATTTGGTGAAAGGACTAAAAGTACCTACCTTACCCTGGGTGATTAACCGAGACTCTTATGGCGCCATTGTGTTGAATACCACATTTGTCTTTTACATCTTCCACCATTGAATCAAACATTTTAGTTAGAAACTCAAATGGATTGTTGGCATCGAATTCATTCAAAGTCACTTCACACACATGTGATTCTGAGTGAAACTTTCTGGATGTTCGCAATAACTGAGGATGAATAGAATACATTTCCTGTATGGAATGTCCAAAATTTGTATTCTTAGCATATTCAGTCAATTTCTATTTCTTGCTGCTTACAACATCTTCTGTATTGCTACCGTCTTAATCACTGTAGTTTACTAATGATCTTTTTATCTTGTAAGTTTGGAAAACACCTCTTGTAGTCCTGATAATTCAAAAGCAAGTGAGAGATACCCTCAGTTGTCTCCAACCTTTTATACTTTTTTCATTTCAATTTTTCACCTGCCTAAATCTAACCAATGGGGGGAAAAGCCGTGAAATACTTCTTCAGTGCATTTTGGATCCTCGCATGTCAAATAAAAAGAACGTGATTTGAGGTTTATGGATACATTTCATCATCTATTGACTGCGAGAAAACATGGAATTTTCAACCATCAATTTTGATGACCGCATAAAGATGGATGCTGGAGCATGGCATTATGATGTCAACAAAACCACAAGTGGGTGTACAAACAGAATCATATAGCCAGATTCCCATTTTGATGGAGCAGATACTTGAAACGATTAAAGGACTGAAGTCTCCACAACCAACATCACTTCAATTAATCCCTGAGAAGATCACCGTGCCAATTGGGTTTGAATTATTGGAAGCTAAAGAAAAAAAAACTGCGGCGCAAGAGAAAATGTAACACAGCCATCACACAGTCTGGACATTCACCGCACCCTCGTATGGCAGTTAGTAAAATGGTACAGCATTCAAAACAGATTGAGAGAAGCCAGATATGGACTGGAGAACTGGCGGTTATCGGACAGGGACGAATTGAATGAGCGAACATTTTTCATTTATTGAAAAATCAAAACAGCCTTATCCAAGTCTACCATATTATTAGAAAGAGTTTCTTTATACAATACCATTCATTTTTAAAAATTTCGCCCCCTAACCACTCTGTAAAAATATAGATAAACTAGCTGGTGAATGGAAATATTTCAGTAATGGTAGCCTAAGATGATCCAGAATGTCACTCTTTCCCTCCAAAATAATTTGGAGGCAAAGACTGACACTGTGTCATAAAAAAAAATATGGGGCGAAATAGTCAAAAGATTCGGCCTACCGTCACTGTCAACTACATATAATAGCGAAACTCAACTATGACATTTTTATCCCACCCTGTTGAAAAAGCAATATCTTAAACAAAAGTCCCATTACACACTCCCGCCAAACATGAAAAAACATATCTCATTCATACGGTTATTAAATGTAAGTCTAGCATATTCTGCTGTAAATATCATATGTTCAAGTCAATGAAATTTTTCTCTGTGCGGAAAATGATCTCACCAGCAAAGTTATTTTCTCTGTAATAATCGCGCGATGTTTGTTGAAAACATGTTATATATTTCCTGTCACTAAACAATCAGTGACCAATTACGCAGTTATTTCCTTAAAGACTATGATCGCACGCGTATTTTTCTACCGATACTCCACTGAATTATTGAAATGTACAGCATGTGAAATATGCCTGTTTGAAAAATTAGTGATTGGAAGGGATTTTTACTCATGGCTGCTACTTCGCTGAAAAGCATTTAACACTGAATTCCCCATACCTCAATGGGATCACTACAGGTACAAAATTAACAAAGGATTCTCCATAGGGTTTTTACTCGTGGGTGGCACTCTGGGTACAAGCATTTAACACTGAATTCCCCATACCTCAGTACTGCCACTCGGGGATGGCACTCCATCGAAAAGCATTCAGCACTGAATTCCCAATACTGGCACTCGGGTGAAAAGCATTTAGCACTGTTTTCCCCATACCCCAATACTGGCACTAAGGCTGAGACACCGGCGAGAATCATTTACCACTGAATTTCCCATGCCTCAATGGGATTACTATAGTTACAAAATTAACATAGGATTCTCCATTGGGTTTTGGTACCTTAAATAAATCTTGTTGTCTATTTAAAAGTAGTAGTGCCCACCACCCTTCCCCAACAGTAAGAAAGAGTGAATAGATACTTCTCTTTTTCACTGTGTGGTTATTTTAACCTTTAATAATGTATGTTTACTAAGCAACCACACCATAGTGCCAAGTTTTATGCGGTTTACACTATGGAGAGAATGATTAATAAACATGCAAAACTTTACTCCATGGCTGCCACTATAGATACAAGCATTTAACACTGAACTCCCCATACCCCAATGCTGCCACTATAGGTACAAAATAAACATAGGATTCTCCATAGGGGGCTTGTACCTATAATGGCATTTTTGTAACCATAGTGGCATTTTTGGAGCCAGAATAAAGATATTAAGCCCCCTCCCCTCTATGGAGAACCCTATGTTAATTTTGTACCTATAGTGGCAGCATTGGGGTATGGGGAATTCAGTGTTAAATGCTTGTACCTATAGTGGCAGCCTTCACTACTTCTATTTGCTGTTTCTTTTCCCCATTTTATATGTGGAATTTATTGATAGAAGGATTTTTTTTGTTTTAATTTCACCATTTCTATGCTTTCTCCAGAATCCATCAACATCTTTGTCTATTGCAGTATACTTCTTCTTCAGCTCTGTTTCCAAATCTCAGGCTGCAACTTTCATTTGGACATGACCTGCTTCTTTAAATAGTGCTGCCAAAATCTTGTACAAACTAAACTTAGTGCCCTTGGCATTCATTCTGTGGTGCCAACCTTCTACGTGGTTATTGGTCCTGATGTTGTGGTCGAAGATGCACCAGTTTGGGATGTCAAATGTTGGACTGGACAACCGTTGTAAAGAGACATAGCTAGTGAATTCTTGAAGTTTGTCTGTATTGGCTTTTGAAGCGGTTTTCCTAAATACCAGAACTGCACAGAACCCCCCACCCCCCGAACTCCCCTCTAAATTACAGTTACACAGTGTTTTACAATGAAATATGTTTATTTTATGTAATAATCCTTACAGGAAAGAAGAATAGAAGTAAATTCATTCTTATAGTTGCCTTTGTCTAGATGGTTCTGGGGGGTCTGGTGTTTAGTATTTTTCTCCTAAATACCAGAACCCCCCAGAACCGCATGTCAACATCAACTAAACTGGTTTGGGTTTTCATAATGATAATCCTTAGTTCAAATGTTTCTCACAACACACCTTTCTTTCTATTATCTGCAAATTACTCACTTTCTGACATTGCCGACAAATTATTATACATAAATGTAGAATGAATATCTCATTTCATTAGCACCGACCGCCTGAGGCAGATTATACTTTCCAATGATGGCCCTCCACCACAGCTTGAATAACTTTCTAAGTGGCAAACTATACCTGCCTGTAAACACCATCACAGCACTCCTGGGGAGAGGTAGCACCTTTGCGAAGGATCCCCTCTCACTCTGGTCCTCACCCGAGGGTTTAGATCAACCGCCATCATACAGACAAGACAACACTCCTTAGATCATTGAATCCTGGACATCTGCCAAGTGCCCGACCCTTTTCCTCCTTCATCGCGCCTAGACATGTAGCTACAAGATCTATGCAGTTAAAGAGGGTCGAAAGGGGCTTGACCCATGGCGTCCCTGCGCGCCTTCGGCACGCAAAACCATTTCATTTCCCTTCAGGATAGTGAATTAATGGTAGAGCTGAACGAACACGGAACCCTTAACAGAATTTTAGAGTGAATGTCTTTGAAATCTTTGAAGTGTGTTTGTTTTTACTCTTTGTTTGTACTGTATACTGCCTCCTGTATAAACAATAAGAACACTAATCAAGGTAGTCAAAGCACTCCGTTGTTTTTGTAACACTGAACACAATACATCAAACAAGGCAGTGTTTTTACTGACTGATGTCTTTTCAATGAGAATGTGTTGGGTGTTTAATTTTATACTTTGCTACTTTGATTGGCTTCATTCTTTGTTATACCGCCCATGGACGCTATATATCGCCGGGTTACCGTCATCAGTATCATCGATAGCTGGCTGCATTCCATAGTAGAAGAAGCCACCAACACGGCCGCAGCTTCCCCCACTGAGGCGGTTGAAATTCAATTAGATAAAAATTCAGCTAAAATCCTCAAAATTCCCCAATTGCGGTGGTCAACACCCCAGCAACTACCAGGGGTGTAGCCACTTCAAAAAAGTTAAAACAAACATCCAGCTTAAAGCTATAAATGTAAGTAATGTCAAGAACTCATCCTCCCCTTATTCCACATGTACTCTAATGGCTGGATCTATTTTAAGCATAATGAAAAAACACATGAACACCAGTCTTTTGAACGTTTGCAAAGAGATTAGTAAAACAGCCTCTAAGTTGTATAAAACTCCAATATCTCACACACTATTAGAAGCGGTCGTCAACAAAATATAATTATGCAACAATATTTCGAATAGTAATTAAACTTAAATAAACTTAATACAGTTATTCCAAAACCATTCATGGATACACTAAAAATAGTCCAGTGGAACTCTCGAAGCATTAATCAGAAAAACTTGCAAATGTCACATTATTTTAAAAATACTGACATAATTGGAATTAGCGAAACATGGCTTAAACCAAACAAAAAATTCTTGTTATGTTGTTTTGATATTATTAGAAGAAATCGACCTGTCCAAAAAGGTGGCCATGTCGCTCTGCTAATAGGGCAGGAGATTAAATACAAAACAATTCTGTGTGACCACCTCAATGCTGAAGTGACTGCAGCTGAAATTGAACTTGACCACAAACATGTGGCCATCATATTATAACAAACCACAAGCAACAGTAGACAGTAAATTATCTGAATTCTTTACCAAAAAGTACAAGCACTGCATAGTCTTGGGTGATTTCAATTTCAAACACCAGGTATTCGGTTGTCATAAGACTGAGCCTAATGGTGATGCCCTTTTCAACATCATTGAAGAACTCGATCTATTTGTGGTAAATAACAATCAAGATGTAACATACATAAGCAACAACCCACTCCATCAATCAGATATCCTAGACTTGATTATCACCAGCAAATCACTAACCAGCCAAATGCAAGACATATTTGTAGGGGATGATGAGCTAGGCAGTGATCACCTGCCGGTTCACGCCACTTTGAAATGTAATACTGGTCCCGCAATGTATCCTCCTGTGAATAGGAGGAACCTATCAAAAATTGACTGGAACCTCTTCAGACATATTATTGAAGTAAAATTAAAGGCAAATACCCCTTAAATGCTCATGACCTAGAAAAGACCTGCACCCATCTTAACGAGGTTATCAACAGTACAGATGAAATTTGTCCCAAGCAAACAGTAAAGACGCGGATAAACAGAATAACACCAACAACTCTTCAAATAATCAAACAAAAAAGAAAAGCCTTCCGGGCGTACCAATCAGAGAATGATCAAATGAAAAGAGCAGAACTTAAAACCCCATATAATCGCCTACATGGAGAAGTAAAAAAGGCCATAGCTAACGACAATCGCGTGAGATGGGAAAAAGCAACACAAAACCTAAATGGGCTGAGAGAACCTAAGAGGTTCTGGGATACATTTAAAACTCTTACTGGCCAAAAGAGCAAAAGAACCAATAATAATGCGCTGAAGACTACCAACGGAACTATGGCCATCGACGACAAGGCAAAGTCCAGCGCTTTTTCCAAACTTCTAAAGAAAGCGCATCGTCCACAAGAAGGGAACAGATATGACAACGATTTTAAGGTAAAAGTAAATAAATTTCTACAAGATAACAACTCAATTTTCAATGAACCAAACTTCGATCAAAGGCATGAAGACAGGGACGACCATGAATTAACCGAACCAATAAGCGTAGAAGAGGTCATGGGTATAATCAGAAAATGCAAGTCATCTTCGTCCCCAGGAGAAGACGAAGCCTCTTACAAAATAATGAAGCAGTGCCCCAACATCTTCTACTGTAGACTTACCAAACTCCTAAACTGCTGTCTCTCCTGTGGGTACTTCCCAAAATGCTGGAAAGTGGCCACAGGAGTAATGATACCTAAACCCGACAAAGACCTTACCAACCCTTCTAACTACCGCCCAATCAGCTTGCTTAGATGTGTTGGAAAAATATTTGAGTGGATTCTCACTATGAGACTTCGCAGCTATCTCGAATCAATCAACTTTTTCGACAAATAGCAAAGAGCGTATAGGAGTGAGAAAGATGGAATCGAACACGTATATGGATTGGTCGATTATATGAAAACATCATTTAGTCAAAACGAAATCAGAACAGAGCTTTTCTTGGATGTAGAAAAAAGCGTTCGACTTGGTATGGCACAATGGCGTGAGATATAACCTTGCGAAAATGGGATTACCCATTAAAATTCTGAGGATCATATCATCATTTCTAACTGACCAAAAAATCAAGGTGAGGGTTAATCGCGATGTGTAATACTCGAAGCGGGAACACCACAAGGGTCTGTTCTAAGTCCGCTTCTTTTCATAATATATGTGAATGACATAGAAAAAGTAGGGAAAAACTGTGTTGAACTATCGCAGTTCTCAGGCGACAAAGGCATCTGGATGGCCAGCAAGTCCCGAAACATAATTACCCCACAATGAGTAGGAGGAATCTATCCAAAATTGAGTGGGACCTCTTCAGAAAAATAATTCAGGTTAAAATAAATAAACACGACCCAATGAATACCTGCGAGCTCGAACAAGCATGTGCCAATCTCAGTGAAGTAATTAACAACACTCTTGGTGAGATTTGTCCCAAACAGACGGTTAAACTGCAGGCCAACAGAATAACTGAAACCACACTCCAAATAATAAAACAAAAAAGAAAGGCCTTCCGTGCATACAAATCAGAAAAACTTCCAACTAAAAAGGTTGAACTTAAAGCCGTGTATAATCGCCTCCACGGCGAAGTTAAAAAAGCAATAGGAGACGACAATCACGTGAGATGGGAAAAAGCAATGGAAAATCTAAATGGATTGAGGGAGCCTAAAAAGTTTTGGGATACTTTTAAAACCCTTACTGGACAAAAACATTAAGACGCCAACAGTAAGGCTCTTAAGATCAGTGATGGAACTATGGTCCTGGATGACAAGGCGAAAGCTGGTGCCTTCGCAGAGCTCCTTAAGAAATATCATCACCCCCATTAGGCCGATAGGTTTGATGATGAGTTCAAAGAAAAAGTAAACAAATTTGTTCAAGACAATAAGACGTTTAACGATGCCAACTTCAGCCAAATGCCCGAGGACGGAGATGGCCATGAATTTAAGGATGAATTAAAAAATGTAAGTCAAGGTCTCATATAAAATCCTGAAACAATGTCCCAATACTTTTTTCGGTAGACTCACTGCTGTCTCTCTAGTGGATACTTCCCAAAATGTTGGAAAGTAGCTACAGGAATCATGATACCCAAACCTGACAAGGACTTGAGCAACCCAACAAATTACCGCCCAATCAGCCTACTCAGTTGTATTGAAAAATTTTCGAACGGATTCTCATGACTAGACTCCGCAGCTATCTGGAATCAATCAGCTTTTTCAATAAGTGGCAAAGGGCCTACAGAAGCCAAAGGGAGGGTTATCGAGCATGTTTATAGACTGGTAGATTATATGAAAACGGCATTCAGTCAAAATGAAATAGGAACCGCGCTATTACTCGACGTAGAAAAAGCGTTTGACTCTGTCTGGCACAATGGCATGATATACAAATCAGCTAAAATGGGACTACCTACCAAAATTCTAAGGATCATATCATCATTTTAATCTGATCGAAAAGTCAAAGTGAGGGTCAACCGCGAGGTGTCAGACGAGGTAAAACTCGAAGCGGGCACTCCACAGGGTTCAGTCCTTAGCGCGTTTCTATTCATAATATATATGAATGACATTGACAAAGTAGGGAAGAACGTGTTGAACTATCTCAATTCTCAGGCGACAAAGGAATGTGGACGGCCAGTAAGTCTCGAAACATAATACAAAACCGCCTGCAGGATACCATCCGCGACCTTCAAGACTGGTGCGCTCAGTGGCACATCAAGCTAAATGCTGTGAAAACACAAAGAATCACATTCTATAAAAAGCAAAGGAAAAAACCTGTCCCTAATATTGAGCTTAAGCTTTACAACCATAAACCTGAAGCTAGTAATGAAGCAAAGTTTCTGGGATACACCCTGGATAGCAGGCTCAATCTAAACAATCACGCGTAAACTCAGTCACTGTCAAAGCCACTAAACTCATCAATTTCCTGAAAATGATTAGAGGTAAAAATTGGGGAGCCAATAAAGAAATTCTCCTTAAGCTTTACAAATCATATATACGCCAAGTACTAGAGTATGGGGCCATAATAACAAGTTACCTGAATAAAACCAACATTGAAAAACTACAACGGGTCCAAAATAATGCCTTGCACGTGGCTCTGTGCAATCCCACGTGGACATCGATAAAACAACTTCACGAGATAGCAAAAATAGACACTATAGCAATGCGCTTAAAAGATCTTCAAAGCAAAACTCTAAATAGACTTCAAGACAGCGAATTAATAATAGAACTCAATGCACATCGCGTCCTCAATAGGAAAACTAAATAATCTGGGGCGTGTCCATCGAAAGGGTTAAAGATTACATCATTGCGATTGGGTGAACCAGGCATTCTGTGACATAAATTCAGAACTGGCTGCGGGTGACACGCACAAAAGCTTGCCTCCGTTACCAGTGGGAGTTGCAAACAGCGAGGAAAATCTCCACCTGCTGCCGAGTCTCCCCTCCCCGAGATATAAATTTCGGGGGAAAAATGCTGGCTTCCCCATTCACATGTCACTGGTCGTCACGGACGGAACAGTTGTAAATCAAAAACCGAATTGCTCTAATTTCCAGCTCTCTATCTTTTCTACCTCCTCTATCTCATCAGACACACGGCCAAACTGAATGACAAACTATGAGGGATTGAAACAATCCTCATGCAAAGATGTGCAGAAAACCTAACAAGACCAAGGCAAGGATTGAAACAATCTTGCTAGCGAACAGCCCTTTTTGGGGGTGGGGAAGGGTGTGGGGGGGTGTCATTTGGAATTCCTGAAGGATAACCAGATACCTCATAATCACATACGGTATCCTATCTCCCAGAAGGCTTGATGGATGACTTCCGGTTTTTCAAAACTAAACTGTTAGAGCTTTCTCCACTCCTTTTTTGTAACCGCTATGGTCATATACCGGGGCCGCTACCAAACCGGTGTTGCTGTTTGGTTTTCTTTTCTCTTCTTCCCTTAAAGTTTCCATCGCACAACATAATATTCTGGCTCGCCACCATGGATTGATTATTGACAATCTATCACTCCAACGTAAACTGCCGGGAATTCTAACCGCGTGCATAGCCACTCAGACCCCATTTGAGGCAATAGGAAAGCTAGCCCTGTGTACTCCAAGTGAAATAAAATAAGGTTAACCGGGTCGCAAGGTATTTGTAAATCCCACGTCGTCCTTGCGCGCCTTCGGCGCGCTAAAATCTTTCATTTATTCATCAGTATCATTTCAGTATCCCATCTCATTTCACAATGCCTGATTCTGCAGAATGTATCCAATGCAAGAGAGAAGTAAGGCGCGACAACATGCCATCGACTATGACGATTGTGGGAGATGGTAGCACGGACTGTGCATCACTGGCATCAGTTTAAAGGACTACCGCATGGAAATGACAGACAGATTAGTGATTCATTTCCAGTGCGACCAGTGTAAAGAGAGGTAAGTTATACTTTAATCCATTACATTAGGGGTTGATTCGTCCTTTCATAAATACTATTTAATGTCATCGTGTGAGAACCCTGAGATTCTATCTCCTACTGGGAGATAGAACCTCATGATTCTCACATGACGAATCACTTTGAATTCCCAAGTCGTCGTGCTTACACTAAGGGTGAAGCTGGGGGGGGGGGGGGGGGGAGCTCACATCATATGTTTTGATTCATTCCGTGATATTTCGAATGTGGAAGTTTTTATTTTGATTTGTATTAGACGTTTTTTGGTTTATAATACCTCACAAAAGTAAGTAGTATTATTTCATGTAAAAAAATACCTAAAAACCTATCAAATTTGCTTGTGCACGAAGCGTCCTTCCGATGATTAGTAAATTCAAAGTCTTTTCGCTTTTCCGGGAGAGCCCTAGATACTCAAAACATAGCTATATCGGCAGAACTGAATGAAGAAAATGGTCTCAGTCTCAGTGAAGAAGCTTTTCTTGAAAACCCAGACAATTGACATGACATGATGGACACTGAAACAACTTTACCTGAGACAGCACTTAACGAAAGTTTCAACCTATCACACAGAAACGCTGATAATGCCTCTGAAGCGATGTAGGTGTGATTGGATGACCCAGACCTGCCGGGTGATGACGATCTTCCGGCCGACAGCCCAACTACCTACTAGTACTACCCACAAGTACTCAACGTGGCAACCCTTTACTGGTATGCAGCAATGGTTTTTCCTACGTCAAGAAATCAGAGAAAAACGGCATTATCAGGTATAGTGTTAAGCTCGTTTAATGTATATTAATAAATGTTTTTAAGCCCATTTAAAAAAAAATATTTCATAAAGAATAAATTTAATAAAATTAAAGAATAAATATAATTATATGTTAATTATAATTTTAATAATAAATTTAAATAAATTTCAAGAATGTATATTTTTAAATGTTTTTAAACCCAATTAATTTTTTTTTACCACCTGCCACGTCTAAGTCACACAGAGCGGCGACTGCTCCACGCGCAATCTAGAACACCAGCATCCAGCAGACCCAAAGCTTAATATACGTAAGACAGTCTACAGAAAAGCAAAAGAATTAGCCAATACTGATCTGTTCCGTCGAGCGACGGGCATAGCTGAAGATGCGATCCGAGACACAATAGACGATTACGACGACTTCGCCCTAAACCAAAGACTAACACTACAAAGAGATATGTAAATAAGCATCGTGCAAAAGCTAGACCATGTCGTCCAGCAGACCTGAACTTCGAAATCAACACTGACTTCATGAACGTCGACGATTTCCTGGTAGCAGACATTCAACTTCAGACAGCTCGACATTTTGTCTTTTCAACACCGTTCCAGTTGAATTTGCTCAGCAAAGCCCCCGCCGTTGGTTTATTGATGGTACATTCAAGGTTAGTATCTAGTATATATCTTTAAGAGTACTTAATATTAATTTATTTATTGTGCAATATACAGAAACAGCGAACATACAACTAACCAATCTAAATAATACTCAAATAACTTACTTTGTCAATAATATATCCCTTCCATTTCAATTCAGTCGAAACAAAGAAACTCACACCAAATCAAAGATTAGAAATATTCTCCGTTTTGGTGTGGCTTTCTTTGTCAATAATATATCCCGTCTCTAATCAATTAGTGAAGTAATTATCACCTTGATCACTGCATGTCATATTATACTACTCAATGTTTGCTAAGCACCACATATTTGACACATCATTGTGAAATTTGCTTGTGACATATTTGCGATATATTTTGTGGATATGATTGGGGAATGTATTGAGATGGTCCCCAGTGTTTACATCAGCTCCCTTGACGGGCAGACTTTTCGTGACAGTCATGGAAAGCATGTACCCCTTGATTTTCATGATGTTTTTGTGTACTGTCTGCATGCACATGACATGTGTAGGGTTTTCTTTCTTCATTTTAACATTAACCCCTGTGATTTAATGGTTGAATATGGCGAGTGCAAATGTAAGAAGACATTTGTCTGAAGCAGAAATGTGGCGGGCTGTAGGGATGGTTGAGCAGGGGGCTACGCATCGTCAGGTTGGTGAAGCCCTTGGTGTGCACCATACGCTGATCACCAGAGCCTGCGCAAGATTTCAGCAGTATGGCACACCAGTAAGACGGCATGGTGGTGGCAGAGACATGCAGCATCTGCAGCTGAAGACCGGTTTTTTATCATTCAGGCCCGTAGGAACCGCTTTGCAACAGCAACACAGGTTCGCGGTGACTTTCAGAATGCATCCGGGGTAAATGTTTCGGCGCAGACTATCCGGGGAAGGTTGCACGAAGGTGGTCTCCGACCGAGACTATGTATTCGCATTCCGCTGTCCCAGAACCACCGTCAGACACGATATGAATGGGCCATGGACCATGTTGGATGTACCAGAGAAGATTGGCGACCTGTCCTTTTTACAGATGAGTCAAGGTACTGCCTAGACTACACAGATAGGCGTTCTAGGGTATGGAGAAGTCCATGAGAGCGATTCCATGCAGCCAACATTGCTGGACATGACCGCTATGGTGGAGGGTCAATAATGGGCTGGGGCGACATCAGCTGGGATGGACGTACAGAGCTCTGTGTCCTTGACCGTGGTACATTGACTGCACAGTGGTATATTGATGAGATCCTGGATGCCCACGTCAGATTGTATGCAGGTGCGGTGGGTGATAGATTCATTCTGATGGACGATAATGCCCGTCCTCATGTTGCCTATGCTGTCCGGGAGTACCGACAGTGGGAGGGATTTGAGCGTGTGGACTGGCCAGCAAGATCCCCTGACCTCAATCCAATCGAATATGTCTGGAATGAGTTGCAGCTTGCAATTTCAGCCCGTCCAGTTAAGCCAAGAAGTGTCCAGGAGCTTGGTGCCATGGTGGTCCAAGAATGGAACAACATCCCACAAAGGACCACCAGGAAACTGATCGGAAGCATGAGAAGGCGTTGTCAAGCTGTAATTAACAGTAATGGGTCTCATACTCGATATTGAACCCATGTAACGGATTTGGTAACAGCAGTTGAAATATAATATACAATAGAAGTTCTAAGTTACTCTGTTATACTTCGTCTGCTCATAACAGGGGTGTGATTCTATTTTTGTTGGCTTCAAGTCATTCCCATGTTCAAAATGAATCGATGTATCTTATTGGTTCATGCCGTGGTGCATTTGCCTACTGTTTTTCATTTGTCGAGGTGAAAGCGAGGGATCAATCAGATTCCAGCATTCGAAATCTTTCCCCAAGAAATTATCCTTTATTAGAGCGGTCTCGCTCATAATTCGCCGCCCACGTCTTGGAATTAAAGCTCTAATTCAGCTGCGCCAGTACAACTGCCCGTTGAGGTTAGTTGTGGAGACACTTTGTAATCTGTAAAAAGGTTAACCATAATGGCTGCCGTAATTTTGGGACCCGTTCAGCTCGGCCCTGGTGAGAATCTTCGTTTCTGAGAGTGATTCTCTACAGGTCCGAGTTCTGTGGGAACCATCCACATTTATTGAACACATGTTGGGTGGAATTTAAACCCCTTTTGGTTGAAAGTGTAGTGGGCCCGTGGTTTTTGATCCGTCATTCATATTCATGTCCATTTCATTTCATACTATTTTTGGCTTCTTAATAAACCACGTACAAACTGTTTTTCTATTTTATTGTGAATTCATCTAGACCACAACACATAACTTAATGGTTATTCTACCTCTGGAGATGAGTTATATTTTATCCATGGGTTGCTAGTTGACCCAGATCCTCGCGACTTTGAAGAACAACAGGGAGATTTCGGCCAGGGTTCTAGCCCCTGGGGAGTCGTCCACCCCACCCTGTTACACCCATACCAGTTCGCTTTGTTAACTTTTTGGCAAATTTGAGAAATGTCCTCTTTTACCAATAATATCCATTTTCCATGGTTATCGTATTCAAAAGCTAAAAAATAATGTCAAACACAAGCAAAATCTTAATTTCTGTACTTAAATCATTAAAGATATTATTAAATAAAAAATATATACACTTTTCATAAGAATATTTCAACTAAAACGTAAAACAGGTAGTTGGATATACTTGGTGCTTAGCAAACTTTGAGTAGTATATTAACTTCTAGTGGCGACCTGGCCCGGTGGCGACTTGGCCCAGGTGCTTGGTGGCGAGTTGGTCCGGTGGCGACTTGGTCCGTTTCCGACACAGACCATGTATGAATTTGAATAAATTCAGTTTCAGTTTCTTTTTAAATGCTAAAATAAACTGAAAATGGAATATTTTCTCCGAGAGCAGCGTGCAAATGTCATTTAGAGGGTGGTTTTAGGGAATTCTGCGCGGTTCTGGTTTTTAGGAGAAAAATACTAAATACCAGAACCCCCAGAATCGCCGAGACAAAGGCAACTATAAGAATGAATTTACTTCTATTCTTCTTTCCTGTAAGGATTATTACATAAAATAAACATATTTCATCGTAAGACACTGCGCAAATGTAATTTAGAGGGGGTTCAATGTGGTTCTTGGGGGGGGGGGGGGGTTCTGTGCGGTTCGGGTTTTTAGGAGAACCCTTTTGAAGCAATGTGGTTAAATGTTGGATTTATGTGGTCTGCTGGGTTGAAGGGTAAGGCCAAAAACTGCTAAAGATATTTCTGCACAGACTTCTTCTGATTGTAAGTTGTTTTCAGGCCGACATCCACAATTTTGCTGAATACAGCTTTGGACCAATGAAACACGCACCCAATTACACCCAATTAAACCCATTTACAACCAATTAACACCCAGTTAATATATACGCCCACTGAATTGCGAAGTAATTGATTTTTGGGACAATTCTCGAAACAAGACTACAGCGCGCCAGTCGAACTTGACCCATTAGAACTAACTAAGTCGGAACAGGCAGAGATCGTTCAGTTAGTTTGGGAGAAACTCCCCGAAATGTTTTTTGTAAATTTTGTGTATATCTAGTCCAAACCTCCCGGGGCGTGGCGTATTCAAATATAAGTTTACGTCCACAGGATAAATATTATATTACGACCTGTGATGTCAAGTCTGGACCAGTCTGGATGAAATCAAAATAGTGCCACCCATAACCACTCTTTCTCTCAACTTTCGGGACCTTCATGGAATTAGTCATAGCTCACTCCCCACCCCACCCCACCCCACCCCACCCCACCCCACCCCCTCACCCCCACCCCACCCCACACTATTTTTGACACATTTCGCCGCCCGTGCAGAAGCATTGACTCAGTAACATGACACATTACTACGTGGGCCTAAGCAGAGATAGTGCCTTTAGGAAGACATCGTATCAGTGTATTGGAGAAACAAGAACAACCATTTCTTTTATTAATTTATTTCATAAAATGTAAAACCTTAACAAATAACGATTTGAGCACATACAGCAGGGGCTTATTGTACAGAAAAGCAACATTATTTACAGAAGCACATGTTTGTAACAAAACACAAATCTGTACACAAACACATATAGAAACAATACATCGGTTCTCATCCATCTTGTGTAGGCCTATATTTAGACCACACTAGGCCTCACTGGTCGTAATATAATTTTGTGGTTTCGTAGGTAGGATGTTGGTCAACCAAACCAAAACATTATATTATGGCCTGTGGGGGGCATTAGTTTCGATCTGTGCATATGAAATGTGCCTTTCCACTGAATTGAACACCAACTCTCTATCAGCTCTCGGGTCCTTATTGAAATTAGTGGGAGTGCCCATCTTCACGCTGGTCATCCGATTACCACCTTTGCGGTGCAGTACCTCGTTTGCGGTTTAAAAAGGACAGAAACGGTTGAAGGTAGGTGTCAAAAAATATGGTATAACTGCTATTAACTAGCGTATATCACTAAAAAATGTAATCTGACGATCAATGGAATATTATTGTATTCATGAACATAATGTCGGTGTGTTTTATGAAGTAATCGAGCTGTGTTATTGAAAATACATTAGCGTTCATCCTCATTCTTTCGGAATTTTTTGACAAAATTTGTTCTCTCCGTGAATATCAAGGACATGGAAGGTCGAACCTTCGCTCCATTGTTGCTTCAGACTTTTGTCTTTGAGTTTAGGTCGGCTACAGCTTTCATAAAAAGTCCTGCATTCGCCTTATTTGGCAGCTTCGACGAGAGGTGTTGAACTTTTAGAATACCTGATTTGCGGTGTTTTAATGAGTACCTTCACCAGTACCTCATTTTGCGGCGTCAATCTTTCAATATTACTAACGAAACATGACCCTGGCCCTTCAGTTTTATATGTACAGTTGTCTTGAATTATTTCGACGTGCGTAGTATCACACCCACACTTTTCAATCAAAACCAGTGATCTAATGAGCATTCTGTCAAGTCGAAAGGGTTTGTCGACCGCGCCTGGTGAGAGCTGGGAGGAATAACCCGTGTTTAATTTTCTGACCCGCCGTGTGTTGATTGAAAACAGTATTACTTTTGGGGGCTGGATGGACCGTTGTTTGGACCAAGTTTAGTACTCTTTTTATAATAGTACATAGATACAGACAACATTGTGTGCTGCGAAATGCATTTAGTTTATGCAATCAAATTAATGAAAGGTCCGAGGAATTTGAAACAGTTGTGACGTATTGAGTCTATAAGAGTGGTTTATGCACAGGATGTATTTTACACATTTTATGCATTTTATATAAGGTGCTATACATAAGTAATGGAAGTAGAGGAAATCGGTTTACTCGGAGTCTGATATTCCGTAATATATGAATGACATATACACAAATAATAAACGAAAATAAAGGTTATGATGCATAGAACACGAAAAATATATTCGTCCAACACACAACAAATATAGCAGGCATCGGTGATTTCTGTAAGTCTGCGATCCTACGGCAGCACGATTCACCCAAAACGACCCAAAACGACCCAAAACGAACCCAAAACGACCCAAAACGAACCCAAAACGAATCCCACCTCACCCCAAACGACTTTGAAACGAGAAAACAGTTGAAAATAAAAAGTGTGAATATAAAACGGTTTTGGCCGTTTGTTGGGTAAAGGGTTAAACATCCCCACCAACTAGTCACTCCTCTCCTCTACTCCGCTCCACAGCATCGAGTGACAAACCCATTTCTGTATCATCACATCAGAACCACGTTGCTATTGGGTCTCATCAAAGCCACGGATCCCATTTCAGTATATAGATGGGCATGACTAACCCCAAGTTCTGATGGAAATCTCGGGGTGGTGAAAAAAACTGGGGCCAGGAAGAGTACTTGGAGCTGTTTGTTTCTTACTTCTGTAGTAGGGAAAAGAAAAAATGGAGCACTTGGGAACCGATGGGGGTGGGGGGGAGCTGAGTAAAAAAGAAACGGGGTAGTTGGGGTCGTTAGGTTTGGGAAACGCTGAAATTGTTGAAATCACAAACACAAACTTTGTGTAACCCTACATGCCGAGCATGATTTCATCTCGTCAGCATGTAACACTAACATGGGCTTAGCCATTTGCTGACTTAACTAAAAGGGTCCAGAAACCATTAGGGATATATTTATAAAGATACAATTTTGGGGGGAGTTATTTGTCGATTATCACCATTTACTGGTAAAATTCATGCGTGTTTAAGTTTTCTGGATGGACGAGGGGGGGGGGGGCATGAACATGAGAATATATATGCAAAATGGACGCTGTAGGACCCCCCCCCCCCTCCCAGCAATAAAAGTGTGTATTTTTCCCCATATAGCAAGACTTGGATATAGCCCCCCCCCCCCCTCCCCACCAATTAAATAAACACACACTGGAAGTTGGTTTATAACCTTTCACCTGACCCAAAAATAAGCAGCGTGATGGAAATCGGTTCCAAATTCCAATGACATCCATCTTGGCATGGTTTCTTCAAGAAACCTTCAAGATATTCCAGACTTTCCAAACAATGCGAAGTGACCGTGGTACCATTCCTTCGTGGTACTATTTGACCAATCCCCGCTTACAGTGCTATCAAATAGATTTGTTCACTTTTTACCTATATTGTCATATTTTCGTCCTCCCATTTGATTAATCATTGGCTAGCACCTGTGGCGCGTTATCTCTCGTTAACGAGAGGTAACTCGTTAACGAGAGATAACGTGCCGTCAGGTACTAGTCATTGACCAATGTCGGATCCATTTCAGTTCCATTGTGGGTCCGTTTTGGATAGTTTTGGGTCCGTTTTGGGGTCGTTTTGGGTCCGTTTTTGGGTCGTTTTGGGTCCGTTTTGGGTCATTTTGGGGCGTTTTGGGACCGTTTTGGGTCGTTTTGGGTCATTCGTGCGGCCCTCCCCTATTCGTATGAGAACTGACTATCAAATAAAATTTCGCGAGAACAACTCGTGGGAACAACTCGTGGCCAAATATGCTTCAAATCTTCAAGAACGAATCGGGGAAATCGAAATACTTCAAAACACATCGACAGGTCTGCTTTAAGATGAATGTCAAACCATTTCGTTTGTTTACATTCATCACAATGTGGAGGTTCAGATCAACGGGACCAAAATACACCGATAAACAATATCGTTCAAAATGAAATAATGGGACTGATCGTCCTCGCCCTTCCTACTGTCATGATGTGGATATTGCAGAGTTACCACATATAAAATACTTCCTTTACCCATGAGGGTCTTCAAAACAATGCAGGCAGTGTTGGCATTTTTGCAGACTAAGTTTTCCATAATTGCTTCAGAGCAGGATTCCTACGGTCTTACCTGTGAGGACAGCGAGGCCTTCACTGCAAGTCAAATCCTGCCCAAGCGAATCCTGTCTTGGGGTAATTAGCCGAAATAAGAAAAAATCGGCGGGGCTCCTATAATGCCGGGCAAGGTTTCCAAAACTAACACTATGTATGTGCATTCACAAAACCGAAATGTTTTGCTTGCGCACTAAGTTACAAACTTTCACTTTCAGAATCCTTTCCTAGAATTTTAATCGAACTTCGACTAAGATTCTATGAAAGGCTTTGACAGTAACCGGTCCCCCAGGTTATTCTCTCTGTTCCCTCATTACAACACCATTGCCGATTTGGAATACGAAGGGTCCAAATGCTGTTTTTGATGCAAAGTGATAATTTTTTTAATTGTTAAGGATGAAAATGTTAATACGTTTTCACTTGTTTGTTTGGGAAAATTGGCTTTTTGAACGAAAGTAGTGAGTAAATATTTGGTTACACACTGAATTAATTACAGTAATTGCTCATGAAAATTTTCTTTAAGACATCAAGTCGAATTATTGATGATAATCGACAGCGGCCATTCTGTACATGTAGGGTGAATTAATACCAAATCGTGGGAAGGTGGATTTTCCACCCGACACTATTGTTTTATTACAGGTGACCTTATATCGCATTATTTGTGATTTGTAGGGCTGATTGATTGAATAAATAAATAAATGCCCATTGCCCTTTATTCCAAAACATTTTCTCTGAAATTTACTTTGAATATGTATGTTCAATTAAAACTTTAACCATCCAGAATTCACAATTTTGAGATGGCATCCTGTAAATATCTGTGTTGTAAATGACATTTTTCTTTCTTAATCGTTGCTATTTACAATTCATAGAAAAGCACTCTGATAGAGTTTCTCGGTGATTTGTAAGCTACGATGATTATGTGATAAAACGTACCATAATTTAAAAAAATGTCTCTGTTTTGTAAGTGATGAATTATCAAAGGGCTTTTTCTAAAAAAAAAACAAGACTAGTACCAGTCTGAAACTGCGTCCCTGCATGCAATTTTTCAGTGGGTATAGTACAATTTCAAATTTTCGGCAAACAGGAACTGCCTGTGCGGCAGATCTGGAAATTGCTTCCACGGTACAACTCAAAATATCAAGCGCCAGACCAAATATAAAATCAATCCCTTTTATACAAGCCAAGAAAACTTCAACTGAAATTTTTATATTCAGTGGGTACAGTACAATTTCAAACAATTGGCAAGCAGAAAGTGGCTACACGGAAGATCTGAAAACAGCTTACACGGTACAATGAAACATTACCAAGCCCCAGGCCAAATATAAAATCATTCCCTTGTTACCAGCCAAGAAAACTTTGACTAGAAATTTCAACCCAAAGTATTTCGGAGTGACTGACGGATTGACTGACGGACGGACAAATTTGAGCGCTTACTAGACCTGCTTGCCACTGAAGATGCACGCGAAAAACAACAACTTGCGGTCTGGATAATCAACACATGTGAATTGGCCCAATACATGATACTTGTTTTCGGAGTTTCAAAGACAATACAAATGAGTCAATGTCCAACTATTGGGATAAACATATCATAAATGCTTGGACTTGTCGAACAAATGCTTTAGAGTTAATTGTATACAGATCAGAGAGAACAAAGGTGTCCAGATAAGGCAACATTTTAGTAACAGAGTGACCCCATTAAATGTTTTCCACCGCAATTGTGGTACACCCAGCAGACACCGAAACCGCAAAAGGTGGTACTTTAAACCGCAAATAAGGTATTCATAAAAATCAAAAAATCAATTACCCCCCCCCCCCCTCGATAAATTCAGATTAAACATGTTTTCGCAAAAGGCTCACAAACGTAACTTACACATTTGGCTAAAATAAGACAATTCTCTATACGGATGCTGCTCCAAGGACTCACAATAGCATATTTTAAATATAATTTGCAGTTCAAACCCCAAAACTGGAATTTTTATCTCCATATTTCCACTTTAAAATACTTCAAAAAATTTGTGTTTTATTTCTCTCATGAAAATATTTCTTGGATGAAAGTATTGGTGATTAATACCTACCCTGAAAGAGTTTGCAACACAAGTAGGCTTGTTGAAATGCGTGTACTTACCAATTTTCCAACTTGTATGAGCAACAATCTCCGTCTTTTTGACACCGCAAACGAGGTACTGCACCGCAAAGGTGGTTATCGGATGACCAGCGTGATCTTGTATAGGCTATATTTCGTCCAAACCTGGCCTTACAGTCGGTAATATAATGTTTCGGTTTGGCACATAAGATGTTTGCCTGCCAAAGTAAAACATTATATCACGACCTGTGAGGCCAAGCTTCGACTAGTGCAGATATTGAGATATTGTGTATTCAAAACAAAACTGTCCGACGAAGTAACTGGTTCCATCAGCGCACTGTAGTCTTCTTCCTAGAATTCACCCCAAAAAACAATTTTTTGACGTTTTTTATTAATTGGATTTAATTGGGTGTTAATTGGGTTTAAATGGGTGTTGATTGGGTTTAAATGGGTGAAACGACGGACCGCCCTTTTACTTCTACCATAGGTAAAACTTCTCTGATGGCTTGCCAGACAGCTTAAAAGGATAAAAAAGGAAAGAAAGATATAGTTTACGTACTGAATTGGATTTTATTTATGAATATTTAAGTTGCTTTTATATAATATTCTATGATCTAGACTGATGGCCTTGTGAGCTGGATGTTGAACATGTGGGTGTTGGGTACATTTGAATTTTTCTGCATTTGGGCCCGAACTTTCTTTACCGGAAATGTGCTGGCTTGACGATAAGATGGCAGCCTGCATTAAATTTTTTACGTTTTCTGTCACGTTTCTATCAATCAGCGGCTCCTCATTTGGTGAATGGAACACCAGAGACTACCAAAAGAGAGAACATAGCCTCGTTAAGCCGTATCAAGGTTTGTGTTTTGGCGTTTGAGTGTAATTTATATAAAAACAAAATTGTATCTTATTTTGTCGTGTCGTAATTTCGACGTAAAAAAGAGTCGGTTAGGATTCCTAATAATTACCTACCAAAACCGTGTGAAACCGACCAAAAGTGCCAATTACCGACCGAAATGGTATCTGGATGTTTCATACACCCATCATTGGTCGTTTCCTATCCACCCTTTTTAGTTTTATGCAAATTATGGACGCTCGTAACAACGATTTGGCGTTTCGTACCTACTAGTAAAGTAGTATAGTTCAGCGATCCGAACGTAGTGGCTACCCTTCTACGTTCAGATTCTTCCCATTCAGTCCTATAGAAAAAGTTCCCATCAAGTTTTTATGGGAACTCAAAACTCGAAATTAGGAATATATATATCAAGCAGCTTTCGCCCTTATTACCGGCTGCAATCGATAGTACACGTATTTCCTTACATTTGGGCACAGTTTATTGATCCAAACTATTGTAAAGAACTGTTTTCATTGGTTGTTTGTTTTTGGGGAGGTCACGTGACCTTCTTTGTTATATAAATAGGGCGTGCGCTTTCCCGCTAGAGGAGAAGCGACGTGACTACGAGAGAAAGTGGAAGCTCTGTACTGAATAGTGATATATATATAAAATTGATTAATCTGGTTCAGAGGTAATTTTTCTTTGCATGTTGTCGTCCATTAGTCCCGTTCGCGTCACAACGCGGTTAGTCCCGTCCAAAGCGTATTGGTGACTATTTTAATACATCCGTCCCACTCTCATCGTGAGAACCCTAGGTAACAAGAACTTTACAATTGGCGGCAGCGGTGGGACGGTGAGTGTAAATCGTGAGACGGAATATTGGGGAAGGAGACGCCATGACAGACAAGACGCCGGGAAAGCCGAACGCCAGTACACCTGTAGATGTAGTGGATGCATCCAAGTTACAAACTCCGTTGCACTTTCAAAGGAGATGGTTTGACAGCAGTCAAGACGACGTCGGCATCATGATACAAACGGGAAAGGGGACGCAGAAGCCAGCCAGAGGTAATTGGAGGGACACGTCAGGCTATGCTAGCGTCACGCTAGGCAACCAGTATGATGATGACGAAGCGATAGATTACACGACCAGCGTCAAACGACCGGGACGCTTAGAGAAAATAGTTGGGGAATCCACAGAAACGATGAGACGACGAGACGAGCAAGAGGACGCACAGGCGTCAAACAAAGGTTGTGACGACAAAACAAGAGACAAAGTAGGCCTACATGTGTCGCCGGGAGCAACATTAGCAGCAAAGATGCAGAACACAATCCAACAGACGACACAAGGAAATGGACCGTACCGTCACGCTAAGCCGCGTTTTACGCCGGATAGATACAATGGCAAAACGGCATGGATAGATTACAAGGCTCATTTCGAATCATGTGCAAGAATAAATGAATGGACGCCTGGAGAGAAGGGGCGGTATCTTGCGGCGTCTCTAGCAGGTGACGCACAGCAGATACTGGGCGAAGTGAGTGGGGACGACGTCACCTATGATGATTTGGTGTGCCGTCTCAGTGAGCGTTATGGGCCAGGCGGACAGGCTGAGTTATACCTGTCAGAGTTGCGGAATAGACTGAGACGCGACGATGAGTCAGTACAAGAGCTTGGAGCTGCAATCAGGCGTCTCACATCTTTGGCCTATCCAGAACTACCGGTGTCCGCCAAGGACAGGCTTGCTAAAGGACATTTTATAGACGCCGTCACGGATGCTGACCTGCGCGTAAGGGTGTTTCAAGCCAAACCTAAGACGCTAGATGAAGCCATCCGGGTTACATTAGAGATTGAATCATTTTCCAGGACGGACAGACAGCGGGTTGGAAACAGGAAATTCGTGAGATCCGCTGTGACGCCGGGGTATGAAGGAGAGATAGCGGTAGAAGAACAGAAGGGAAGGGAACTAACGAAACTGAAGGAAAGAATGGACGAAATAACAAACGAGACGCATAGAAATATGGAATCTCTGAGGAGTCAGATGGAGAGTGTTCAGCAGCTTTTAAGTAATGTGAACGAACAACTGAGCAAAAGGAGTCCCGAAGCACAACAAATACCAAGGGAGACGCAAAGAAGGCGATGCTATAGCTGCGGCAGTGCAACCCATTTTAAGAGGGACTGCCCAAACAGACAAGCCAATGGGTCGGGAAATGGGCGTCGATCGGACGGCGGGACCCGAGTTCGATCGCAGATGGAGGGTCCAAACATGTAAAGAAGGACGGGACGGAAAAATGGGAGGCTCATGCTAACGAGACGGGAGGAGATTTGTCTACAGGTCTTTATGTGGCAGCTGCAATAGGTTCAGCATCCATCAATCTATTGGTAGATACAGGAGCGTCCGTCACAATCATATCTGAGAGAATATACGACCAACATTTACGGAAAAGAGGTGTAGAATTGGAAGAAAACGGGGTTAAAGTTACGATGGCGGACGGACAAGGTTTATTTATACTGGGAAAGTGTCAACTGGGAATTATAATTGGAAGGCGTGAAAGACAAGCAAAAGTATTCGTAGCAAGAATAACAGGGGACGGCGTCCTTGGTATGGATTTTCTGAAAGCTACGAACTGCCAAGTCGACTTAAAGAAGTTGTGTTTGAAGTTGGACGATGAGATCATAAGTTGTGTCGACGTGAACCAGAACAAGTTTGTATGCTGTCGTGTGACGGCGCAGGCGACAGTGGCCGTCCCAGCAGGCCATGAGATAGTTATCCCAGGTTGTCTTAAGCTACGTGACGGAATGACTAAATTAGGAGTGATAGAAGGGACGAACAACACGAAATTATTGGAAAAAGGGTTACTTATAGGGAGGATGCTAGTAGACACAGAGGCAGATACGGTGCCCATTCGGGTATTCAATTCGAATAGTGACTGTGTCCTGGTACACAAAGGTACGACAATTGGAATGGCAAATCCAATCTTAGAGCCTAATTTAGAACCAGTTAAAATACCCCTGGAAGATCAAGAGCTAACAGGCACGCTACCATACGGTATACCGGTGCACTTACAAGATTTGTATGATCGGTCTGTAGGGTCATTAACGGACAGACAGCGAGATGAAATGAGGGAATTCATAGTCCGTAATTCAGATGTGTTTTCCAAGGATGACAATGACCTGGGACGAACGGGTCTAGTAAAGCATTCTGTAGTGACGACAGATGAAATACCGATAAAACAACGACCTAGACGGCTGCCATTTTTCAGACGCAATGAAGCGCAAACTCTTATAAAGGATATGCTGGAACGAGGCGTAATTGAGCCCTCCAACAGCCCATGGGCGGCACCTATAGTGTTGGTCCAGAAGAAGGACGGTGGGGTACGGCTTTGCGTCGACTACAGGCGCTTAAACAAAAAAACCATCAAAGATGCCTACCCCATGCCGAGAATCGACGATTCTCTTGAATCTCTAGGCAGAGCAACATGGTTTTCCACATTGGATTTACTGTCGGGCTATCATCAAGTGGAACTTGACAAGGAAGCTAAATTGAAATCAGCGTTTACCACGAATGCTGGACTATTCCATTGGAATGTAATGGCAATGGGGATGGCAAACTCCGCTTCCACGTTTCAGAGACTCATGGAGTCGGTGTTGGCCGGGTTGCAGCCGGAGATATGCCTCGTATATCTAGATGACATCATTGTCTGTGGCACGTCATTCATAAATCAGTTGGAAAGGTTGCAAATAGTGCTCAACAGGATGAGAAACGCTGGATTGAAACTAAAACCGAGCAAATGTCATCTTTTTCGGAGACAGGTCTCCTATTTGGGTCATGTGGTCTCTGATAAAGGTATATCAACAGACCCGGCTAAAGTCAATGTTGTGAGGAATTGGCCAGCCCCACGGAGTGTGAAGGAAGTGAGAAGTTTTTTAGGTTTGGCCTCGTATTATAGAAGGTACATAAAGGGGTTTTCTGACATAGCCAAAGCGCTGCATGTGCTAACAGAGAAAGGGCACACTTTTCGGTGGAATCAGCAGTGTGAACAAGCATTCGCCGAGCTGAAGCGGAGGTTGAAAGAGGCGCCGATTTTAGGATACCCAAGAGAAGAAGGGGAATTTGTGAGAACCCTAGGTAACAAGAACTTTACACTATGTTTTATCCTTTAATTACCGTCATTTGAAGACTCTCGAGGTGCCAACGGAAATTTCTAAATCGGCCATGTTTTTGTATAAATATAAAACAGTAAAAACAATAACCCGGTAATGGCGTGGAAACGTTTAACGAATAGACCTTTTTATCGATGCGGAATCGGAATATCGATCTCATTCGCGGAGAGAATGTCATCAAACTCAGTCGCATTCGCACAGAGCAGATTACCAACCCCCTTCTGTGCAATTGCGATCGATTTTCCGATTCTGCATCGATAAAAAGGTCTATTCGTTTCGGCGCCATTACCAGGTTATTGTTTTTACTGTTTTATATTTATACAAAAACATCGCCGATTTCGAAATCTCCGTTGACATCTCACAAGAACTCAAATGACGGCAATTAAAGAATAAAACATAGTTTGGATCAATAAACTCTGCCCAAATGTAAGGAAATACGTGTACTATCGATTGCAGCCGGTAATATGGGCGAAAGCTTGATATATATTCCTAATTTCGAGTTTTGAGTTCCCATAAAAACTTGATGGGAACTTTTTCTATAGGATTGAATGGGAAGAATCTGAACATAGAGGGGTAGCCACTACGTTCGGATCACTGAACTACTACTAGTAGTATTATTAATAAGGGTCTGGGTGAGGGGTCTTTTCGACCTCGGGAACATTCGGCTCCAGGTATTCTTCCGGGAACATTCATCCTCTGTCGAGGCCGAATGTTTCCACTTTTGGTAAAATTTTCAGAGTTTGGTCCCGAGTTGGAGAATAACTTTAACAGGTCGGGGAAACCTCAGAAGTGGGCGATAACATCCTGTTCGAGGTGTAACATCCCGATCGAGTTATAAAAATCAAGTAGTTTTTCAGACTTTTGTTGCTGATCGCTGAGGATGAAGAACGATCATCGAAAATAGGTGACACTTTTGAAGAACTAACTGGGACGGACATTTCGAACCAAATGTTACGCACAGTAAGTATCTGCAAATTAAGCAGGCATCCAATTAATTAATTATATTTGGGTACAAAATCGTAAACACTGTCTGAAACCTGCTATAAAAAGACATTTCATGACTGCATTTTCAAGCCAACCTGAGCCGATTCCATAAATATGATCTTCCCCTTCAATTACAATAAAACAATGCAGCCGATTGGTCAGTAGATATACTGGTACGTAGCTGATGCAAGTGTCAGGATTTCACGGTAACGATCGTTACCGGTAGCGTGTCAGTACAGTGGTCACAAAATGACGGAACCGAAATATCGTTACCCACTCAATCTGTCACTAAAGACATTGAAACATCTGTTGTTGAAAGAAATGCTCATAAGATCTGCTCGTTGGTGAACAATCATCACTGTGATAGAAACGAAATGCTGTTTACATCGAATACAGAAACAAGTTGAAGTGGGAAAAACATGTGTGTACTGTTTGCACAAGTTATACATTTCAA
Source organism: Pictodentalium vernedei (assembly GCA_031216915.1). Taxonomy (NCBI): domain Eukaryota; kingdom Metazoa; phylum Mollusca; class Scaphopoda; order Dentaliida; family Dentaliidae; genus Pictodentalium; species Pictodentalium vernedei. The sequence continues at coordinate 663,401,896 of CM062295.1, forward strand.
CCAATAACATTCTTGGAATGAGTAAAGTGCGGGACTCTTTTGCTGAAGTGAATGTGATTGGCTCATTCTGTAAACATCTTGACGTTTTTTTTCGTCAGTAAAATTATCACAAGTAATTTCATTGTGTATCTGAGAATTGTTTTAAGTATGATAAAATAACAAGCGCCTGTGTTCATTATATGTTGAAAACTGAAAAGCAGTTTTTTGAACAGAGATATGCACAGGTTTACTGGCGTTATAATATCTAAAACAATAAATATATATTAAAAAATCAACATCCCAATAACCTCTGTTTGGTATCTATCGTGCCGGGGGTAATTCCCTTCACTCCGGACTGTTAATATAGGAGGCCGAAACGTCCCAATATCATTTCACATATAACTTACAAGTATATCAATGTATGCAGGCAGTTTTATCTAGGAGGGAAATGTGTCTGAAATCTAAAAAGCTACAAATGATATAAAATTCCCTTGATTCGGAAAAAATTCAAAAAGGTTCCCATAACTGCTCACAGACTGTACCTAAATTTCGTTACCGGCGGGTTCTGTGTCTCTTAAACCACGGAAACGATTTTTCGGTTCCGTTGACGTCTGAAATCCTGATACTTGTGATGAAAATTTACGTAACACAAAAAGTAAATATGAAAGACAAAGTATGGAGATCCAGTGTAACCAAAGGCGGCTGATGTGTAACAATTTTATTGGCTGCCTTGTCTTATGTTAAATGCAAGGGGTGGAAACAATATGCTTGCCTGGGGTAAAATGCAATGTCAGAATAAATCAATATCAATATATATGAAATAATACCATATAACAAATGGAATAACCCTGATCGAAGCTCTTGATTTCCCAACGTCACACGAGAATCCGCAATTATAATATCAGACCATGGGTTATGGTAAGTATAAAAGGTAAAAAGGCCCAAAACAAAGCATGGAAACAAACAATGTCTTCTCGACAGGAAACATCAGCATCTCGCGATTTGAAATCTGTGACCTGTGGCATAGAAAACAATCAATTCACGGAACATCAACTTTCTACACTGTCCTATACGTTAGGAAGATCACAGCACCTCAATATATTTAACGAGTCGAAAACAACAGCGTATTCCTTCAGAAATGACAAAGAAAACTTCTTATCAAAATTCGTACCAGACACTTGGTTACAGCAACGAAATAACATTGCTCTTAATTTCTGTAGAGGGGCTGCCAATTTTGATTACTCCAAAAACACAAAAAAAATGTTGTCATTGTATATTTTATTTGAACAAATGTACCATTCGAGAAATTTAAATTATATCGGACCCTTCAATTTCATCATTACCATGTTGATCATCAGTTGCAACTACACTGGTGATGGTGCTATGAGCCTATCAGGAATGCTTGAATATGAAGTTTTATTCCAACAGCATTGTCGATATGATGCATATGTAGCGTTTGTGCATCTTCTTACGTTCTTATACAGAATATGTATTGTGACACGGCACTACATGTACATCCCATGATATGTGTGCTTTGCACGCACTTCCCACGTTTTTGAACTATGTGTCAAAACTATGTGCCGTTGAAGAATTTGTGCACAAACAGATTTCCATATTTGCTCATATCAATTAGTTATTTCAGTTGTGTACAATAATCTTTAATCCATCAGTCTACATCTACCGACCAAGCGGATGCATTGTTTTATTGTAATTGAAGGGGAAGATCATATTTGCGGAATCGGCTCAGGTTGACTTGAAAATGGAGTCATGAAATGTCTTTTTATCGCAGGTTTCAGATAGTGTTTAAGATTTTGTACCCAAATATAATTAATTAATTGGATGCCTGCTTAATTAGCAAATACTTACCGTGCGTAAAATTTGGTTCGAAATGTCCGTCCCAGTTAGTTCTACAATAGTGTCACTTATTTCGATGATCGTTCTTCGTCCTCAGTGAACAGCAACAAAAGTCTGAAAAACTGCTTGATTTTTATAACTCGATCGGGATGTTATCGCCCGATTCTGAGGTTTCCCCGACCTATTTAAAAAATAATTTTTTAGTTCATTTTGTGTTGGGTTGTTTTTTTTGTGTATTTGGAGTTTTCCTGGTTAGGCGATCTGAACGTAGTGGCTACCCCTCTACGTTCTGAGTCCTCCCATTCAATTCTGTAGAAAAATTCCCTATCAAGTTTTTATGGAAACTCAAAAGTCGAAAATAGTTAATATATATCAAGCTTTAACCCTTAACACTGGCTGCATTCGAGAGTACACATATTTCCTTACATTTTTACAGAGTAAATTGATTCAAACTATATGTTATCCTTTATTTATCGACATTTTAAAATGTTTGAAGCATCAACAAACACTTCAATGTCGCCCATGTTTTTTGCTGCCCAAATGAATATCCATGCGGAAACGGTAACTCCTAATATACAGTTGAAACTAGAAGTCCTGTCACATCTGTGCGAATACGATCGTATTTCTGTTTACGCATCGATATTTGTTTAGGCGCAACTCCAGGTTATTATTTTATAGCCGATACAGGCAAAAAGTAAAATGGACGACATCGAAGTGATTGTTGACGCTTCAAACATTTTAAAATGTCGATAAATAAAGGATAACATATAGTTTGGATCAATTTACTCTGCACAAATGTAAAGGAAGATGTGTACTATCGAATGCAGCCGGTGATAAGGGTGAAAGCTTGATATAAATTCATATTTTCGAGTTTTGAGTTCCCATAAAAACTTGATGGGGAATTTTTCTACAAAATTGAATGGTAGGTTTCTGAACGTAGAGAGGTAGCCACTATGTTCAGATCACGGAACTAGAGTTTTTCCAGAATATTTTTTTTAAAAGAATAATATATACGGCATACCTACCTTTATTCCTAAAGTCGAAATATATATTAAGCACAAGTCCAAACCATAATGAGTAGTGTAAGAGAGACAGGTGACTACAAGTATCTGGGGGTAAATATAAACATCACAGGAAGAGGCATCTACCGAAACCACACAAATAAATTGATTCTGAAGGGGAGGCAAATCCTTAACCAAATGAAACTTATAGGGAGGAACAGTTTCAATAAAGGTTTCGTGGCGAAAACCATTAGGTAAATGGTGGGTCGGCCAAGTCAGGGTTTCTGCTAGACCGGCTGTGGGTCCGTCGACCGGACCCATTCCCCCGCCGATCATACTATGATCAGTCAGAAAAGCTGGTGGTTAAAATTTCGAGTACAATGCTGTATTGCAACGACACTCAGGATTCTTTGTTTCCATGTAATATATACATAATTATGCTGCATACTATGCCTACTGTTACTGGCGACAACCTGATACTTTATAACCCCCAGTCGAGATGGGGAAACAAAGTTCAAATCCTAAACGTTGTCTATAAAATTTTGGACTCAAATTGTCGTGTTTGGTCCGAAATCACTGGCTTTTATTTCGAGCGATAAATGATGTAATTGCACGTACATGACGTCACACGTCCGCATCATGGTTCTTTTCGAATATCGGGTTGTATAAAAAAATTGAGGTCAAGCGTCGCAGTCACTGTCAGGATTCATGGATTTTGTGTTGTTTTGGGTTTGTATTTTTATGAAACCTCCGACCAGATGTAGTGTTGTGTGTCCCGTGGGAATTTAGAGAATTGTAGGAGGAAAAAAAACATATTTTCCAAATCAATTATTCAGCATTTTAGCGACCAGAATTCCCCCAGAGGCCACCAGAGAGCACCTAAAAATCAAAAGTTTCATGGGGGAGAACTCCCCCAGGCCCCCCCACCCCTCTCTATATGCACATGCCTTTGGCATGTGTGGCAGATGCCTTCGGCATCGGAGTTTCACTTTCTTTAAACTACCAGACCCACAAATTTTCCCCTAGCAGAAACCCTGCAAGAATAACATATGGTATGGAAGTGGTACCCCTAAACCAGACAACCGTAAAGAGCTTAGAAATCCTGCAGAATGATGCAGGCCAATGGATAATGGGGTCGAGTAATGACGCAGCACTAGAAGCAATCAGGGGTGAGCTTGGGTGGATGAGGATCAAGGACAGGATAGACTTATTGAAACTCGGTTATCTTAATTATTTGGTAAATCTCCCCGACAGCCGATGGTGTAGATGTAAAGTAATGTTCCAGAGAATTTTCAACTCAAATACCAAGAGAGGATGGGTGGTCCATATGAGGGAGCTAATAGAGAACTACTCGTTGGAGACCTCGGACCTAGACCTAAATCGTCAGAGAAAGGGTCATGGAGGATGGTGTTACCTTAATTGGCGAGAGGGGGTGAAATCAAAGAGGTCTTGGGGTGGCCTGCCTGATACAGAGAAGCCTGGCTTTGAAGAGTACCTTGAAGGAACCTTTGGGGGGGTCACTGTTGTTCAAGCTGAGGTTGAGGTCCCTGGAGCTGAGGGGGAAAATTGGGAAAAACAGTGAAAAGGAGTGCCAGATGTGTAATTTGGGCGTGGTGGAGACCCTGGAACACTTTCTTCTAGAATGCCTAAAATTCTCAGCTGACCCCTGCGTATGATCCCTCATTGGAGTGAGACAAAAATGACTAGCAGTAGAATTTGTTACAGGTATGCCTTTCTCTACCCTCTCCACCCCCTCTGTTTTGTGAATGCATTTCCAAGCAGAATTACACTACAGTTAAAACTAGAAGTCCTGTCATGAAATGCGCACAAATAGCACGTTGATCTGCGCGTTAATCTACGCGTTATGACCATAGTAAGGCTATCAAATTCAGTGCATATGACCTGTGCACAAGCAGTGTTTCAGCCAATGGACCTCCGGGTAACCCGGAGGTCCATTGGCAGAAACATTGCTTGTGTTTGCTGTGAGTAACCAGGAGAACCTGCCATGCTTTGGGTGCCATTCGATATGACACTTGCATGCAATTCCTACGCGCACTTAAGCCTAGATAAGCGCACAGTCCGTGACAGGAATTCTAGTTTTAACTGTAAGTGTCCTCGATTGCCCCTTGATCCCGGGGCTTTTTGGAAATATATTTCTACATACAAACAGCTGAGGTGCTAAAACCTACGGTATTTAGAGTGCTCCTTCCTTGCCCAACAACAGATTTGGAATTTTGGAAAACCATGTACATGTATACAGTTGAAACTAGAAGTCCTGTCACAATTAGTGCAGAAAATTCTTGATAGTTAATGCACTCCTTACCGCTGAAGAATGCAGTAGTCTGAAATAAACAAGAACGTTTGTGCTGTGCAATGCAAAATATAATTAATGCGCTATTAACGAGGTCTGTAGTGAAATTACAAACTGAACCGATCAAACAGAAAGACAATATTAAGACTACATGTACAATATGTGGAGGGTGGATTACTATTAAATATCTGTGGGATAGATTTTTCATTCAGTAATTATTCACAATTTCTGTTGACAAGACACAAGAAGAACTTGCCAACTATCACATGGACCACTGAGTGGATAGATTGTAATGAAATTTGGTATCGGGGATCCTTGTGACGAGCTGCTTCTGCATGTTATAAAAAAGTTGCCTGCATATACATGTATTTCTGAACCTGCTTGTTAACTAAGTCAACTGTTCGGGAGCATCCATCAATTTTAATGATTTTCTTGTTTCTTTAATGTCTCTGACTGTCATAACTCTAGATGAAACAGAATGGGAGATTGACAGGTGGGACTTATGGCCTACATGCAAATGCCAAGGGAATGCCTTTTCATTTAACAATCACAATCACACTCTTTTGGATTGTTGTTTTTTTTTGCTGTTATCTCCAAACAGTTTACTTTAGGGCTGAAAGAGTTACTGGATTGAGTTACTGGATTTTCATAACCGGTTAACCACATCTGATAACTGCAGTTAACCACAGTTATCCAATAATTCCAATGGTGTACATGTATGTCTTCAGCAGTACAACTAAGGGCGAGAGCAAACTGAAAAAGTGGGTCACACCCATATCTCAGACGTGGTATGACATATGGACCTGGGACCAACACCAAATGAGTCAACACTTGATGGAGATTCAAAATATGGGTCAAGGTCATGGAGGTCACCTAGGGGTCATTAAGTGCATTTTTCATAATTGCTGGAAATCACATATTTGACCCCCTGAAGCATTCCTGACATACACACATGCATTGTGATGTAAAAAAGTGGGCCGGGTCAAATTTTTATAATGTGGGTCACGCCCATATCTTAGGCGTGGTATGACGTATGGACCTGGGACCAACACCAAATGAGTCGACACTTGACGGAGATTCAAAATATGGGTCAAGGTCACGGGGGTCACCTACATGTAGGGGTCATTGAGTGCATTTTTCATAATTGCTGGCAATCACATTTTTTGACCCCCTAAAGCATTCCTGACCTACACACATGCATTTTTATGATAACAAAGTGGGCGTGACCCAAAATTTTTGAAAGTGGGTCACGCCCATATCTCAGGGGTGGTATGACGTATGGACCTGGGACCAACACCAAATGAGTTGAGACTCGATGGAGATTCAAAACATGGGTCAAGGTCATGGGGGGGGGGGTCATCTAGGGGTCATTTAGTGCATTTTTAATAATTGCTGGAAATAACATTTTTTGACCCCATAAAGCATTCCTGACGTACACTCATGCATTTTTTACATTAATAAAGTGGGCGTGGTCAAAAGTTTTGAAAGTGGGTCATGCCCATATCTCAGGCATGGTATGACGTATGAACCTGGGATCAACACCAAATGAATCGACACTCGGTGGAAAACATAGCTGATGACCTCTCATCGGAATGAGCTCCTTTTTATACGCCCGTTTAAAAAACGGTCGTATTATGTTATCAGTCTGTCTGTCTGTCCGTCTGTCCATCTGTCTGTCCGTAAACAATTTGAATTCCGTTCATTTAAAGTCGAACGCCTTAACGGATCGACATCAAACTTTCAGAAGTTGTTTTTAGCATTAAAATACAGGTCAAGTTCGATATTGGTGTTTCTCAGACCATCTGCTGCAGAGATATGGCCCTTTGAAAACACAATTTTTCTAAAAAAAATACAGGTCAGATTCGATACTGGTGTTTCTCAGTCCATCCACTGCAGAGTTATGGCTCTTTGAAAACACAATCTTTCGAAAAAAATTGGTTTCCCTTCATTTAAAGTCGAATGCCGTGACGGATCAACATCAGACTTTCGGATGTTGTTTGTAGCAATAAAATTCAGGTCAAGTTCGATATTGGTGTTTCTCAGTCCATCCGCTGCAGAGTTATGGCCCTTTGAAAACAGAATTTTTGAAAAAAAATTGGTTTCAATTCATTTAAAGCCGAACGCCTTGACACCAAATTTTTCAGATGTTGATTTTATACACCCGTTTGAAAAATGGGACGTATTATGTGAATGGTCTCTCCACCCGTCTGTCTGTCTGTCTGTCCATGGACACATTTCATTTCCAGACGATAACTTTAGTTGTAATGGTTTGAGGTGAGTTAAATTTGGCATGTGGATTTAGTATGACAAAATACAGGATGGGCTCGATTTCTGTTTCTATCAGCCCATTTACAGTAGAGTTATGGCCCTTTATTTACGGGAATTTAGCCCAACTTTTCGTTTCCGGACGATAACTTTAGTTTGCCTTGACTGATTTATTTCAAATTTTTAGTTTTTTGTTTTTGACCACAAAATACAGCTCAAGTTCACTTTTGACCACAATCGCATATACCTTTCCAGAGTTATTCCCCTTGAATGATTGCAAATTTGTGGATTTTGTGGTTTCCGGATGATAACTTTAGTTTGCCTTGACCGATTTTTTTCAAATTCTCAGATTTTGTTTTTGACCACAAAGCACAGCTCAAGTTCACCTTTGGCCATAATCGCATGTACCATTCCATAGTTACAGAACATGGAGAGTGTATTATCACTAAATAACTCGCAGGGTGGAGATTCCACCTAAGCAATAATTGCAAATTTGTTGCAAAGCATAACCAGTACAAGCAAAGTTTCAGCCAATGGACCTCCGGGTTAAACCCGGAGGTCCATTGGATGAAACATTGCTTCTGTTTTTTGTCAATATACACAAAATTTGAAAGTTATAGCTTGGGTGATAACTCCGCTCTGCAGGTGATTTAGTTACAATCCACTCTCCACGTACTGTATTCCCCTTGAATGATTGCAAATTTGTGAATTATGTGGTTTCTGGATGATAACTTTAGTTTGCCTTGACTAATTTGTTTCAAATTCTCAGATTTTGTTTATGACCACAAAGCACAGCTCAAGTTCACTTTCGGCCAAAATCACATGTACCTTTCCAGAGTTATTCCTCTTGAATTTGTGCATTTTGTTTTTTCCGGATTATAACTTTAGTATGGCCTAACTGATTTTTAATACGCCTGTTGAAAAACCGTCGAATTATGGAATCAGTCTGTCCATTTGTCCATCCATTTGTTCATCTGTTGGTCTTTCCTTTCGTCAACATTTGGCTTCCAGATGATAACTTTAGTATTTTTTTTTTGATTGACTCCTAAACTTGGTATGTAGTTTAAACAAAAGACAGGTCAAGTTCGAATATGGGGTCAGTTCAAACTTCGAAGTTCCCCTGAATTATGGACCTTGTTGGACATAGAATGCATCAAATATTTGGTTTCCGGATGATAACTTTTATTTGTTTTCTGATTGGTTCCAAACTTGGTATGTTGTTTAATCACAACAAAATACAGGTCAAGTTCGAATATGGGGTTGGTCCAAACAATTTTCACCCTCACCCCCATCCTTACCCCAACCCTTCAAAAATACAAAATGGGCGTATATTGTCCCGCTACGCGGTGCTCTTGTTAAAGGGTTAAAATGGAGTATTTAAAGGGATTATTTTAACCCTCTCAATATCTTAATATGGGTCCCCAATTTTTTTTCAATGCAGGAATAATGATAACACTTTCTGTTCTCACAATGATGCTCTAAACACGCATGGGCTCTTGGGGGTCGTTTACATCTATATTCCAACATAACTGAATTCTTTTACTCACAATATATTTTCCAGAGGTATCATGTACCTTAACTTTTTCTTGGTAATATGAATATTTGCTATCATCTATAAACATGGCAGATCCGGAGTTGGTGGAGCCAATATTTTTAAAGTGGGATATGCTTATACTTCAGGTTTGGAATGACCTATAGACCTGGGACCTAAACCAAATGAGTTGAAACCTTCTGGAGGTTCAAAATGTGATCCACCTCAATGCAGGCAATGGACATCATTAAGCACATATTTTTCAGAACTATTAGGAATTGCATTTTATAACAGCTAATGCAATGCTGAAGATTATCCATGTATCTCATCTTTCAAATAATTGGCAGAGAGCCGAAAAATGTCCATTTCTGATTCCTGTATCGAACCTTTTGAATGCTGGGCACATATATGCCTTTTCTGGTTTCTTATAAAAATTGTTCTGATTCCTGTATGAATATCTGTAAATACTGTTAACGAAAATCCATTTCTGATTTGTTTAAAAATATTTTACTCCTGAAAGTAGGCCTCCATAAATTATCTTTCTATATAGTTTATTCCTGATTCTTTAACCCTTTTCACACAGACTCGAATTTACTGGTGGCAGTAAATTCTGTTTTTCTAGTTTTGATCGATTTTACTCAAGTTTATTCTGTACTCACCCGTGAACAGGCTTCTATGGTAAGTATTTTTCTCCACATTTCAAAGTTTGCGTATTTCCTGTATGTGGGCCACCAGTAACGATGAGTGAAATTTCCGACAGGGGTACTACAGGGTTTCCGCTAGGGGAAAATTTGTTGGTCCGGTAGTTTAAAGAAAGTGAAACTCACATGCCAAAGGCATCTGCCACACCTGCCATAGGCATGTGCATATAGAGGGGGGTCTGGGGTTCTCCCCCAGAAAAATTTTGATTTTTAAGTGCTCTCTGGGGGCATTGTGGTTGCTAAAATGCTGAATAATTGAAGTGGAAAATATGTATTTCTTATCAACCTACCTTACAATTGTTTACTACAGGCTTGCACTACAGTGGAAGACCCTAACTCAGATAAAATACTCTCTATTTTAATCTTTCCCAAGAGATTTGGGACAGAAAAGTGGTGTAAAAACACCACGATAAAATAAGCCAAAACTGGGTCGAGCACAAACGTAAGAGACGCTCTTCTCTTAGTACAATTCCACGACTTCCGTTAACCAGTGTGCAAGCAGTCATCAAACCATTCTTCTTTTGTCTGCACAACGTGGTTGATGTGTCGCCATCTTTGCATTAAGATACAGTGAAAATTCAACTCGTCGATAATGGTTTTCCTGTGACTGGATTATGGATCTGAAGATCATATAATAACAGGACTGTGTTTTATATATTCTCATTAATATTTTCAACCACATTCTCATTGTTTTTAGTCCCCTACCGGCATCGCCGGAGGGGGCTATAGGTTTGCACTCCATCCATCCGTCAGTCTGTCCTTCTGTCAGTCTGTCAGTCACACTTTAGTTTTCCGGAGTTTTTTTGGAAATGCTTCTACGGAATGATTTCATTTTTGGTAAACTACTCTAGAACGATGACTTACAGATCAAGTTTGAGTTTCATGCTGATTGCATTATTCTTGTGTGAGTTACGGCCCTTGGAAATATGGGAAAAGGCACCAAAATATCAGTTTTCCGGAGTTTTTGTTTGGAAACGCTTCAACGGAATGATATCATTTTTGGTAAACTACTATAGAATGATGACTTACAGATCAAGTTTGAGTTTCATGCTGATTGCATTATTGTTGCGTGAGTTACGGCCCTTGGAAATATGGAAAAGCACCAAAATATCAGTTTTCCGGGCTTTTTATGGAAACGCTTCAATGGAATGATTTCATTTTTGGTAACCTACTATAGAAGGATGACTTACAGATCAAGTTTGAGTTTCATGCTGATTGCCTTATTCTTGTGTGAGTTATTGCCCTTGGAAATATGGAAAAGCGCCAAAATATCAGTTTTTCGGACTTTTTCTGGAAACGCTTCAACGGAATGATTTCATTTTTGGTAACCTACAATAGAACGATGACTTACAGATCACGTTTTATTTACACTCTGTCTATCCATCCGTCAGTCTGTCAGTCAGTCTGTTGGTCGTACTTTAGTTTTCCGGACTTTTTTTTGGAAACGCTTCAACGGAATGATTTCATTTTTGGTAACCTACTATAGAACGATGTCTTACAGATCAAGTTTCATTTACACTCTGTCCATCCATCCGTCAGTCTGTCAGTCAGTCTGTCGGTTATACTTTAGTTTTCCGGACTTTTTGGGGAAACGCTTCAATGGAATGATTTCATATTTGGTAACCTACTATAGAACGATGACTTACAGATCAAGTTTCATTTGTACTCTGTCCATCTGTCAGTCTGTCAGTCATACTTTAGTTTTCCAGACTTTTTTTGGAAATGCTTCAACCGAATGATTTCCTTCTTAGTAACCTACTATAGAATGATAACTTACAGATCAAGTTTGAGTTTCATGCTGATTGCATTATTCTTGTGTGAGTTATGGCCCTTGGAAATATGGAAAAGTGCCAGTTTTCTGGACTTTTTTTGGAAATGCTTCAACGGAATTCATGCTGATCACATCTAAGTTATAACATTTGTATAATTATTAATGCTCATTAGTCCGGTAGGGGACATTGTATTTCACACATTGTATTGCTTCAGCGATACGAGCACTCTTGTTTATTTATATATTCCGTTTTCGCAAATGTTTTTTCGACATCGTGTCAACGTGGTTTGGCAATGAAATTTTTCGGTTGATAAATTTTTATTAGCTCAACTTGACAAAGTCAAGGTGAGCTATTGCCATCACTTCTTGTCCGTCGGCATACGTACGTATGTCCACAATTTCCTTTGGCACACCTCACAGGTCGCATTTATGATCAGATCGCTTTGAAACTTTGGTATGCTTGTTTGGGGTGACCTCTAGATGGGAGCTATCGATTTTCTTCAATTTCCGTCAAAAAATGTTGCCGCGGCCAATGTTCTTAGAACTCAGTTTAGTCAAATCTCAATATTTCCCTTTGGCACACCCTACAGGGCACATTTATGATTGAATCGCTTTGAAACTTGGTATGCTTGTTTGGAGTGACCTCTAGATGGGAGCTATCGATTTTCTTTAATTTCTGTCAAAAAATGTTGTCGCGGCCAACGTTCTTAAAACTTAGTTTAGTGAAACCTCAGTATTTACCTTTGGCACACCTTACAGGGCACATTTATGATTGGATCACATTGAAACTTGGTATGCTTCTTTGGGATGACCTCTAGATGGGAGCTATCAATTTTCTTCAATTTCCGTCAAAAAATGTTGCCGCGGCCAACGTTCTTAGAACTTAGTTTAGTTAAACCACAATATTTCCCTTTGGCACACCCTATAGGGCACATTTATGATTAGATTGCTTTGAAACCTGGTATGCTTGTTTGGGGGTGACCTCTAGATGGGAGCTATCGATTTTTTTCTAATTCTGTCAAAAAATGTTGCTGCGGCCAATGTTCTTAGAACTTAGTTTAGTAAGAAGACCTCAATATTTCCATTTGGCACACCCTACAGGGCACATTTATGATCAGACTGCTTTGAAACCTGATATGCTTGTTTAGGGTGACCTCTAGATGGGAGCTATCGATTTTCTTTCATTTACGTCAAAAAATGTTGCCGCGGCCAACGTTCTTAGAACTTAGTTTAGTCAGACCTCAATATTTCTCTTTGGCACACCCTACAGGGCACATTTATAATCGGATTGCTTTGAAACCTGGCATGCTTGTTTGGGATGACCTCTAGATGGGAGCTATCCATTTTCTTCCATTTCTGTCAAAAAATGTTGCCGCAGCCAACGTTCTTAGAACTTCGTTTAGTCATACCTCAATATTTCCCTTTGGCACACCCTACAGGGCACATTTATAATCGGATTGCTTTGAAACCTGGCATGCTTGTTTAGGGTGACCTCTAGATGGGAGCTATCAATTTTCTTCCATTTCCGTCCGTGGAAATATGTTGCCGCTGGCAACAATCTTTGAAGATAGTTTAGTCAGGCATCAATATATTCCTTTGGCATGCCAAAAAGGGCACATTTATGATCAGATCGGTTTGAAACTTTGTATGAATGTTTGGGGTTACCTCTAGATGGGAGCTATCAATTTTTTGTCAAAAAATGTTGCCATTGGCAATGACCTTCGATGAACTTTGTAAAAACTTAGTGCAGCTAAGCATCAATATTTCCCTTTGACACACCCTGCAGGGCACATTTATGATAGGATTGCTTGCAAACTCGGTGTGCTTGTGTTGGGTGACATCTATATGGGAGCTGTCGATTTTCTTCCATTTCTGTCAGAAAATGTTGCCGCTGACCTTTGAACTTAGTTTAGTCAGACATCAATATTTTCCCTTTAACACACCCTTTAGGGCACATTTATGATCGGATCACTTTGAAACCTGGTATGTGTGTTCAGGGTGACCTCTATATGTGAGCTGTTGCTCTTTTTTTCATTTCCATAAAAAATTATTGTCATTATCACCAGCTTTTGAACTTACTGCATTTGTGCATCAACTTATCCCTTTTGCACTCTCTGCAGGTTTTTTTTTATGAATTTCCACCCCCACCCCCCCCCCCCCCCACCCCCCCCCCCCAAAAAAAAAAAAAAAAAAAAAAAAAACATTGCCACAAGCAGTGACCTTCTACTTAGTGCATTTGTGCATTAACAATCTTCCTTTGGCATGCCTCTGAGGGCACATTCATTATCAGGTTGTTTTGAAACTTTGTATGCTTATGCAGGGTAACAAAGATAGGAGCTTTTGATTTTCTTTTCATTTCCATCAAAAACTGTTGCTGCTAGCAACAATCTTTGAATTTATTGCATTTGTGCATCAACATTCTTTGACATGGCCTACAGGCCACATTTATCATAGGATTGTTTTTGAACTTGGTGTGCTCTTTAGTCAAGAACTCTAGATAAGAGCTGTTGATTAGCATTTATTTCTGTGAAAAAAGTTGCCATTTACAATAACCTCTGAACATACTGCATTTGTGTATCAACATTCTTCCTTTAGCCAGTCTTACAGTTTACATTTAAAAATGCATGGATTACTCTGACATTGTGCACACACAATGCTGTCATGTTGAAATTTCATCAAATAACATTGGTACCAATGATCTTCAATTTTGCCATTTCATTTATAACTTACTAAGTTCAAGTTTGTCAAGTTGAGCTACAGTGTCATTGACACTTTCATTGTTATTGGAGTTAGGTGTCATTGAGGGACTGTCTGGACAGGATTTCTTCACTCCGTTGAGGGCTGAATTTCTGTTCTTTTAGGTCCCTGTCGGCCGTCTGGGTTCTGTCGTGTACCCACTGGTTATTTTTTTCTGCCACCTTCTCTCGTAGTTGAGGGTGTTCTTCTACTTTCTGTATCTGTTGAGTTCATCTTTTTCTTCTACTGCTCTCACCTCTGTTCGGTTCCTTTAGGGCAATTCCTTTTGCCCTCGCCTTTGGTGCGTTCCTGTGGCTGTTCCTTCTGCACCTGCAAGGAGGAGGTGGGGGGGAGGGGGGGGGGCGCTGTCGTTTCGGGAGCCTCTCGACTACATCTGGTGTGAGTTATACCCCCTCTGTGGGGGATGTGCAGCTCCTCCTGCACCCGTGGGGGGGGGGGGGGGGGGGGGGGAATGCTGTCGTTTTGTGGCCTCCCGACTTGACCACGACTGGGGTGAGTTATACCCTCTCCGTGGGGGATGTGCAGCTCCTCCCACACACACGGGGGTTGGGGAACGCTGTCATTTCGGGGCCTCCTGACTCGACCACGTCTGCTGAGAGTTACACATCCTCTGTGGGGGATGTGCAGCTCCTCCCACTCCCGCGGGGGTGGAGAATGCTGTCGTTTTGGGGGCCTCCCAACTCGACCACGTCTGGTGAGAGTTATTCCCCATCCATGGGGGATGTGCAGAGGTCTGCAGCGGTGTCTGGTAGTGTCGACATGGGGTATCGGCCTCAGCCTTCCCTGACTTCAACTCGGCGAAGTTGGAAGTGGCTGCCGGCCAAACCCTCTATTGTGGTCTCTGTGCCGACGAGTACCACAGTTTTGTCATTGGCGTTTCCGTCCACTCATTCTGGCCACGCGGCCAGTTTTGCGGGACCAACGCCTTCTGTGCAGCCTGGATCTTCTGCCCTGCAGAGGTCTGCGGCGACTCTCCTGAGCTCCTGCTATGTTGATCCTCGGGGTGTGTCATACCTCTATACACGTCTGCCCTGAGATGTTTTGGCTGTCGCCCCGCTTCGGGTGTATTGGAGGATCGTGACTCTTCGCTGGTTAAGAGGGTCAGGTGTGAAGCCACTTTGCTGGTTCGTTGCCATGGCGAACCGGCCGGTATGGGCAGTGAGCTTAGGGCGGCCCTCTCCTTACTCAGGCTCTGTCCAAGAGCCTTCCTGTTGCTTCCCGCGAGGCAGAGAGTGGTTTCCAGGCGCCCCCTATGGCGCAGCCTCCCGGATTGGAAACATGCCGCTTTCTGATCCCCCTGATGTGCCTACACCATGGGAGGCGTCGGCTGGTTTGCCCCTGATGGGCTGTGTCTTTCCGACACCGGGGAGGAGTCAGACATCCTTGATGTCGAGAGCCAGCAGTCTTCTGACTTGGGGGCAGCTCTTGACTTTGTGTTTGGGTTCCTTCCGAATCTCAAACCATCAAACCAGTCGACAGTGTCAGCCAGGCCGCGATCATCGGTCGTGCTTACAGCCTGTGGAGCAACCTGCTTCTGGGCGTCTTCGACCATGCCATCAGTACTGGTGGTTGAAGCATTTTCAGCCTTGGACTCTAAGCTGAGTTCCAAGGCTATGAAGGCTCCGTTCTTCACCAGGGTTGACACCTTTTTGCCTCTGGTGCGTTATCGTTACTACAATTTCGCCAATCCGTCAGTCTGCCAGACTTTGACGGTTTTGGATCAGGACTCCAATTCCCTCAGGCTTCCAAGCCCAAGTCTGCCGTCATTCCTATGATGACTCTGGAGTCCATGTTGGGCTTATCGGGAGATTGAAATGCTGGGTATGCCTTCTCTCGCCGATCACGTCGTCTCTGCCTTAGCTGCTTATCTGCCTCCAGATAGGTTTGACGATGTACAGGCTCCTTTGCTTGAGACTTTGTGCTGGACAGAGGCCGATCCCTTCCTGAGGTGCAGCATGCTGCTCTTCAATCTGCTTCTTTGGCAGGTCTGCTACTGTTCCATGGTTGCGGGTCGACGGTCCGGGATGATGTCCTACGTCATGCCAAAGATCAGCTGCTGCTTCATCAGCTTGATCAGCCTTCTAGGGGAGGCAGGGGCCGTTCAAAGCCTAACAAGTACCCTTCTGCTTCCTCTGCAAAGTAAGGGCTGATCCTTCTGCCACCACTTCTACTTCTTACTCACGGGGTAAGGGTAAGCGTTGGCAGGCTAGAGGGAAGTCTCAGGATTCTTCATTCAAGTAGAGGAGGTGGTTTCTCCTCTCGCGGTCCTCGTCGGGGCTCGAACTGAAGGTCTTCATCTCGATTTGTCTCAGGTTGGGGGAAGGATAGCAGAGTTCTCAGACCGTTGGGCCACCATCACATCCGATCCTTGAGTGTTAGATGTTGTTCGGTCCAGGCTGCGAATATCCTTACAGAGGCATCCCACTCTGTCCAGAGTGCCTCTTCCAACCACAGTTCCTTCTGTCGTTTAACGTCGGGAACTTCTGTCCACGGAGATAGACAATCTCCTGGCAAAACATTCATTCCGTGGGGTTTTATTCCCGTCTGTTCTTGGTGCCGAAGAAGGACGGCAGCCTCCGACCGGTTATCGTATCCTGAACCAGTCTATCATTGCTCCCAAGTTCAGCATGGAGACTTTCAGGTCATTCCGCCGTTCCATTCACCAGGGAGATTTTGCTTCCAGCATCAACCTGTGAGGCGCTTACTTTCACGTTCTGATTCATCGGGCGTCGCTGAAGTATCTCAGGTTCGCTTTTCAGGGGCGAGTTTACCTGTTCAAGGCCATGCCTTTTGGCCTCAACCTGGCTCCTTGGGCCTTTCACCCAACTGATGTCGCATGTGATAGCCTTCCATCGCACAAAGTCCAGGGTGACTACCTCGGCATATCGAGACGCTATCCTCCAGAGGCATTCCAATGCTGCCTTACTGGAGTTGGATGTCGACACTCTGTTGAGCTTGCTCTCATCGCTAGGATTCAGAGTCAATGAGGAGAAGTCGGATCTGATCCCTTCTCAGTCGTTTTGTCATCTGGGGATGGCCTTCCCCATTCAGTTCAATACGGTGGTGGTTCCCCAGGCCAGGGCTGTGATTCTCTCAGTTTTTGATCTGACTCTGTCCCAGTCCACATCCACGACAACACGGGGTATTCTCCGGCTGCTCGGTCTCTGCCGTTCGGTGATGGATCTCATTCCTCTAGGTTGGCTGCATGTCAGACCTCTCCAACGCTTTCTGCTCAGTCATTGGAGGCCGAATGTCGATTCTCTGTATCTGGTGCTTTAGTTACCAGAATCTCTTTCATCCTCACCTTCTCCACTGGACGGATGTTCAGTGGATCACGCAGGGTGTCCCGTTGGACTTACCCACGTCCGATTGCGTTCTGACGGCAGATGCCAGCTATCTCGGAAGGGGTGCGACGTTGGATCCTCTAGGTCTTTCCCTTCACGGGATGTGGGACCAGGATCAGGCATCTCTACACATCAACCAGAAGGAGCTTCTTGCTCTTCTTCTAAGCTTCAGGCAGTGGATCCCTCACCTGTCGAATCGCCAGGTCCTTCTGTTGTCCGACAATTCGACAGTGGTTGCTTACATTCGGAACCAGGGCGGCACGCACTCGGTTCCAATGTACAAATTGGCTCGGGATCTTCTACTGCTCGCTCAGGATGTCAACGCTGGGGTGGTTGTTCGTCACATTCCCGGTCGTCTGAACATTCTAGCCGACTCCCTGTCCCGACGGGGCAGGTTCTTTTCCACCGAGTGGATGCTCCATCGATCTCTTTGTGACTCGTTGGAACCATCAGGTGGACACTTTCGTGGCCCCGTGTCCAGATGCTCTGGCTTTCGCCATGGAGGCTGTGGACCTCCTTTGGGACGGTCTTGTCGGCTATGCCTTCCTGCCGGTTCCGATTCTGCCTCAGGTTCTAGCCCAGATATGAACCTGCAGTCGTCGAATCCTTTCGATCACACCCCTGTCTCCTCAGTGGGTGTGGATCTATCTGCTCCACTCTCTGTTAGCGGCGGTTCTGGTATGTCTCCCTCTACATCACAACTTTCCTTGCCAAAGTCGCCTGAGGAGGTTTCAAGTTGACCCGACTTCATTGTGCCTTTGCGCTTGTCGTTTATCGGGTCCTGTCTCCTCCGTAGTGGTTTTTAGAGACACGCAGTGGAGTTGCTTTTCTTCTTCAAGAAGGCACTCACTCCACTGGTTTAGCCTCTGTGGCTCCGTAGAAGGTTCTTCTGTCGATGGTGTGCAATCACTCTGTTGTTTCTGTCACTTCTTCGATCACACCGATTGCGGAGTTTTTGGTATATGTTTGTTTTTGGGGGTCTCCAGCAATGGGTACACGTCCATGCTTCGGAGACCTTTTTCATATGTCGTACTGCATTGTTTCGACACTCATCCTTGCCTCTCCAAGCTTGTTTAGCTCTTTTCCTTGAAAAGGCCTAGGACTTTGCAGTTTACTCCAAGATGGACACTTTCTTGGGTGCTGCTCTGCTTGAGGGGGGGGGGGGAGCATTCACGCCTTTATCCCAGATGGATGTGCGTTTTCTCACATGCCAGATCTCTCCTGCATCATTTTTCTCGATGGATTTGTCTTGCTATTCATGCAGCTTCCGCTCGTCTACAGTTAAAACTAGAAGTCCTGTCATGAAATGCGCACAAATAGCACGTCGACTTGCACGTTAATCTACGCATTATAACCATTGTGCGCAATTCCTACGCGCAATTAAGCCTAGATAAGCGCACAATTCATGACAGGACTTCTAGTTTTAACTGTAGCTACTGGCGATTGTATTACCAATTGCTTTTTCTGCCACGAGGTGCATGCATTGTCTTCCTCGGGGCTCTTTTACTAACTCTGTCATGTTGTCGGATGTTATACTGGCAGTCTACTGGAGAAATGCGACCTTCTCCATTTATCTGTGACAGTTGCAGGAGCCGACAGAGGACCTTTGTTGTACGGGCCCTCTTTCTTCAGCTCAGGCTGTTGTCTATCCCAACCATTCAGCTTTTTACAGGGTCAGTTCCAGCTCCGTGCTGTTATTGCCCTTTCTGTCTGTGCATCACACATCACCATTCGCCTCATCTTTCATTGTCTTTTATTACTAATGTTTGTGATGCTATGGTTTGATAGGCCTAGGGATCTTTTCCTCTGTCCACGGTTCCTGTGCAATTGAGTGATGTGTGGGTTGGTTATGTGATTCCCTCCATCCTATTGTTTATTCAGCCTGTAGCGAACAATTGTAAGGTAGGTTGATAAGAAATATAAATTTTATAGTAAATTTCCTTTCTTATTATACCTACCGCAATTGTTTACATGGAGGCCCTCCCGTCTTCTTATTGGGGTAAGAATCCTTCCTCCCCGCTGATCACATACCTTCTATGTTGGCGGACTCAAAAGAATGGTTTGATGACTGCTCGCGCACTGGTAAACGGAAGTCATGGAATTGTACTAAGAGAAGAGCGTTCCTTACTGGGTGTGCGCTGATGACGCTTGAACCAGTTTTGGCTTATTTTTTCGTGGTGTTTTTACACCACTTTTCTTTCCCAAATCTCTTGGGAAAGATTAAAATAGAGAGTATTTTATCCGAGTTAGGGTCTTCCACTGTAGAGCAAGCCTGTAGTAAACAATTGCGGTAGGTATAATAAGAAAGGAAATTTACTATCAAATTTATATTTTTTCCTCCTTCAATTCTCTAAATTCCCACGGGACACACTATACTACATCTGGTCGGAGGTTTCATAAAAATACAAACCCAAAACAGCACAAAATCCACGAATCCTGACATTGACTGAGCTTCGTTTACAACCGCTCACAGTAATATTAAAAAAGAACCATGATGCGAACGTGTGACGTCTTTCACATGCAATTACATCATTTATCGCTCGAAGTAAAAGCCAGTGATTTCGGACCAAACAATTTGAGTCCGAAATTTTATAGGTCACGTTTAGGATTTGAACTTTGTTTCCCCCTCTCGTCTGGGGGTTATAAAGTATCAGGTTGTCGCCAGTAATAGTAGGCATAGTATACAACATAATTATGCCTATATTACGTGGAAACAAAGGATCCTGAGTGTTGTTACGATACAGCATTGTACTCGACATTTTAACCACCAGCTTTTCTGACTGATCATAGTATGATTGGCGGGGGGAATGGGTCTGGTCGACGGCCCCACAGCCGGTCTATCGGAAACCCTGGGTACTATCATACAATATGTCCCAGGCATATCATTAGTAACCTTGGCAAAAATTTCAACATCTTGATATTTTTCTCAGTCTGTAAACTCTGAGAGGCACGAATCGCTGCGGCTAATTCAGTTTTGCGTACTTCACAACATCCAGATAGTCCCAACCCAGAATAGTTTCAACACATCTCTAATTTCAACCCCCCCTCCCCCCTCGCAATTAGTAAGTTGTCTACTTATAATACTAAATATAAAATGTGACATTTTGACCAAAAGTATGTGACATTTTGACCAAAAAGTATGTGACGTTTTGACAAATATATGTGGAGTTTTGACCAAAATATGTGATGTTTTGACCAAAATATGTGACGTTTTGACCATTTTGAAATGTGATGTTTTGGTTGTGTGATGTTTTGACCTGTTCCTGTTATTTAACTGCACTATCTTGAATGCTATCGCTTCGTGTAATGTGTTAAATAAAAGGTCTGAAATCACAGAAAAAATAAAAGCCTGGTAGGCCTAATTAATAACTTTTTTGGTTCGTTAATATAATTGTATTTACGTATTAAAGAAACTTTCTTTCGAATGACAAATGAATGAAATGATGAAAATCACCCCATTCAGTGTGAAATTAAAAGCACCACCTGGCTTCGGACAAAAATAAAACAAACATCAAATTTCCAAAATGACAACACACACTTCACTTGAATGCATTATCCATGCATCTACTGGCCACTGTCAGTAATTTGTATGTATATGTTGGAATGGAATAAAAAAACAAAACAGTTGTACACTATGCTTGTACCAATAACATTTTCAAGACTGTAGGCCAAGATTCAGGGCTTTCAGTATCAATACACGAAACTCAACATGATATTGATTAATTTTCATGACCTTCAACACCATTGGTAGAAGTTACTAAAACACTGTACCTATAAAATGATCAATAATTTATCAAATGCGGTTTCCTTTGCTGAACTGGAACTTACCACCTGCTCCGCATTTATACTGTCCAGTATATTTATTTCTACATGTATTTTTGAAAGCTTTAACCTCAAAATAGGTTTCAAATTCACAGTTTGAAGTCCAATAAAAATTAAGGTTACCATGACCTAAATGAGAGACTTTTACTTTCTAAAATTTTTAGAGTCGGCAGAATTGTTTAGGGTCAGCAGGGGAACCCCAAACAAAGGGATTTCTTTTCTTTGGCCCGATATTTTACAACATTACATCTTCAGCATTTTATTACCCAAGTTGTGCATTGCTACCACAGAATTTTCCTCTTGTCTTGGTGTGTGTGTGTGTGTGTGGGGGGGGGCTGCCAATGCTATTCAACTGTATATCCAGGGCTCTGTGAACAATCTTCATTGTCTTCTGGTTTAATGGTTCACTGTACATGTGCTGTGCTATATATAATCTCATCATTTTAGAGAAAGGGGAAGGTACTTGCCCTTTGAACTTTTATTAAAACTAATATTTGGGAAAAAACCCAAGTGTTTATAGTGTGTAATACTTGAATATTTTTCTCTAAAAAAACGAAACCGAAACCGGACTCAACTCTTTTTAAAAAAAAACGAGTAGAAACGGAAACCGTGGAAAAATTTCCTAACATCCCAGCACTGATACAGTTAATCTATCCAGACAAGAAACATGCGGAAGGATACCATGATGTCATCATCATGTTTGTACATGTAATTTAAATTTATATTGTTAAACGATTACTAATGTACATGTACTTTGCATTTCAGTTTTATTTATCTTAATTCTGCTGCCTGAATCCAGCATTCAGTACCCTATGTTCAAAGACTTGAACCACCTGCTAATTAAAGTAAATTGGCACTCTCACCAGTAGAATGCGACATTACGCAATCTGCCTCAACTACAGGTCCCATGTCCCCTTACTACCACCTTTGGCCTATCTTGGCCCTCAGCCCAGGCAGAACTGAGTTGGTAAGTAGTCTTACTGACTAGCAGGGCTCAAAATAAGTGGTTTCACATCGCTATTTGCTGTGCAAAACATGCTGAAAGCTTCACAATTTTCAATTGTGTATAGCATTTTGCGATACAATATATTCAACTGCAGCCTAATAGGCTGCAGTTGAATATCTGAGATTGCAAAATGTAAAAATGAAAATTTGCAACAAAACTTTGCAAGCTAGTTCGCTGATGTTTTACTCCTGATATAAGATTAACTCTCCATCTCGCATTAGCAACTTCATATGTAACGTGAATTTTATTGGTTCAAATTCATCCTGCATTGTTTCTGCATTTTGCATAAAATACCCAGTCAAAATAACTTTAAGCACATCAGATTAAGAGATGTTACGCATTTGGAAATATCTAAGTCCATGCAGTTGTTAAAGGCAGTTCAGTTGAAAAACATAGCTAGTGCTTCCTGTGTTGCAGCTCATTTCAAAAAGCACAGAAATGGATGGACATTATTCTATCTGCTCAGAAGAGTTCAGTACAAAACAATATGGCATAACTCTGGTCTACAAGAACTGCTATGCAATTTAAACAACATGCTATTCATTTTTCGGTAATGTATAGCATTTTGCTACGCACAGGAAAAAAAGGTATTTTGAGCCCTGCTGACTAGTGGTCTGAGACCTCCATAAGAGAGGGACTAAGAAGTATTAAGAGGACTGTGTCTACCTATAACAGGGAGAGGAACTTCATGCCATCCCACACTCCGCCAGTCTCCGGGTACAAGAGATGTCAAGACTGGAAACTGGAGGGCTTGCATGAGGGCTAAAGAGGTTGCTAAAAGGTCTACAAGCGAAGAAAAAGCCAGCATATAAAATTAGATGTTTCAACTCCATTTGAGTTGGCATATGTTGTATGTGGTGATGATTAACTGGTTGTCGAAATCATAACTGATCACATTCATGACCGGTTAACCAGTTAAGCATTTCATCCCTAGTTTACTTTTTTAATTGGTAAAACTACTCGCATCACTGCAACCATGACATGTCTAGATGCAGTTTGATACAGATCTCCAGTATTCTACATTGTGAAGTAAATTTTGTGTGTGGTGGTGGTGGGGAGGTTGGGAGGGGGATATACTACTGTCTTTTCGCAGCTGCATTTCGCTGATGGAACACCAAAAATTAGCAGATAAACATGTTTCCAATAATGCAGTCCTAACCACGAAAAAACAAAGCCAGTAATTGCATTTCTTGAAAATTTACTACCAAGTTTTGATTGTTCACAATCCGTGGTCATTCCTACACCTACTTCCTACCTATTTTGTTATCTTCAGATATGTGACATTCTATTCCTAACAGCACATACATTTTGGGAAGAATTTACCAAGAATTTTCTAGCAACATTTCAGGGTTTGCAGGCATTATTCATGGTGCATGTGCACACAAATTCCTGCAAGTTAAGCTGTATTATGTACAAATTTTACATTTAACTGTACTTCTGGAGACCAGATTCAAGTTTGTTCAGATCAGGTCCCTGGGTTTTTATTTGGAAGCCTAACTTTGTCCAATATGAGGAATAATCTTTAAGGATGATCTTGTGATCCACTGGTCAATATTTTTTAGTCTTTTGACATTTCAATTGCCTCCCGGGCTCTGCCCAGGAGACATCAAGATTGCCACATTACTGTGACAGAGATGTAAATGGAGGACATGTAAGTACATATGGTGTGGTACTTGTTGGGGTATAAAGTATCGCAATTTTTTTCCTGGTGGTTTTTTTTCAAATTATTTTCACATAACAAGGCTATATTGTTGTTTAGTAGTCTAATAGGCACCTGTTTGTCAGGTAGGGTTAGTGAATAAGGCCCCACTAGGCTGATTAGGGGATTTGTTCTCTTTTTTGTAAATTAAATTAGATGCATTAAAGAATTGTGTACTCCAGTTTGACTGAAAACAATCAGTGGAAATTTATGAATTTTAATTTGGGAATGGTTAACATAATTTTCATAGCTGAATCATCACGGCACAATTTAGATTTTACAATGAGTAGCAATGTGTTTAGCAGGACATCTAAAATAATGTAAAAAATTTATGGAAAATAATCTAAATGCCCAGTTTCTCTGAGTAGAGCTCTTGTAACCTGAAACTAATGAAAATTCTCACTGTGCATCTTTGATATAAAACCCCACTTACTTAATTCAAGCTCATAGTGATAGTACCAGGGTTTTCACATAGGGTTTGTCTGGCTATCTCGTGAAAACATGAAACAAAAGTTACAGTTAATATTTGAATTGAAAACTGACCTTGACTGAGCCAGAGTATATAGATGAGTAGCTGAGCATAATACTATGCAGCAAAAGAAGATTATTTTAATCCTCTATTTGATGTTCACAAAAATAGTCTAATTCTTACATTATATGCTGTTATATGCAGAAATCAATGCTGACATTTTTTCGGAGACGGACCAGGACGGACCAGGACGGACAGTGAGATTTACAATAGTGTTAGGTGACAGATTTTCAGCTTTCCTATACTATCTACTATCTTTTGAGTAATGACAATTGGCTGAAACTTCAAGCCTAGACACTTAGCCTGTAGTCAGGTCATTAAAATTAAAACTTCTTCACTAAATTTAAACTGTTTCTTCAATCTCGGAACTTAACACATGAATGATAATTATTATGAGAGCATTGAGGCCAGAACTTTCAGTTCAGCATTTGTAATTCATGCACTTCAATAATATGCCAGTATACACTACGCCATAGTGTATATATACACTACACCATAGTGTATATAGGCATATTATTGAAATGCATGAATTACAAATGCTCAACTGAAAATTCTGTCATCAGGCATTAGAACCACCAGAACATACCAGAAAGTTCTGTCATCAGGTATTAGAACCACCGGATGTGAAAAAAAACCAGTTATCAGGATGAAACAATCCTGGGTAATATTAGGTTCAGCACCAATTCCAACTCAAGAATCAATCAGTTCCTCGAAAGTTTTCTCACAACGAAAAATAACAATGAAATTTTACCCAGTAAAAATAAATGCTTGCTTGATAACAAAGGAGTTAATAACAATTTTCTTTAGTGAAATCTAAATGCTTCTGTTGATGCTGGTTGATGTGTACATAATTAGTTTAGACAGTAGATTAGGATTCAAATTAAGGCAAGGATTGACAACTGGAAGCTCAGTACAATAATTTTTCATTACCCACTGTGGTGATACACTGAAAAAATATAGGTGGTGGGGGTGGGTGTCCAAGTGGTCGGAGGAAAAAAATATTTTTTTTGCACGTGGGAGGGTGGGTGGTGGTCAAAAGGTGGAAAAAAATATTTTAGGCCTTGTGTACGGAATTTTTTGGAAGACCCCCCCCCCCCCCCCCCCCCCTGATTTTACTGGAAAATATTTCATTTTCTGCCATTAACATCCTGAGAGAATTTCAAATTTCTGTTTTGAATTTCTTCTATTGTATTATCAGCATTAATTTATTTGTCCTGTTATCCTAATCTAATATTAATACTGAATTTTTTTACTGGTAAAATATGTCCCAGTCACCAATGTTTGGGAGGTGCAAACCCTCTCTAAAATGGGCAACATGTCTTATTAACGCTCCCCAAGCCTGGTCTTTTGAGGAGCGCTATAGCTCCTGCCCTCCATGACTCCTGCAAAATCAAATTAAGAAGAGCCATAACTGCTCTCCTTCAGAGCTGTAACAGCTCTCCTTGAACCTATAATTCCCTTATTAATAACAGACTAAAGTATAGAATAGCTCCCCTGGCTCAGGTAAGAAGAGCCATAACTGCTCTCCTTCAGAGCTGTAACAGCTCTCCTTGAACCTATAATTCCCTTATTAATAACAGACTAAAGTATAGAATAGCTCCCCTGGCTCAGGTTTAGGGGAGCCGTAGTAGCTCCCCTAGATTTTTCAAAAGGCCAGGTCTGCTCACCCCTGGTCTTGAATTGATGCTCATGTTGTGGTCATGATAAGCCATAGTGCAACAATATGTTACCTTAAACACCAATAAATAATAATAATAACAAAAATACTGAATTAATTTGATGTATTTTTGATTCAATTTTTGAAGGTTCTGGAATGTCAGTTCCATTATGGGATTTTCAAGGAAGCACTATGGTGACAAACAGTTATGTGAGGCTGACATCAGATCACCAGAGTCGACAAGGTGCCATATGGAATACAATGGTGAGTTTGAATGCTCACTTGGTGAGTAGAGATGGGCAGTATTGGAATTATGAGTTCTGTGTCTGATGGTAGGTTTAAGGGGGTATACCCCCTGTATCAGTCCGGTATTTCGTAACCCTGTTTGGGAAAGACTATTGTTATTCTTCTTTTTCAAGATTTTTCTTCTCTATTTTTTTTTTTTTTTTCCTCCCTGAATTTTGTCTGTTGAACTGCTCGAAAACAAGCTGTACGATTTTGACCAAATTTGGCACACTTATGTAATGTCATAAAATCTAGTGAAATGCGGTATCGTCATATCTGTGAAAACGCGTGTTTCAAAATATTCTGCCAAAACCTTCAAAATTTCACCATTTTTCGATTGTCTCAAAATTGTTTACAGTTATTTAGCTCCAATTTTCCACACATTTAGAGCATAATATGATACACCACAATCACCACTCAAATCTTTCAACTTTAACCCCCACAGGCCAAAAATGACATCAATATAGAATTTTTCTTCAAAATTGACCAACTTCAAGGGCAAATTTCTCTAATAATAAGGTTGTTGTAACAATTATTTTAGTTTGGATAGATGCAACAATGATTGCGGAAGAAAGTTACTGTTTACTTTTTAGTCTCAGATTGAACATCCCAAGCACAATGAGGGTGAGAATAAGAGTACCGTTTAAAAATGCCAAAATTAGCCAACTTTGGTTGCTTTTTCCATCATTTTGGTTAATTTCAAAGGGGTTAATTTCAAACACTTTCCGTGTACGTATTCACAATTGACTACCAAGCATATTTGCTGTTGTAAGTTTAGTTGTAAGGTTTAACCCTATCCTATTCTGGCTGCATAAAAGTAGGTACCGTCCAAAAAAACTCCAGTATTTTCAGAATTTGGTAAGTTTTGGTGACGATTTACTCCATTTATAATTGCTTGAGCTCTGAATGTTTTCTATAGCTGCTTGCAGCAGTCAAAGTATGACAAGTTTTGTTCTATATGTTATTATTAAAGGTTTAACCCTGGGCAGATTTGAGACTTCCCATAAGGGTACTGTCGGAATATTTGTTATTTTCACCAACTTCAAGATCAATTTTTTTCTAATTACAAGGTAGTTGTAATAATTATTTTGGTATGGCTAGATGCAACAATGATTGTGGAAGAAAGTTACTGTTTACTTCTTAATCTCAGATTTAACCCTCTAGCACAATGAGGCAGAGAATAAGAGTACCGTTTGAAAATGCCAAAATTAGCCATTTTTGGTTGCCTTTTCTATCATTCTGAAAAGGGTTAATTTCAAACACTTTTCATGTACGTATTCACAATTGACTATTGAGCATATTTGCTGTTGTTAGTTTGGTTGTAAAGTTTAACCCTATCCCATTCTGGTTGCATGAAAGTAGGTACCGTCCAAAACAGTTCCAATTTTTTCAGAATTTGGTAAATTTAGGTGGCGATTTACTCCATTTTTAATTGCTTGAGCTCTGAATGTTTTCTATAGCTGCTTGCAGCAGTCAAAGTATGACAAATTTTGTTCTATATGTTATTATTAAAAGTTTAACCCTTGGCAAATTTGAGACTTCCCGTAAGTGCTGTCAGAATAATTGTCATTTTTGCCAATGTTTACATGCACTTTCTCAGCACTGGAGCCATATTGTCTCAAAACCTTTTCCATGAGAGGATTGGGCCTACATCCAAGAACAATTTTGCTGTTATATATTTTATTCAAAGTTTTAACCTTCACCAAGTTTTCGGGCCTTGAATTTGAGTGCCCTAAAATTCTTCATAAAATTGGCTAATTTGGAGCTCACTTTTCTTCCATTTTCGGAAGGAATATCGAAAAATGATTTAGATGTTCGTATTTACAATTGCCTACCGAGCATATTTGCTGTTGTAAGTTTGGTTGTAAAGTTTAACCCTATGCTCGTTCTGTTTGCATAAAGATATGTGTAGTCCAAAAAAACTCTCGTTTTCAGAACTTGAGTTGGTAAGTTTAAGTGACGATTCACTCCATTCCTAATTGATTGAGCGCTGAATGTTTTCTATGGCTGTTTGCAGCAGTCATAGTATGACAACTTTTGTTTTATATGTCATTATTAAAAGTTTAACCGTTGACAGATTCGAGACTGCCCATATGGGTATGGTCGGAATAATTTCAACTTTCATAAAATCACTGAATACTGATGAGCGTGCAGTGGTAGTTTGGAATAGAATATCCAAAAATGCTTTCGAAATTCGGATTCACAGTTCAATTCCAAGAATATTTTCTGTTATAAGGTTGCTGTAAAGTTTAACACAATCCCTGTCTCAGATGCATAATGGTAGATGCCATCGAAAAAAACTCATTTTTTTCAGAATTTCGTAGATTTACTCCATTCCTAATTCATTGAGCGCTGAATGTTTTCTATGCCTGCATGCGGCAAGCATAGCATGACAACTTCTGTTTTGTACGTCATTATCAAAAGTTTAACCCTTGGCATATTTAGGAGTTACCATGTGGGTACAGTCGGAATAATTGTTATTTTCGTAAAATCAATCCCTGAATATATTGGTAACCGTGCAGTGGCCTTTCAGTGGTGCTACATGAAGCCGCAAATAGTTAAGGTTGAAAAGTTCATCAAATAGACAAATATAATACACAACTCAACTGGTGACAGGTAAATAATGAATGGAAAAGTCGTTGAGTTGAGAATAAAGTAGGGACGAATCGTGCCCTCGGTTTCCACCTGATCCACGGTATTTCCACGCAGTCTCGGCACTTGACAAAGATACTAAACTGTCGGGCAGGGACAGTAGGAAACATTCTGAGAATTTCAAGTTGCTACTTTGCATGATCGGGACATAATTGGAATATATCCGACATTGTATCTGTCGGATATATTCCAATTATGTCCCGATCGCTTCACCCCGACTGTCCGCATGGGGGCACCATCACGCCGTGTACTAAGGCATACTGCATGTCGATGGTGTACATGTCTTCAACCAATCTAATCCTGTCTGTGCTACTATAGTGCGGAGGCCCTACGTTGGGGAGCTGGCAGCTGTTCGTCATTGCTCGGTGGTTCTCTCTGGGTACTCCGGCTTCCTCCACCCATACAACTGTCACCGACATAATATGGCCTTGGCTGTTAATGTGTCGTTAAAACCAAATAAATAAATAAATCCAGTACCAGTTTTGCTCGTACAAATATTAGTACCGTCAGACAAAATTCATTTTCTGATTAATTTCGTACTTTTCTGTACTCACCTTCCCTGAGTAAGATTCGTATATCTTTTCAATCTCAGATTTAACCCTCAAGCACATTGAGAGTGAGAATACGTGTACCATTTGGAAATACCCAAATTATGCAACTTTTGTTACTCTCTACTATCATTTTGGAATGGGTTAATTTGAGACACTTTGCTTTGCTATATACAGAGATGTTTAATCAATAAATCCGGCTTTAGTTATGTTCTGGGACTTAATGAAACATGTGCTTTGGCCACTTAAAAATAGCACTGTCTGCAAAAAATGACTCTGAGTGAATACTCACTTGTCCAAAAACAAAAAGGAAAGAGCTCTTTGAGCTTTCCATAACTGCTTTAAAAAATCGATGGGGAATAAATTTTGTGTTATATGTTTTGGTGTTCCGTGTTATCCAACACCAGTTTGGACGTACAAATATGAATACCGCCAGGAAAGAAAGCACATTTTCTCAGTGGTAGACTGTTTGACTTCTATGATAGAGGTCCCGAGTTTGATCCCTATCTGGGACGACCCACGTAATGTCCTTGGGCAAGGCACTTTATCCCGGTTGCCAACACGGGGGCACGATGATGCCATGTACTAAGGCGTACTACATGTCAATGGTGCACATGTCTTCAACCGCTAGTACCCTTCTTCAGCAGAGCTTGAACATAATTAGAATGTTGAGCTGACAGTTGCTCGTCGATGTGCATTGGTTCTCTCTGGGTCCTCCGACTTCCCCCACCCGTAAAACTGTCACGGTCACGATTAGCCATTGTGGATAAGTGTGTGACCGCAAACACCAATAAATAAATACCGTCAGGGAAACCCTCTGTGAAATCCTTCTGTCAATAAATAGCAAAGTAGTAATGTAATGCAAGAAATATTAACAAGCTGTTCAACATCCCTTTAATCACCTCATTTTGACTTGAACTGTTCCCATCACTGTGTATACAAGCTCTCAAGATGGTTTAAACCATATCAAATAAACAACTAATTTGTGCGTGACAGTAACTCATATTACATGTATTTCATTGTATATGAAACAGAAAAAAATTGTGAAATCATAGAGTAGGAAGCTTACCCTCGTTTGTTGACAAATCCCACACATTCACAGACAGAATGATAGAGAATATATTAATTATTGATATTTAAGGTCACTTTCAGCATCTACAGCTATATCATGACCATAATATAGGTATTTATTCAAGCCCAGGTATCCATTGCATAGGCGTACAAGGCTATATTTTTATACTGTACCAATGACCCAGACTTAGCTGGTGCTAACTCCACAAAAACCAGGGCCAAACACAAATTTTGCCCCCCAATCCCCAAAATTTGCATCCAAAACAAAAAGAAATCATGTCCTAAAGGACCTCCATAGTACGACTCTACTGCGCATGCGCAGTGACGCAGTCGTCCCGAAATTGGCGCCAAATATCATTCTCTGTTTGGCCCTTCATCAGTCAACATCTCACTGATCTTTGTGCTTGTAAATCTCAGTTTAAAGGATGCCAGACACGTAATTCTTGGAGAAAATGTGATTCTAAGGAGGATAGAAGGAGGAGAGGAAAAAAGAAGTGGCAAAAAATAATCAGGGCTGTACTTAAAATTTTTTGTTAAAATTATGTTAAGTTGCCTATTTTCGAGGCAAACGCCTCTTGTTGTCATTCTTGCTAATTGTTGCACTGCTTATTCAGTGTTTCCTCTCCCCTAACCTTCTAAAGTCCCCCCTTGCAATTCTCCCATGCTTTTGGCATATTTTTGAGAAGTTTCATTTCTAAAAATTCCCTGGGAGAGTTGCTTGGTTACAGAATGTTTTCTGTTATTTTCCCCAGTTACGTTTTCACCCATGGGTGTATAACGTTTGTGTTCTGCATCTTCCATCTGATGTTCTGCAGATTCTCCCCTGGGAGTCTCTGTTTTGCATCAGATAGAGTGTAATTGAGGACTGATTCCGGGCCAGTTTTTTCAGTGCCTGGAGTCATGTTTTCTTCTGTGTTTACACTGTTTGTTTTCATTGGCAACAGCCTTTTTTGAGGGGGGGCTGTTTGCCTTTGAGGTAGTTTATCTCATTATAAGATACATTTATATTATCCGAAAGTGTCTCATTAATTATTTTATATAATTTTAAAATTTTTGACCACACTTTGCCATCGGATCCATCGGGGCTCAACGTTACTTTTCAGCAACTTGGGCTTCTCTGAAAAAAATATTTTTTCAAAATTATTTTGTTTTGCAATTGTTTTTTCATTTATTAATGGATCATGTTATTATGTATCTTTGTGTCAGGGGTTTTTGCGAGTAACTAGGACTTATTGTTGTTCTTTCACAATGAAGGGAACTTGTTCAAATTGTAATAGGAAGAAATCTTCCTCTGACTTTCATGATTATTGCATAAATTGTAGTCAGTGTTCTCGCATTAATCCCTGTCCTGTATGTGAACATTGGGATGAGAAACATTGGAAACGTGTGTCACGATATGTTGTTTCTGGAGAAAGAGCGATGCCGGCTCTTTCTCCACAAGGTCACTCTACTCTCTCAGTTTCTATTTCAGAGGAACCAGAACAGGGTGATGTTTCCATGTTATCTTCTTCAAGTGTGCGTCCGTCGTCACAATTAAATACAGAGCTAGCGGCAAAAGTGCTCATGGAGATTAGACAATGTCGTCCGCTAGCTCGCCCGGTGTAGCGTCCATTCACCGAATGGTTCGGCAGCCGGGTTCGTCCGATGCGGTCCAAGAGGAAATTTTGGGTGATGCGAGCACTATAAAAATAATAGATGCACACCCAGTGACGGCGGATAGTGAACGAGAACGGAGGAAGCCTTTTAGTCCGGTTCCTAGCTCGTCCAGGTCCAGCCGGGCCGCGAGCGAGAGAGGCCCCTCTCTCGTACAACAACATCTGGGACCAGATGTTGTGGTACAAAATGTGTCTTTAGCGGAGCATACGTCCGTCGCTCGGGACGCTCCGTTGTATAAGCAGTCCGCAGAGACTGTTAAGGCTTCCTCTTCTCGCCGGCGCACACGACCGCACCTTGGCTGCGTGACCTCCGATATCTTGCCAGCTTCGCCGATGAAGGATTATTCGGCGACCAGGTCACACCATCCGGCAGCCAGGGATTCGAGACCGATGGACTCCGGACGTTCGCATAGGAAAAGTATGCGGGAGCCATCTGATGCGGAGCTGCCCTCGGCAAAGCAGCGAAAGACCGCTCCTCCGCAGGTCTCGACGTCGGACATTCTAGTGCAGATAGCACAGCTTATCGCAGCAGCCGACAGAGACGGTGTCGGATCGAGAATTATCCGACGGCGCTGGGTCGGTACGCTCCGCCGAAGCATCGGGGGCGGACGACCGGGAACATCGGGAGGTCCGACCGGATGGTGAAAGGGATACGGATGAATTGGAGCTATCCCTTTCGGAACAACACAAAGCTGCCGTAGACTTCATCCGGCACTTTCTTCCTCAAGTTGTTCCGTCGGGCCAGACTGCTGCGCTTCCGGACAGGAGAATTATAGCGTCATTGGACTCTGATTTTTTCGAGCGGTTCAGGGACATCGCTCCCGAGTTTCCGTCGCAGTCCAATAATGTTGCAAGAACATTTGAATTATTGAACGACGCTATTTTTAAACTTGCTTCCAGGACAGGGAAAGCAGGCTTCTTGTCCGCAAATACTCTCAACCTGCCTTTCATTAATGCAAGGAATAAATTCGACACGGCAGGTCAGGGTATACCGAGAGTTCCTCTGCGTATGGACGACGAGGCGGAAGACTTAGAGCTATCATTACCGTCGTCAGCTTCTATTCCAACCGCAGTGTTGGAAACAGCTATTGCGTCTAACAGAGCCAATTTAGATGCCTTATCTTACGCAGATCACCTTACGAAGGCGTTATCACTGCGTCTTCAAGGGGAAGAGTTTCAGGATATACAATCCTCCTTAAGACTTCTTTCAAGGGCAGTAGCTTATTCCACGTGTAACTCCGCCCTTTCAGTGGCAAATCTGGAGTTGGTTAGACGTGACGCAGCCCTGTCTACATCCACACTAGTGGATTCTAAGGTGAAGAACTCTCTTAGAGTCGCTTCGGTCTCAGGAGATCTTCTCTTTGACGGCAAGCTTTCCGCTATTTATGATAATATTAAAAAGAAAGCTAGTGATTCTCTGTTGTTTAGATCCGCTCCTAAAAGGTCGGATTCAGCAGACACGAATAAGGCGGGCACTTCTGGGTCTTATCCGCCCAAGAGAGGTTCCTATAGAGGTTCCGGTGCGTCCTCTAGCTCTTATTCGAGAGACCGTCAGGATAGCGACTCTCGTTCGGGACGTCCTTCAGGCCGGGACAATCGGTCGGACGCCCCGAGGTCGACGAGGCGAGGTGCGGGTCGTGGAAGACGTGGTTTCTCCTACCGCAGGCCTCGCAGATCCAGGAGGTGATGGCTCAAACCTCTATCGCGTTCCGGTTGGCGGAAGGTTGTCGAGTTTTTCTCAAGAGTGGGCGTCGATTACGGACGATCCGTGGGTGAGAGGAGTGACTTCGGAAGGTCTAAAGATATCCTTCAAACGAAAGCCTCCATTAACTCGAAGTCCAAAGTGGACTCATCTTCCGTCAAACCCTCAGAAAAGAGACGCTCTGCTATCAGAGGTGCAGTCTCTTTTAATGAAGAACGCGGTAGAGGTCGTAGAAAACCAGGAATCGCTGGGATTCTACAGCCATCTGTTCCTGGTTCCGAAACCAGACGGCTCGTTCCGTCCAGTCATAGATTTGAGCTGGATA
Organism: Pictodentalium vernedei; assembly: GCA_031216915.1. Classification (NCBI taxonomy): domain Eukaryota; kingdom Metazoa; phylum Mollusca; class Scaphopoda; order Dentaliida; family Dentaliidae; genus Pictodentalium; species Pictodentalium vernedei. The sequence continues at coordinate 663,436,361 of CM062295.1, forward strand.
AACAAGCTGATCATCGCTCCGAAGTTTTATATGGAGACGATTCGATCGGTCAGAGCGAGTATTCGGGGTGAACGATTATGCAACGAGCATAGATCTCAAAGATGCGTACTTTCACGTCATTGGTACATCCGACATTCCGAAAGTATCTACGCTTCGCAGTCCTAGGAGTGGTGTATCAGTTCCGGGCCATGTGCTTCGGATTGAATCTAGCACCCTGGGCTTTCACTCGGGTAATGAACTCGGTAATGATCTACTTCCGAGCTCATTCGTCTGCGGTAACGTCGGCCTACCTGGACGACATTCTTCAGAGGTACGGCAACGAGTTAACGCTTCAGAACGATGTTCAGAATCTTCTTCTATTGCTCCGACGTCTCGGTTTCATAGTAAACGAGGAGAAGTCGGATCTGGTGCCGTCCAAGTCATTCACTCATCTGGGAATGAGCTTCGAGACGCACAACAATCTCGTTCGTCTGCCGTTAACCAGAGCGAAATTAGTCAGTTGTTACGCTCGCTATTGTCTAAATACAGACAAAGTCACAGCGAGAGAATTTATGAGACTGATAGGTCTGTGCGGAGCTGCTGCGGATCTCATTCCGATGGGACGGCTACGCACACGGCCTCTTCAAATTTTCTTGACTCAGAATTGGAGTGTGAAAATTCATTCGCTCGATGTAGACGTTCTCTTGTCAGATCAAGTGAAACAAGAGATTCAGACTTGGGCAAACATTCAGTGGTTAACTCAAGGAGTTCCGCTGCAGTTGCCGGATCCGAGTTTTACCATTATGACGGATGCCAGTCAAACAGGTTGGGGTGCATCATTAATCCCAACGGATTCGAGATGCCAGGGTCTTTGGGATCCGCAATTCCTGTGCAAGCACATAAACATCAAGGAAATGATGTCAATTTGGCTTGCGTTACGTCACTGGATGGACATTATTCACGATGCTCATGTCCAAATCCTATCCGACAATACGACAGTAGTGGCGTATATACGGAATCAGGGAGGCACTCATTCAGTTCCGTTGTTCAATCTAACGGAAAGAATCCTTCTGTTTGCGTTGGAACATCACGTTCTTCTTTCGGTCCGTCACATACCGGGTCGTCTGAATGTGCTAGCAGACTCCCTTTCTCGAAAGGGTCGCTTGTTGCCGTCGGAGTGGACTCTCAACAAACAAGTATTCAATCAGATTTGCTACCAATGGGAACGGCCAATGATAGACTTATTTGCGACACATCTCAACAATCAGTTGCAGACGTATGTGTCCCCGTGTCCGGATCCAAGAGCATTTGCTGTAGACGCTCTATCGATCCCTTGGGACGGAATGATAGGATATGCGTATCCTCCAGCGCCGTTAATTCAACAAGTATTGCTAAAGATAAAACAATCTCAATGCAAGATTCTGTTGGTAGCATCTCTGTCGCCACAGAGACCGTGGATAAATCTACTCAGGTGTCTGTTGTGGGACCTACCGCGGAAGCTCCCTCCACGAGAGGATCTTCTTTGGCAGGGGAAATCGCGCCAACTGCATCACAACCCGCAAGGTCTCAACCTTCACGTTTTTCCGTTGTGCGGTCCTTCTTGCATGGCAAGCACTTTACAGGACGAGCAGTGGACGCGATTTCTAACTGTAGGAGGACCTCCTCTTCGCTAAACTATGCAGCTAAGTGGAAGGTTTTCCGTCGTTGGTGTAGGGATCATTCTGTTGATATATTTGATCCCTCTATACCAGACATTGCTAACTTTCTAGTATACTTGTTTGACGAAATCAAACTGCAACCGGTTACTATAAAGGGTTATAGATCTATGTTATCTGATACCTATGCACATCATGATAGTTTACAAATTGGATCTAATGTCTCTTTATCGAAATTGGTTAGAAACTTTTCGATAAATAGACCCAGAACTCTTAGATTAATTCCTAAGTGGAATTTAGCTTGGGTTCTCCTTAAATTGAAGGAAAAGCCATTTGAACCTCTTGGGACAGTAGATTTCAAATTCTTATCTTATAAGACAGCTTTTCTCTTAGCTTTCTCTTCTGCCAGAAGAGTCAGTGAGCTTCATGCACTATCGGTGGATGATTCTCATTATCGTAGTGTTGGGAACACTATCACCTTCACTACTAACGTCGGTTTTTTAGCTAAGAATCAGGCTCCTAATAAATATCCGGAACCTATTGTTATTAAGGCTCTTCCGTCTTCAGACGGGCGTAGGCCTTTACTCTGTCCTGTTAGAGCACTACGTATCTATAAACAGAGATCTCAGTTCATCAGAAAGGGACGGAAACGTTTCTTTCTGTCTTTGATGCCTAATAGAAAGGACATTTCAGTCCATTCTATTGCTAGATGGATTCAGTTAACTATCCGTACTGCGTATGAAGATTTATCTTCTTCTCAGCAGTCTGTGCTTAAGATTTCTGCTCATGAAGTAAGAGCTCTTTCTACTTCCTGGGCTTATGCTAATAGTGTTGCTATTACAGATTTAATGAAGGCTGCTTATTGGTCTCAGCCATCCACATTTACTAATTTTTATCTCAGAAATATTGAGTCCATTTCTGGAGACCTGCATTGTTTAGGTCCGTTATCTGTTGCTCAGAATGTCGTCCACTAAACAGTTGCAACTATAGTTATGCAGGCTTTCTGTTCCGGCAGTGACTCCGTCCGGCTGCCCTCTTCGCTCTGGGCTATTTGACCCAGGGCAAGGGGAAGGGGGGGGGGCGGGTGTTCCCTTAGGTCACCTGCTTTATAGTGAAAAGCAAGGGAATGCCTCCTCCAAGACAGTATTTCTGAGTCGCTTCCGGGATGGTTTTAAAGTGTAATATTAATGTTTAATTTCATTCATGTCTTATTTTTAAAGTGTAGCTGGGTGTGAAGCATTTGTATATGTCAAGTGTCAAACGGGCTTTAATATACAATACTCGGACACTTTTAAATGATTATAAAGAGTCTCAATTCTCTGGACTACTTTATTTATTGGCTTGTTTTAAAAATAATTAGTATAAAGGTTATACTGGATGTTAATAGAGAACATGAATGTTATTGTGCTCAATTATTAAGGGTAGTGTATCTTTCTAATTTAAATATTAAATAAGAAAGATACATGTAAAGCCTAATACTCCTTTTCTCCTTAAGGGGTTACCTCTTTATTTTATAATTGAGCTTATTGGATTTTCCTCTATGTCCTAGGCCCTCCAGCCTGTTTACTATTCAGCTAAGTCTGGGTCATTGGTACAGTATAAAAATGTTAAAAAATTTATAGTAATTTATATATTTTTTATACTTACCAATGACCCAGACGGGGATGGCCCTCCCTGAGTTGGGAACTCTTGCCTCCCCGCTGAGTACATAGCGCTGACCAGGCACTGCCAGTAAGAATGATATTTGGCGCCAATTTCGGGACGACTGCGTCACTGCGCATGCGCAGTAGAGTCGTACTATGGAGGTCCTTTAGGACATGATTTCTTTTTGTTTTGGATGCAAATTTTGGGGATTGGGGGGCAAAATTTGTGTTTGGCCCTGGTTTTTGTGGAGTTAGCACCAGCTAAGTCTGGGTCATTGGTAAGTATAAAAAATATATAAATTACTATAAATTTTTTAACTTTTCAGGGGGGTGAACCCTTTTAGCCCGAAAAAGTTGAATCTCAGGAGGAGATGCCAAATGTGGGTATGGAAGGGATGGGGGGGGGGGGGGGGGGGGGGGGGGGGGGGGGTGTCCTCCCTCCCATTGAGTACCTGGAGAGAACCACTGAGCAATGGCAGGCGACTCAGACTCCCCAACATACTAACTCCACAAAGCAGGGTTAGCATTGGTTGAAGACAAGTACACTCTCAAAGTACCCTTAGTACACATCGCCATCAAGCCCCTCCCACGTGGGAAATTAAGTTGGGATGAAGTGTCTTGCTCAAGGACACAATGTGGTTGCCACAGGCAGGATTCGAACCGAGGACTTCTTGGATTGCAACAATCATCTCTACCTTCTGAGCCACCGTGCTCCCGTAATATGCAGTAATAGAGAACTCACTATATGTACTTGTGTGATTATAAATGAATAATATTAACGTGGATACGGTTCCACTGAATCAACTTGTATAGTATAATGGTCAGTTTACTTGCTACTTCTGAGTGATGAGATAGGAAAACAACATTTTGTGTGGAAAACCAAAATGTTTTGTGGTCATTTCTGGCAACTAGATTGTCCGAAATTTTCTGGCATATTGGCTGAAAAATCGGCTCCTTCCTGACTCGGGGTGGGTTGGGGCACAGTCCTTCATGAAACCCCAGACCGTACGCCCATAATTCATATGTACTAATTATTTTTTTCCAAAGCAGAAAGGACATCGCTTGTTTTGCTTTCTATGAAAATATTCTATATTCATTGAAGTGCAAATTTTGTGTCAAATGTTTTGGTGTCCTGCTGTATCTCAAATATCTGTTTTGGCTGCATAAAAACTAGTAGCATCACAAAAACTTTGATTTCCACTAAATTTTCTGTTTTCAAAACTGATCGATAGTTTTTTGTACAATGCAGTTTGCCTTTTCACATTAAAAAGTTGGGAAAGCCCGTAATTTGTCCAACAAATTACAATTCTCTAGTTAAAATAATAAATTTTGATATTCTCTGGATTGGGTAAAGGGTTAATTAATTATTCATCTTCAAACATTGATCATGAAATTTTATAATTGTGTTAGCCCTAGATAATAAAGATATTGAATTCTTCAACTGTTGAATATTGTCAATGTAAATTGAATACCCAGAATATCGTGTTTAATGATATTAATTTTGATCGCACAGTACCTAGACTTAAACTTCGCGGTTCATTGGAAATGAAGTGTATATTTTGTACGATGATAGGAAAGACATGCTTGTAAATATGTACAGGAATTCAGCTATTGCCATGTTTTCTGTAATATTTAAGTCCTCATTCTTACCTCTCTTCTAGCAATGCTGACTTAACGCAAGCTTTTGCACCCAACAGATATTAGAAACCTCAATTCCACTTCTATTCTCCCTGTATCTGTTATAAATTATCATCTGCTGCTCATGTGTGTGCACCACCATCCTATTGTCCATTCAGCTTACCGGTATTGTGTTGGTGTGGTAGGTTGTCAAGAGAAATTAAAATTTTCTCCCAAATTTTATTTCTACTATACCTATCAAACCAACACAAAATATGACCCAGCTGGTCAAAACATTTATTATGCTAGTAAATTTGTTTATCCAATCAAATGAAGTTACTAAGAGACATAGACTCTGCAGTATTAGGTTCAGGATGGCTGATCAGCACCCAATATTAATTTAATATTAGGTGCCCGTCAACCATTTTGTTTTATCATTATATCCATACGCCTCAGCTTTTAATTTACACGTATGTACATGATGCAGCGCAGTCGTACAGAAGACCCACCATATAAAATAGCCCCGTCGTATAAACATTGCATTCGATTGAATGAAACTGTTATAATAAAATGCCAAACCAGCCCAAAACATTGGCGGTTATAGAACAAGTCATGAGTGATTTATTAGAATGCGGAAGCAAAATTTCTCCCCTTGTTGCATATGTAAACATTGTCTGCTTTGTTTACATTTTTCGAGAAGTGCGCATCATTTAACTATTCGTTGAGTTAACTTCCCCAATGACATTTTAGCATGTCGTGCATAATAAATACGTTACAGGCCGTTTAGTTGGCAGATACAGTGTCATATACGGCTCAGAGAAAACAATATTAGGTTTGGCTTTGCTTCACCTAATATTGATTTCTCTTCGCTGTATGTGACACTGTATCTGTCAACTAAACGCCCTGTAACTTATAATACTTTGAGCTTCCACCCTGTAGTACACATACACATGCATATTCTAGTTACAAATAAAGAACTAACGCTATTGCGCATGTCTTGTGGGCAGTGGATAATGGACAGTTTTTTGGGACTGAATAAATAGGCTTAGCAACTGATCCCCCAGAACCTCTGTACGGGTTGATCTGAGCATATAGAAAAATTCACCAAACTGAAATCGAATTTGAAAAATCAAAGCCTTCCAGCACAAGAAATGTGTAAATTGCAAATTGTTGTGTGGAGACATCAACTTTTAAATTGAATTGTTTACCTACATGTACAGTACAGCCGCCATGGGCAGGTCATAATCCATGTGTGGGCAATTAATTGTTCCACGCTTCACATTTACCAGGTGATAGAAATTATCATCATCCAAATTTTAATTAATGAAGAACCAGGTTGCTTATTCCTATAATTAGTGTTTTCAACGTAATATTATTGCTTCCGTGGAAATATTGCCCACTCTTGAAAAGTGACCAGTCCACGTCTACTTTAATGTGTATACCAGTATATTGTGATATTGTTTTTGAAACTATCACAGTTATGGAAATCTATTTACATGTGTTGTGAAGCCCTAAGTACAAACATACTGTGATCAAAGAAGACGACAGAGAATCATGGGCATAAGATAGTCAAAATTATTTGTCTGCTTTCCTCCCAACAACACTGGAGGATCTTACCCATCAGCAAAGAAAATAGACAATAATTCACTGCTCGGATTCAAGTTCAGTTTTTATACTTGAGTGGGGTGCACAGAGGATTATTTCATGAGGCATTAGCCGAGTGAAATAATCCGTACTGCCCACAAAAGGATAAAATCATGCTCAAGACCAAGCAGTAAACTTTTGTACTTTTTTCTTTTCTCCTTATTAGCTTCCCCAAACAACCCTTTATATAGAGAGTAATCGCTTGACTGGACTGGTTACGTGAAATAATTCATGAGAGGTGAGGGACGTTGTCCAAACACGAGTGTGCGAATGCGCACAAGTGTTTTACAATATAGTCCCTCGCCTGAAATGAATTATTTCACATAACCAGTCCAGTCAAGTGATTACTCTTTTTATTAATTTTCATTATTAACGATAATTATATTATTTAACCCTTTACCTAACGCAACGTCCAAAATCGGCCAGCGCTATTCTAAAAAATCGCCAATTAATTTTCATTAATTTTTTATTTTTTATCTCTAAAACATAGGTTATGACCTCTTATTGGAACGAGCTCGTTCCAGTGAGGCGTCATAACCTATGTGCAGGGTATTTTTTGTTTTTAAAAATTTGATTGGCAGTTTCCATCTCGGTTTCAAAAAGATGATGATAAATAGTGAATATAAGGCCAATATGAAAGAAAAATGGTTAGCATTTGGACATGTTTGAATAGCATTTTGCGATGCGAATCCAGTCATCGAAAACCCTGATGTGTTTGAGACAAAAAATGAAAATAATAGTTATTCAAGAAATTTTTTTGCAAGTGTCGTCTGCTTTTCATGTGAGGTAAAGGGTTAAAAAAACAAAAAACAGTGAAGTCCCCATTACACCCACGGCAGAGCATCTTCGTTTGCGGGCACAGATACATGACACAATTGTTGATTGCATAATTCATTTGTGAAGTTATCGTTTATAATCAAACCTGCAAATCCCAGTAAATCACACTTTGGAAAGTAATAAAACTGATTCCGTGGTTACTTTCAAAACATGTCCAGAAAAAAAAAAATAGTCCATCATCACTGAGAGTGGAATACAATGCTGGGAGAGAAATAACATTTTGGCGAGTGTGAGTGGGAATACGTTTTGCGGAAAGAAAAACGAATGAAAATAAAATAAATCTCTCTTTTTGTAACCAATGCAGACTTAAAAAATAAAAATTAAATGGTTTCTAAATCTGATATTTTTTTACTCAAGTTAATAAAATTGATAAATTTGTCTCTCGAGTGCAACAAGGCTTTGTAATGCTTTAGCATTGCAAAGGCTTCTTGCACTAAAGGGACGGAATACATCACCACCCTTGCTATTCCAGGGACCGACCTGGGCATGCGCCAGTGCGTAATTGGTTCTGAAACACCAGGACCTGGCTCTTAAATCTCAGAAATAGGCTTCTCAGTTGGCACGTAACTTCTCAGATCATATTTTGAAATTCTTTTGATGGATAATCGAGAGAGACACTCTTACATGTATTATATATATGATTATCATTTATCCTTGTTATAGAGTGCTTAAGTTAATACTTCAAGTCTTAATTACCAAGCATTAATCTTCACTGTGGTTTCTGATCAAGTCTTGGCTGCCTAAATAGGCAGCCAAGACTTGATCAGAAACCAAAGTGAAGATTAATGTTTGCTATAGTGTACTAAATGAAAATGATGAGAGCTATTACATACTTGCAGTGTGTGTTACAAACAGCAGTGTGACTCCGTAAATTGAAATCTGGCGCATGAATTGAAAAAAATAGGCTCCGAGGCTAGAGCGTATTTTAAATAGTCCTGATCGGTCCCTGCTATTCTGTAGATTATGGGGGCCTAAAACATAAAACAAACCAAGAACATGAACTTTTGATGGCAAAGAAATAATTACAAAAATAAAAAATAAAATAAAAAATGCCTGCCCACACTGGCCCACATGCAATTTTACAAAAAATGACCTGAGAAAGAGATGATCTACTTTGTGGGGCCTAACATTTAATCTGAGTTGCTACAGTTAAAACTAGAAGTCCTGTCATGAAATGCGCACAAACAGCACATTGATCTGCGCGTTAATCTACACGTTATGACCGTCGTAAGGCTATCAAATTCTGTGCATATGGCCTGTGCACAAGCAATGTTTCAGTCAATGGACCTCCGGGTAACCTGGAGGTCCATTGGCTGAAACATTGCCTCTGTTTGCTATGAGTAACCAGGAGAACCTGCCGTACTTTGGATGCCATTCGATATGGATATTGCGCACAATTCCTACGTGCAATTAAGCCTACATGCAGATAAGCACACAGTTCATGACAGGACTTCTAGTTTTAACTTATTTTTGTTTGTGTTTCTTGATGTGGTCCTGAGTTTACAGTAGTGTATTTAGGAATTTTTTACCAACTTGTCTAAGTACAACATCTATGTCGAGATTAACCCTTTACTCTACAGACACAATATGAAAATATGTTATATTAAATATTTTCTTGAATTTTTTCAAAAAATGTCAAGAAAACCATATCATATGATCCCTCATTGGAATGAGCAGAATGGTTTAGTTAAATTTTTTTTTTAAATAATGTTTTTCCAATTGCTCCATTTGTAACTTATGTGTCAGATGCAACTGATTCATTAGGTAAAGGGTTAATCTAATTAGGAGATAAAATCGTCTCTTGTTTCATTAGACATCTGGGAATTTGACTGTGGAAAACCATTTGTTAATGAGCTCTGAAGTTAACAATTCCCGAATGTCTAACAAAACAAGAGACATTTATCTCCATTGTAATTCCTGTCATTGGGGGCGTGGTGGAGTAAGCGGTAACCGGTTCTCATCAGATCACCGAAGTTAAGCAACGTCGAGCACTGTTAGTAGTTGGATGGGTGACCATTTCAGCGACTGATTCGTGCTCCCGCATTGTGTCCTTGGGCAAGGCACTTAACCCCGATTGCCTACATGGGGGCACGATGACGCTGTGTACTAAGGCGTACTGCACGTCGATGGTGCACATGTCTTCAACCAATCTAACCCTGCCTGTGCCACGGTGCAGAGTTCAGAGTTACGATGTTGGAGAGCTGACAGCTGCTCGTTGTTGCTCCGTGGTTCTCTCCGGGTACTCCAGCTTCCTCCATCCTTAAAACTGTCACCGACATGATATGACCCTGGCTATTAATGTGTCGTTAAACCCTAATAAAAAAAAATCAGAAAAAAAAAAATCCTGTCATTGTTAGAAGTGAAAAAAATTTCCCCCAGAAAGGTCATTTTCAATCTCAGTCTGTTTACATGTACCATGATCAAATTTACTAGGTGTACTTCGAAGCACAGATGCTGACAATCGTTTCCATTGAAAACAACTCTGGTGTGTGTTTGATCTGTCATAGGAGCGGTTTAGTGCTGTTGCCCGCACATAGCGTGGATACAGACATGCTCTAATTGACCCATTTTCGGCAATTAGAGCATGTTACCTGAGATTAGAGCACAGAGCCGACTGGCTCTCACCCAATCAAATTACAGGTTCAGAAAGAACAAAATGGTTGAATTACGATTACAAATAAAACACTTTTGTGATCACAGTCTCACAGAACTGTATGCACCCAAAGTCATGTTTTCTACAGCTGGCTTTCACAATCAGTTTTATAACTGCAATCATGCCTGAAAATAAACAATCTGTCATTTGCAGAATGAGGTCCCCAGGGGGTGAATTTGCTGATGCTCTCCCATACAGTGGGCCAATTTATCTTCTGGGTATAACTTTCTCTTTAGGCCTGAGACCTTGGTTCAGATTGAGGTACGCAGAGAGTAAATTTGTGATGATACCCTGCTGAGCAGGGTAGCGTCACAAAATTCACCCCTCGTGGACCTCATTCTGCAGATGACAGTCTTCTTATTTCCAGGCTTGATTGCAATGGGTTTGAACATTTGTGAAATAGTTAATTATTTTTGTCTTCTCTGGTGAGTGAATATAAATTTTTAGCTTAACTTGACAAAGTCAAGATAAGCTATTGCCATCACGCATGCGGAAGTCTGTTAGTCTGTTCACATTTTCCTTTAGCACAGGCTACACCCCATAGTTTTTGTCCAATCGTCACGAAATTTCATCTGCAGGTTTGAGGTCATGTCTAGATGAGAACGTCCCCTTTTGGTCGCTATCGGTCAACTTTGATGGCTGAAACCTGAACACCATTAGCACAGTCTACAGGTCGTATTTATGAAGGGATTTCATTGTAACTTGGTAGGATGCCTCTGTATAATATCTAGATGAGAACGTCCCCTTTTGGTTATGATCTGTCAACAGTGATGGCTGCCCAAGCCCGAAAACCAAAAACTTTTAGTTCAGTCTACAGGTCATATTTAGTATGGAGGGATTTCATTGTAACTTGGTAGGATGACTCCGTATGATGTCTAGATGAGGACTTCCCCATTTGGTCGCGATCTGTCAACCGTGACGACTACCCGAGCCCCAAAACCTTTAGCACAGTCTACAGGTCATATTTTTGGAAGGATTTCATTGTAACTTGGGAGGTTGACTCCATATACATGTAATGTCAAGATGAGAATGTCCCCTTTTGGTTACAATATTGGTCAACTGTGATGGCTACAGGGGCCCAAAGCCCTAAAACCTTTAGCACAGTCTATAGGTCATATTTATGAAGGGATTTCATTGTAACTTGGTAGGATGGCTCCAGATAATGTCTAGATGAGAACATCCCCTTTTGGTCACGATCATTCAGCCGTGACAGTCGCCGGAGCCCAAAACCCGAAAACCTTGAGCACAGTGTACAGGTCGTATTTATGGAGGGATTTCATTGTAATTTGGTAGATTGATTCCATATAATGTCTAGACGATAACGTCCCCTTTTGGTCGCAATTGATTAACACTGATGACTACAGGGGCCCGAAGCCCAAAAACCTTTAGCACAGTCTACAGGTCATATTTATGAAGGGATTTCATTGTAACTTGTTAGGATGACTCCAGATAATGCCTAGATGAGAACGTCCCCTTTTGGTCACGATCATTCACCCTTGACGGCTGCCCGAACCCAAAACCCGAATACTTCAGCACAGACTGCAGGTCATATTTATGAAGGGATTTGATTGTAACTTGGTAGGATGACTCTGTATAAAATTATGCAAATTAGATGAACTTTGATTTTTTCAGTGCCACTTATACACTGAAAGTGCACATGTCAATCCGGCTAGGGCTGGAGGCTGTATTTATGAACCGATCTTCACAAAACTTCTTGGGTACCTTTGTTATCACCTTGGGACAAGAACGAGTATTTTGGGGTGTGGTCCAAAATTCAAGATGGCTGCTGGCGGCCATTTTGTACCAAAATTAGTGCAATCAGTTTTTTGTACAGAACTTCTGTATGAAAGTTCTGATTTGAATAAATTTTTGTATGAATGTTTAGTAACATGGAATACATCACATATAATACAGGTTTTTTTCTCTAGCAGAAATTATGCAAACTAGATGAACTTTAATTTATTCAGTGCTACTTATACACAGTAAGTGTCAATACAGCTCAGGCTAGAGGCTGTATTTATGAACCGATCTTCACAAAACTTCTTGGGTACCTTTGTTATCACCTTGGGACAAGAACAAGTGTTTCTGGGTGCGGTCCCAAATTCAAGATGGCTGCCAGTGGCCATTTTGTACCGAAATTAGGTCAAATCAGTTTTTTGTACACAACTTCTATATGGCTCAGGCTAGAGGCCGTATTTATGAACCGATCTTTACGAAACTTCTTGGAGTACCTTTGTTATCGCCTTGTGACAGAAACGATTGTTTTTGGGTGCCTTTGTTATCACTGTGCTATGAGAACAAATATTTTTGGGTTCAGTCAGACCCACTCTGGGACTCAAAGATTTCTTTTCTAGTTTAGCATCTAACTGTCACCCCACCTTTACAGTACTTTACCTATATATTTGTTACAGGCTACGGACAGCATTTATGTACAGACCGCGTTACAATACTTTACATGTACCTTTGTTGTCAGGTCATTACCTAGATATTTGTCATTGCTGTGTCACATACTATACATGTACATGTCTTAAACAAGTTGAGCTACAGTGTCATTGACACTTTCATTTTTATTGAAAACATAGCATACAGGAAACAGAAATTAACATATTCCCAATTATCACAATTCTTGTCTTATTTCATAATCCTTTCATAAACATTGAACATTATCATTTTCATCAAACATAACACACAGACAAGTTAAGCTACAGTGTCATTGACACTTTCATTATTATATACTAGCCTGTGAATTATCGCAAATTTTCTAAAAGATATTTCTTGATATCTATCGACTCGATGGAGCTGATATTTGTAATTGTTTTGAAACTATCAGCTGATATTTATTGTTTTGAAATGTACACATTTGGCGGTCGAATTGGGCTGAATATTGTGCAATAAAATGTCTCGTAGCATATAATAGAAAAGAAAATCTCTATTTTAGTCAGTATCTGGAATTATCTCATGAGTGTGACCTGAAAGTTTATTTTGAGTGAAAAATAATATTTTCAGGTCCACACAATGGATTGTTTCAGTAGCTTCCTACAGTATGTGGAGAGTGTATTATCACTAAATCACCCCCAGAGTGGAGATTCCATCTGAGCAATAATTGCAAATTTGTTGCAAAGCATAACCAGCACCAGCAAAGTTTCAGCCAATTGACCTCTGGGTTAAACCCGAAGCTCCATTGGCTGAAACTTTGCTTGTGTTTTTTGTCGATATGTACAAATTTTTAAAGTTGTAGCTTGGGTGATAACTCCACTCAGTGGGTGATTTAGTTACAATCCACTCTCCACTTACTGTAAATGATGTTATGCCTCGGCGCATGATTTTGCCTTGAACGTCTCCTTGAAGAAACGATCAGCAGATCTTTGTTATTGTCTTGAAATTGTTTGCAATCAATTAGGCTGAATATTGTGCAGTAAAATGTCAACGTAGCATATAATAAAAAGAAAATCTATGCTATTTTAGTGAATATCAGGAATTATCACATTCGTGTAGACCTGAACGTATTATTTTTCACTCGCACCAGCACTCTTGAAAAATAAAACATTCAGGTTTACACTCATGAGATAATTCCCTATATTCACTAGAACAGTGTAGATATCCTCTGCATATTATCTATATATGATGATTTTGTTTTATGTATATTTTTCAGCCATGCTATGTTAGAAACTGGGAATTGCACGTTCAGTTCAAAGTTCATGGGCAAGGAAAAAATTTATTCGGCGATGGATTTGCCATTTGGTACACAAGAGATAAAAATGTTATGGGTATTTATAGTTCATTTTTTTCAGAAATGACTATTTTTTCTTTTTTATTGTGTTCCATCCAGGACTTCTTTGCTGCTTTTTAAATAGTCTTGGCTATTGTAGTGTTCAACCGATTACCAAAAATGGCAGCTGACCGATTATCAGTTATTTGAGCTTACACTCGACCGATTCCAATGCCGATTTTCATACTGTGCACTACCAGACGAGTTGAGGCTTGAAAGAACTACATTAAATTGAACATATTTTACAGTGTTAACGTTGTCGACTCAGGTCGCAGTAAAATGACAAGACTCGCATACTTGGGCGGTATACGTAGCTCTCAGAGCCACGTATACCGCCCAAGTGCGCATGATGTGTCATTTTACTGCGACCTGAGTCAACACAGTGCAACCTTCACCTTTTCCGGTATGAACTGGTGATTGGCACAAGTATGCTAAATTGTACGCTTTACATGTCGTTTAACTTGTATATCCTGTAAAAGGGCATCTAGAGAAATTAAGAATACACATAGTGGTTGTTTCTCAACTTTATTGGATGCTATCATTGACATCACTTTACATTAACAATTGAACAGTTGCAGAAGATAATATATGTGGTTAATGAATTATCACAAAAAAATGCTTCGCAATAATCGGGAGAACCGATGTTCCAGGAGCCGTTGCTGTTGTCATCCGATTACCCACAATCAGCATATTAGTGTGGCCGATTCTGATCATTGGTTGAACACTAGGCTATTGTCATGAGTTTGTTATCTATTAGCTTTTTGTTTAAACAATATTTTTATTTCAATGAAAAAAAAATCATGTTGTGTTTACAGATCATGTTGAAAAAGAAAGAAGATGAAACAAAGCGAAATCTAAAATAATAGGACCAGGCCTGGCATTCTTATAAATGCAGGAGGGCTAAAACTCACTCCCCTCACATGGCCTAGGCAAGTGATTAGGTCTCCTCAAGCTTACAAAAGCTAAAATTGCAAAATGAAGTTTTACTATTAATGAATTCTGCCAAGTGGGCTTTGTACATTTTATTTGGTGCTGCTAACAAGGTAGTCTCTGTGAGATGGCTACACTGCCTCGCCCACACCTCCAGGCCCTGGCAGGGCCCAGAGATGTGGGATGGGCAGTGTGGCCATCTTACAGAGACCACTAACATACATGTAGCAGTGATCTTAAAAGATATGGGTATTAGGTATAGGCAGTTATGGTAATCATTATTTTCTAAGGCCAGGAGGGCTAGTTTTCGCCCTCCTTAATTTTTTTTAAGGCAAGCAGTAGGCGAGCAAATAAATCGCTCTCCTGAAAATGCCAGGCCTGCAGGACTTACATAAAATAACAAAGAACAACTTATAAGTAAGGGATTTGACAAGTACATGTAAGCTTGGAGCTTTTGTGAGTTGTCTCCCAAGTAAGTTAATAGCTATACACAAAATAATTATTGGAGGATTGAATCAATTTAATATATTTTAAGAAATTGTTCAAACTAATAAAAAGAAAAAGAGAAGTCTAGACTGTGTGGGTTGTAAGAAGCAAGCCATGCTTAGTACAGATACAGATAGATACACGATGTTGGGTTGCTCATCTCCCAGATGGTAAAGAAGGCATGAAGTGAAGTTAGACGGGTGGGGTGTTAAAGGAGCTTTATAGCCATAGGGCTATATCAATATAACAAACAAATACCAGGTACTGTGACACCATGCAAATGACGTGACAAAAATCAAATCAACAACATTTTCCAGTAATTTGAAAGTCGCTGCAATTTTAATTGTTGATTACCGCTTTAGTGCATTACTCCCATTGTGTCAAGTGTGAATCGTAAATCATGAGTTAAGAAATATCCTCACCTTACAAAGCTGTCTCTTTTGTACACAGTATCCACAGATGTTACTGATCTCCATTTTAACTCTCACTGTTGAACATCACATGTGACCCAAAAAGTTAATATACAGTACGTGGAGAGTGGATTGTAAATAAATCACCCGCAGAGTGGAGTTATCACCCAAGCTATAACTTTTAAATTTTGTACATATCGATAAAAAATACAAGCAATGTTTCAGCCCATGAACCTCCGGGTTTTTGTTAAGTTGATTCATTAAAAATTTTGAGTTTCTGCTAATTTCAATTTTCTTTGATACATTATAAATTATTATACATTATTATTACGGTAACATGGTCTGAGGTTTGTTGTTTGGAGCTTACATTCAAGCAAACCTCAAACCATGTTACCGTCAACTCATCACAATAACATATATGTTCCAATACGACACTTCCCATAGCCCAAAACCTTCATCGCGAAACACAAGAGGGTTATTTACTAAACTTGTGATCATTAAAAAGTTGCCTTGTTCAAGGCAACTTTTAACAATCACAGGTTTAGTAAATAAACCTCTCATGGATCCACGACAGCGCTGGATAAATAATCAATAAACCAGATGAACTCACTCCATCTTAGCTCAAATCATAAATCGGTTTGTAATTTAAACAACACTTCATCCAGAACACCGTCTGCTGCATAAACATTCAGAAAAATGAAGCAGCTTGCTAGTCACTCCGTTGATGAAGCAGTTACGAAATGGGCGACGTCATTTCAAATATTTCGCGTTGTGGCGTCAAGACGGTAACATTTACCACTTGAGCCGTAAACATAGGATTTACTAAGCAAGCTCTCGTCCAATCAGATGAGGAGGATTTTAGTCTTATTGGAACATAACACTCTCATGCCTGTTTTCATAAACCCCAAGTCAATGTTTTGAGATTTGCTTTAGTGATGAAGATTCAAAGTTGTTCTAAGAAAGTTTCTCTGGTAAGCTAATGTTGTTGGGAGGGGCAAAATTTATGCCTCGCCCATCTAAAATTCTATTTTTTTACACAATATACCAATGGCCCAGACATAGATGATGGTAACTCTAAAATATCTAGAGCCAAACACAAATTTTGACTGAAAATAAGAAGACCTATCTGGTCCTTCATACATTTACCTTCTGCACATGCGCAGACATCAGGAAGTGACCGGAATTGGCGCCAACACCTTTCTTTGTTTGGCCTTTGTCAGATAACAACAAACTGACTTTTGTGCTTTTTAAATCTCAATTAATAATGATGGCAGATACAAATCAATGGTTAATTTGGTGGATCCAAGGACACAATTGGATAAAGGAAGGAAGAAGCGGTGGATTTAAACGTTCAGGGCTGTAATTTTATAATATTTATAAAAATTAGTTCATGTTCCCCAATTTCGGGACATGGGCCTGACGTCATCATTGTTGATAATGATTTTTCCACTGTTGATTAAGTATTCCTTTCGTACCCTCCCTTGATTCCCCCCATTTAAACTCCCAAGATTTTTGGCTTGTTTTTTGGAAGTTTTTTTTATAAAATTTCTTGGGAGTTTAATGTGTTACACAGAAAGTTTATTATGTATATGCCCAGGGTTATGTCCTCACCCTAAAGGTGTTTAGGCGTTTTTAGTCATGCATCATACATCCAATGTATCGTTTTTTCTTCTGATGAAGATCTTGCCTTACATCAGATAGTTCACAAATCTGTTACTGACTTCGGGCTGTGTTGCCTGGGGTCTCGTTTCTGGTTTTCAGTCTGACGATGTTTACATTAGCAACGTTCTTTATTTATATGTAGGCTCCTATTTATTATATGGTAGGTCTGTTGTAAGATACATTATACAGTCCTGTAGTGTGGCAGTTAATTTGTTGGATGAAAAAATTAATTTTGTCCACACTTGGGCTCTTTTGGGATACATTTGGGAACTTCGTTCCCTTTGGGAACTTGGGCTCTTGTCAACATTTTTCGAAATTTTTTTTTGTGTAAACTGTTTTTCGATTTATATTTTGTGTTTTTTGTTATGTATCTTTTTATTTTATTTAATGTGGAATCGGTGGGAGTACGATCGACTTAGTTTGCTTCATTATATAAGCATATTGCTCAATAACCAAGGCGAGGAAGTCTTTCCTCTTATTTATATGTAGGTTGCCTTGCTTGTAGTCGATGTACTTCCACTAATTCTTGCTCAACATGTGTCACATGGGATGACAAACGTTGCTGACGGGTGTCACGGTATGTTGTTGGCGAGGGGCCACTGCCAGTCGTCTCGCCCTAAGGTCGCTCTAGTTTTTTAGTTTCTATTTACAGAGGAACAAGAACATGGTGATGTTTACATGATGCCGTCAGAGAGTGGGCTTCCGCGTCGCATTTAAATAGTCAATCAGAGCTAGTGGCAAAAGTGCTCATGAATATTAGACAGGGCAATAAACCACAGTGTGGTTTCAAATCCCTGTCGCCAGCTAGCTTGACCAGTGAAGCGGTACACCGCCAGGGGGTACCATAACGCTGGGTGTGTCCGTTGCGGTCATGGAGAGTAGAAAGGGTAGAGCGAGCACTATAATATAATATCAATATAAGACTCACCCTACAACGGTGGAGAGGAAGAAGCCGGCAAGTTCAGCAGGAAGCTTGGTGAGGTCTGAAGGACCGCGAGCGAGAGAGCCTTCCTCTCTCTTTTATTACAACATATGGGGCCAGATGTTATGGTTTGGAACTTGCGTCAGTCAGAGCATATGTCCACGCCTCCCGCCCGGGATGCTCCATTCAGTTTACAGCCGAGGTCGGCTATAGTTACAGCTTCTTCTTCAGAGTCTACCAGGCACACACGACCGCACCTTGGGTACATGACTTCTGATATCCAGCCTGCATCACCGAGAAAGTCACTCTTCGTCAGAGAAGTCACACCATCAGTAGCCAAGGAGACGAGGCCTCATTTATCGGGAACGTCCGCAGAAAAGAGCCATCTCGGACATACTGTCCCAGGAGCAGCCGGTGGCCATGCAACAGAAGACCGCTGCTCCTTAGGCCTCCATAACGAACTTGCTGTTGCAGATTGCGCAGCTCATTGCAGCATCCCAGCAAATGCAGAAACAGACAATGGCAGTCTCAGAACTTGAGCTGTCGAAGGGTGCTGGGTTGGTCCAGTCATGTGCGTGTTCAGATGCCGCTGACCGTGATTTTCAACTGATTCAGACGAATGATGAAAGGGATATGGAGAGGGATCTGCGTGTTCAGATGCCGATGACCATGAATATAATCTGATTCAGTTGGATGGTGAAAGGGATTTGGAGGAGAATTACCCTTCCCTTTCAGAACAACATAGGGTGGCGATAGCACTTATGCATTGATACTTCCCTGAGTTTGTTCCTGAGAATCAGAATGTTACGACAGCTCGAAAGTAGCACTATTCAGTAGCTAAGACGAGGCCTCATATATCGGGACGTCTGGAGAAAGAGCTGTCTCGGACACACTGTCCCGGGAGCAGCCGTCAGCCAGAAGACTGCTGCTCCTCATGCCTCCGTTACGGTTTTGCTGACGCAGATTGCACAGCTCATCATAGCATCCCAGCAAGTGCAGAAGCAGTCGACGGCAGTCTCAGAACCTGAGCTGTCGGATGGTGCTGGGTCGGTCCAGTCATCTGCATGTTCAGATGCCGCTGATCGTGATTTTCAACTGATTCAGACGAATGATGAAAGGGATATGGAGGGGGATTACCCTTCCCTTCCGGAACAACACATGGTTGAGATGAATTTATTCCATCAACACCACCCTGACTACTTACAAGAAACCGCTAGCATTGTTGCACGCTGAATTTATTTGGAAAAAGAGGAGGAAATGTCTTTTACGGTTAAGTATAGACAGGTGTTGCAAGCCTTTGGCCTTTTAGATGACTCCATATTCAAACGTTCCATTGGAAAGAAGTAAGGCGGTTTCTGGGTCGAGGCTCTTCGCGAATGAGACATAGTTCCTCCTTCTGTAGGCCTTGCAGGTACTACTGGTGTGGGTTAGGACCTCTATTGCTTAGAAGTTGGCGGATGGTTATCAAGATTAGCATCAACTGGATAACTATTACGGAAGACCAGTAGGCGAGAAGTGTGGCTTCGGAAGGCCTACGGCTATCTTTCCGAGAGAACCACAATTAACTTAATGTTTGATGGACAATGCTTCTGTCAAATCCTTGCATAAGAGTCTCTCCAATCGGAGATGAAGATTCCCTTGACAATGAAAGTAATAGAGGTCATAGAGAATCAAGATTCTCTAGGATTCTGTAGTCACCTGTTACTCGTACCGAAGCCATAGAGCTCGTTCCAACAGATAATAGACTGGAGCTAGATAACAAGTCTCTCAAAGCTCTAAAAGTTTATTTATGGTTATCATTTAGTCGGTTAAGTGAGCGTTCGAGTGATTGACTATGCTATTAGCATAGATCTAAGGATAGCTTGGGTCTGAAGATAGCGCCCTGCGCTGTCACTCGAATATTAACTCAGTAATGTCTCATAACAATCTGGTTTGTCTGCTATTATCCAGAACGGAATTAGTTTTATGCGACTGATGGGTTGTGCTGAGCGGATATGCATCTTGTTTAGATGGGTCGCTTACGCACACATCCCCTCCAGTTATTCTTACCCAGAACTGGAGTTTGATAATGCATTCACTCAGGACCAGTATTGTTTTAACGATCTAGTAAACAAAAGGTCCATATTGGGGCAGATATTCAGTGGTTAACTCAAGAGTTCTGCTGCAACTGCCATATCCGGCTTTCATGATTATGACGGGTATGAGTCAATAGTTGGGGCACGACCCTGAGTCCGACAGACTCTAAATGCAGGGGTCTTGGGATCCTTGGTTCCTGGAGAACACATAATCATCAAGAATGATGTCAATATTGTTAGCGCTACATCAATGCGGACACGCATGTTCAGATATTGTTGGACAACTCAATAGTGGTAGCGTACATCAGGAACCAGGGCGGCACCCATTCAGTTTTGTTATGATACCTAATGGAGAAGAATTTTCATGTTCATCTCTCTCTCCGTCATATACCGGGTCGTCTGAACATACTAGCAGACTCGCTCTTCGGAATGGTCGTCTGTTTCATTTGTATGAATGCTCAGATACAAGTTTGGTAAAATTAAGCACTTGGTTCATCTCTGGGCTCAATACAAGAGTCCGAATTTAACTTGGATTAACTATATTAACATGCAGATGCAGAAGGTGACCTTAAATCCATCTTTAGCCAACTTTATCACCTGAGTGATTAAAGCCTCTTGGGACCTCGTGTTTGTTTCAACATTATTATGCCATTAACTGGGTTATTCACTTCATAAAAAACTTATATGTAGTTGACCTTCAAGGGCCTGTACAATTGTCCTGAATACATCTCGCCACAGCCTGTACTCGTCTAGTAGTTTAACAGTGATTTTTTGTCATGTCTTCAAGCTATAGATATTGCACCGTGTTAATTATTTGAGTGCTAGAAGCCACTATCATGGCTCTATTGAAAAGCACTGAAAGCCACTTCAGTGGCCTTACACTGTTTACATAGAATTGTTGTTTTTTTAGTAGAAAATAAATGTTTCTATAAAATTGCTTTGTTACAATTTATTGGAGAGTGCACACTCTCCAATAAATTGTGACAAAACAGTTGTTTATGAACAAAATCTTGCTAAACTAAGGCTTCCCTTGGTGGATGCATGGCATCTTTGAAAAAAATACACGTTTCAAATCACCTTTGAAAATTAATTTTGCACCCAACCAGTTAAGATTGTTTGTATTACCAGTCCTCACTTAGAGGTTGTATTCAATGGCAATTCATCTGTTTGGGCAAATATTTAAAAAAGTGGAATATTCTGGAAACGAAATCTAAGTAGTTTCAGAAGCAGAATCTCCTTGAACTCTTCTATTATCAGGTCTCATTTGTGTTCGCAGGGGACCTGAGATGATTGAAGAAGAGTTCAAGAGGAGGAGGCAATTGGTAGAGTTTTGAGAACAGCAAACCTCGAGTTGAATCGAACATCAAGATGGTTTGGAATCGAATTGTTTTGAATTTAATATGGTCCCAATGAAAATGTACTGTTACAGTGGAGCCCACTTAATTGGATATCTCTTAATTGTATATCCCTGTTAATTGAATATAATTTTCAAACCCAAAACCATTTACCATACCTTCAGTACAAATTTGATCTGTTAATTGCATATGGGTTGTAGAGTAAACTCCTGTTAATTGTATATAAATTTTTGTAATATGTTGAAAAAATTACTGCGACACGCACCAAATTCCCCTTATTTATCAATCTTTTTGGCTCTATGAGCTCTGTCAAACAAGATATAATACAATAAATGCTCAGTTTACCTCCAGAACACAGGAAACTGACCAAATCCCTGTTAATTGTGTACTGCTGTTAATTGAATAATTTTCACTGGCAAAATGGATATTCAATTAAGAGGATTCTACTGTATTAATGAAGACAAATATTTTTTTTCATTTTTCAGGCCCAGTTTTTGGAAGCAAGGATAATTTTGTGGGGTTAGGAATATTTTTGGATACGTACAGTAATCATAACGGACCACACAATGTGAGTACACTTTATCAGTAATAAACCTTGCCAGAAACATGAATTAATCCATATCTGATTTACAGCTCTAGTTTTTAGAAAAAAAAATTCCGGGTAACCGAAGGAACAGGACCTAAGATCATGTTGGGTAGTGATTCAGAGAGATGTCTTTTGGTAGGGTATGTGCCATGCCATGATTAAGTTACTTGTGCTTTAATGATAACCTATGCATGGATTGTTCTGGTTGCTGCATCTGCCTATATCTGGAAGTGGTGAAGCTGAAGCTTTTAACCTCTAGCACTCTGGTAGTGCAACAGATTTTTCTACAATCACTCCGCATTTCTCTTGTTTAGCTACGAATTAAACCATTTACACCTTGTTTGACAGTGTTCACTGAGTTCTGTCAAATAAGGTATATTTGGTTAAATATCAAAATGCATTATGGGAAATATTTGCTGCTGAAAACTTTGTCATTAGCTCAACTTGACAAAGTCAAGATAAGCTATTGCCATAAGCTATTGTAGAAGTCTGTTAATCTGTGAGTATGTTAGTTTGTGAGTCTGTTCACATTTTCCTTATTTAGCACCGGCTACACCCCGTAGTTCTAGTCAGGTTGTCAGGAAATTTCATTTGCAGGCTTGGGGTCATGTCTAGATGAGAACGTCCCCTTTTGTTTGCGAGCGGTCAACCGTGATGGCTGCCCAAAACCCGAAAACCTTTAGCACAGTGTCTACATGTCGTATTTCTGAAGGGATTTCATTTTAACTTGGTAGGATTACTCTGTATAATGTCTAGATGAGAACATCCCCGTTTTGGTCATGATCTGTCAACTGTGATGGCTACCCAAGCCCGAAACCCAAAATGTTTAGCACAGTCTACAGATCATATATAATATGGAGGGCTTTCATTGCTACTTGGTAGGATGACTCCATGTGATGTCTAGATGAGAACATCTCCATTTGATTGCGATCTGTCAACCATGACAGCTGCCTGAGACGAAAACCTGAAAACGTTTAGCACAGTCTAGAGGTCTTATTTTTGGAGGGATTTCATTGTAACTTGACTCCATATAATGTCTAGTTGAGAACATCCCCTTTTGGTTGCAATCAGTCAACTGTGAAGGCTGCAGAGGCCCGAAGCCTGAAAATCTTTAGCACAGTCTACAGGTCGTATTTATGAAGGTATTTCATTGTAACTTGGTAGGATGACTCCAGATAATGTTTAGATGAGAACGTCCCCTTTTGGTCACGATTGTTCTACCATGATGGCTACCTGAACCCAAAACCCGAAAACCTCTAGCACAGACTACAGGCCATGTTTATAAAGGGATTTCATTGTAACTTTGTAGGATGACTAAGTATAATGTCTAGATGAGGATGTCCCCTTTTGGTTGCGATGGGTCAACCATGATGGCTGCACAGGCCTGAAAACGTTCAGCACAGTCTACAGCCGTATTTATGAAGGGGGGGAGTACGGTGGCTCAGTAGGTAGAGATGCAGACTGCAAGCCGAGAGGTCCTTGGTTCGAATCCACCTGCGCCAACCGCGTTGTGTCCTTGGGCAAGACACTTCATCTCCATTGCCCGCGTGGGGGCACGGTGGCGTTGTGTACTAAGGCGTACTGCACGTCAATGGTGCACTTGTCTTCAACCAATGCTAACCCTGCTTGTGTGGAGTTCATATGTTGGGGAGCTGACAGTTGCTCGCCGTTGTTCGGTGGTTCTCTCCAGGTACTCCAGCTTCCTCCACCCGTAAAACTGTCGCGGTCATGATTAGCCATTGTGCATAAATATGTGACCTTAAACACCAATAAATAATAAATAAATTTATGAAGAGATTTCATTGTAACTTGATAGGATGACTCATTTTGGAATAATTTCACTGTAACTTGGTAACTTTGGTTGACATGCATTTACTGCGAGGGCCACATTGCCCCACCCCTCAGTTCTTTAGTATAGTCTGCACCTCAAATTATTTTTATTGAAGACATAGCATATAGGGAACAGAAATTAACATATTCTCAGTTATCACAATTCTTGTCATATTTCATAATCCTTTCATAAACATTGAACATTATCCTTTTCATCAAACACAACACTCAGTTAAGTTGAACTACAGTTTCCTTGACACTTTTATTTTGACTTTAGAGTGCAAAGGGTTAAGGTTTCTTCAGTGTTAGAAGCATTTGTGGCTGGCAATTAGTTCTCACTTTTTCTCCTTGATCCATCTCCATCTTCTTGATGAACCATGACTCAGACTCATGACAACTTTTATTCTGATTATTGGTCACATTGTGGACTACCAACTCACATTCTGTTATCAGTCGCATCTTCTATACTCTACTTTTTAGCTTAACTTGACAAAGTCACGATAAGCTATTGTAATCACGCGTGTGGAAGTCTGTTAGTTTGTGAGTCTGTTCACATTTTCCTTTAGCACAGGCTACACCCCATAGTCACGAAATTTCATAGGCAGGTTTGAGGTCATGTCCAGATGAGAACGCCCCCTTTTGGTTGCGCTCGGTCAACCATGATGGCTGCCCAAGCCCAAAACCCGAAAACCTTTAGCACAGTCTACAGATCGTATTTATGAAGGAATTTCATTGTAACTTGGTAGGCTGCCTCTGTATAATATCCAGAGAACGTCCCTTTTGGTCATGATCTGTCAACTGTGACCACTGCCCAAGCCCAAAACCCAATCACTCCGCTTTTTTCTTGTTTAGCTATGAATTAAACAGGGACCGACCTGGGCATGGGCCAGTGCGTATTTGGTTCTGAAACATCAGGACCTGGCTCTTAAATCTCAGAAATAGGCTTCTCAGTTGGCACGTAACTTCTCAGATCATATTTTGATATTCTTTCGATGGATAATCGAGAGAGACACTCTTACATGTATTATATATATGATTATCATTTATCATTGTTGTAGAGTGCTTAAGTTAATACTTCAAGTCTTAATTACCAAGCATTAATCTTCACTGTGGTTTCTGATCAAGTCTTGGCTGCCTAAATAGGCAGCCAAGACTTGATCAGAAACCACAGTGAAGATTAATGTTTGCTATAGTGTACTAAATGAAAATGATGAGAGCTATTACATACTTGCAGTGTGTGTTACAAACAGCAGTGTGACTCCGTAAATTGAAATCTGGCGCATGAATTGAAAAAATAGGCTCTGAGGCTAGAGCGTATTTTAAATAGTCCTGATCGGTCCCTGATTAAACCAGTTACACCTTGTTTGACAGTGCTCACTGAGTTCTGTCAAAAAAGGTATATTTGGTTAAGTATCAAAATGCATTATGGGAAATATTTGCTGCTGTAAACTTTGTCATTAGCTTAACTTGACAAAGTCAAGATAAGCTATTGCCATAAGCTGTTGCAGAAGTCTGTTAATCTGTGAGTATGTTAGTTTGTGAGTCTGTTCACATTTTCCTTTAGAACCGGCTACACCCCTTAGTTCTAGTCAGGTTGTCACGAAATTTCATTTGCAGACTGGGGTCATGTCTAGATGTGAACATCCCCTTTTCGTCGCGCGTGGTCAACCGTGATGGCTGCCCGAACCCAAAACCCAAAAACCTTTAGCACAGTCTACAGATCGTATTTATGAAGAAATTTCATTGTAACTTGGTAGAATGCCTCTGTATAATATCCAGATGAGAACGTCCCTTTTTGGTCATGATCTGTCAACCGTGACAGCTGCCCAAATCCAAAACCTTTGAGCACAGTCTACAGGTCATATTTAATATGGAGGGTTTTCATTGTAACTGGGTAGGATTACTCCGTATTATGTCTCGATGAGAACTTCCCCATTTGGTTGCGATCTGTCAACCATGACAACTGCCCAAGCACAAAACCCGAAAACCTTTAGAACAGTCTACAGGTCGTATTTATTGAGGGATTTAAGTGTAACTTGGTGTGTTTACTTAATATAATGTCTAGATGAGAATGTCCCCTTTTGGTTGCGATCATTCAGCTGTGATAGCTGCCCGAGCCCGAAAACATTTAGCACAGTCTACAGGTCGTATTTATGGAGGGATTTCATTGTACCTTTGTAGGATGACTCCATATAATGTCTAGATGAGAATGTCCCCTTTTGGTCACGATTGGTCAACTGTCATGGCTACAGGGGCCCGAAGCCCGAAAAACTTTAGCATAGTCTACAGTCATATTTATGAAGGGATTTCATTGTAACTTGGTAGGATGACTCCAGATAATGCCTAGATGAAGTCCCCTTTCGGTCGCGATCATTCAACCATGACGTCTGCCTGAGCCCAAAACACAAAAACCTTTAGCACAGACTACAGGTCGTATTTATGAAGGGATTTCATTGTAACTTGGTAGGATGACTCAGTATAATGTCTAGATGAGGACATCCCCTTTTGGAGCAATTTATTTGATTCTCACTGGAGGCTTGCCTAATATTTGTGTCAAATATCTTTCACCCCTGGGTGAGATACTCAAAATATTGCAAAATCAATACCAAATCACTAAATAATATCTCAGGTTTATTGGTCTCTTATTTACAGTATAGTTGTCGTGGAGTGGCATGCATTTAACAGGTATTCAAAATCATCAGCAAATTTTAATTAATGAAGCACCGGGTTGTACCCAGTGCTTCATTAATTAAATTGGTATTGGGATCTAATAGTGCATCTATGGAAATTTTGCCCACCTGTGGAAAGTGACCAGTCCAAGGCGGTCATACTTTGTAGCAGGTCAGATCTTACAGTGATGCGGGGAGGTAAGAGGTGATCCAATCGTGCTCTGTCCGTTTTTATGATCACAGTGCTGTATTCATCTGAAGTAATAATTTGATTTGTTGTGTCTTATGAAAGGATTCTGACAGGTGGATCTGAAGAAAATTTTTAAAGAAATGTCCTCATATAAGTTAAAATTTAGGGAGCCCAAATTTTAACCCAGGGACTCGATTTGAACAAAGTTGAATGTGACCCCCCCCACTAGAGATGTTGTATGCCAAATATGAAAACATTCTGACTGGTGGATCTGAAGAAAATTTTGTAAGAAATTTCCTCATATTACACTAAGTTAAAATTTGGGCAACCATATTAACCTACGGACCCGTTTTGAACAAGCTTTAATCTGACCCTCCTACAGATGTTGTATGCCAAATATGAAAGCATTCTGACGGTGGATCTGAACAAGATTTTTAAAAATAATTCCCAACATTGCACTAAGTTAAAATTTGGGCTTCCATAGAAAGCCCAAATATTATTCTAGGGATTGGTTTGATCAATCTTGAATCTGACCCTCACAACAGTGATGTATCCCAAACATTAAAAGATTCTGACTGGTGATTCTGAAGAAGAAGATTTTTAAACAATAGTCCCCATATTGCCCTAAGTTAAAAATTTGGCCTCCTGTATTGAGCCCAAATATGGCCCAAAAATCTTACCCTTCTCATTACAAAGCCAAATATTGCTTCACGAACTTCGTTTGAACAAACTTGATTCTACACCTCAAAAGGAAACTCCATAACAAATATCAGGTCATTGTACCCACTGGTTCATGAAAAGAAGATTTTAAAAATATTTTGGAGCATTTTCCCCCGTCCCCTCCCTATGGGGCTGGGCATGTTGAGTTGGACAAAAATGCAATGCCCCTGCGGGACCCTCAATCACCCAAACTTTTGCTTGAATTGGCCCGGTGATTTTTTGGAGAAGACCAAAACATGGTGTTGATGGTTGGACAGATGACGGGCGGAGAGCGATTAGATAAGCTCGGCTTGACTTTGTCATGGTGAGCTAAAAAACACTTACCTTATTTTGACATATCAAGGCATGCAACAATCCATTTCTTGAATGTTAGATGGAAAAGGAAATCTGCACAGTTTTCCAGATAATGGCAACATATTGCTGCTCAACTACGTTTTTTTCAAATTCACTCCGGTGGACTTTTGCAGTTTTCGAAATTGGGGGAGTGGGCTTGAACACGGGAGAGGGCACCTTGTTTTCGAAATGCAGAAAGTTGGTGGTGAGCTAAATTATGATTATGGGCTTTGACACGGGTCAGTACTGTAATAGCGCATTATATTTTGCATTGATATTGCACAGCACAAATGTTCTTGTGTATTTCAGACTGTTTCATTCTTCTGCAGTAATGAGGGCATTAACTGATGGAAGTAATAGAGTGCACAACGATAATGTCAATAAAACATAAAAATTTTTTTTTTTTTAGTTTGAAATGTAGTTTTGAAAGAATGAGCATGGTGGCTCAGTAGGTAGAGATGCAGGCTGGAAGCCAAGAGGTCCTTGGTTTGAATCCCACCTGTGGCAACCGTGTTGTGTCCTTTAGCAAAACACTTCTTCCCATTTGCTTATGTGGGAGCATGGTGACATTGTGTACTAAGACGTACTACACGTTGATGGTGCACTTGTCTTAAACCAATGTTAACCCTGCTTGTGTGGAGTTAGTATGTAGGGGAGTCTGACAGTTGCTCGCCATTGCTCAGTAGTTTTCACCGTTGCTCTGGCTTCCTCCACATGAGGTGATCCTGGCTGTCAAAAGTGCTGTTAAACCCCTATAAATAATAATAAATCGAAAGAATGTTCAAACACAAAATCACATGTCGTTTGCTTGTTGTCAACTATATTTTTCCACTATAACCCAATGGCCCAGGCTTAGCTCAGCTGGTGCTAACTCAAAAATATCGAGGGCCAAACACAAATTTTGCCCCCCCCCCCAATCCCCAAAATTTGCATGCAAAACCAAAAATTAGAAGTCCTATCTGGCCCTCCATACATTTACTCTCCGCGCATGTGCAGATGCCAGGAAGTGACCGGAATTGGCGCCAACATCATTCTTTGTTTGGCCCTCGGTCAGATAACAACAAACTGACATTTGTGCTTTTAAATCTCAGTTTATAATGATGCCAGACGCAAATCAATTGGACGTATCGTTCCCTTTGGGAACTTGGGCTCTTGTCAAAATTTTTCGAAAATTTTTTTTGTGTAAATTATTTTTCGATTTATATTTTGAATGTTATTTGTTATGTATCTTTTTATAATATTTAATGTGGAGTTGGTGGGAGTACGATCGACTTTATTTTGCTTCATTATGAAAGCATATTGCTCAAATGCAAGGCGAGGAAGTCTTTCCTCTGATTTACATGTTGGTTGCCTTGCTTGTAGTTGATGTACTCCCACTAATTCTTGCTCAACATGTGTCTCATGGGATGACAAATGTTGGAGACGAGTGTCACAGTACATTGTTAGAGGCGAGAGGCCACTGCAGGTTCTCTCGTGGCAAGAGGTCCCTGCCTGTCCTCTTGCCAAAAAGTCGCTCTAGTTTTTTAGTTTCTGTTTACAGAGGAACAAGAACATGGTGACGTTTACGTGACGCCGTCACAAAGCATGCTTCCGCCGTTGCATTTAGGTAGTCAATTAGAGCTAGCGGATAAAGTGCTCTTTAATATTAGATGGGGCAATAAATCACAGCGTGGTTTCAGCTCCCTGTTGCCAGCTAGCTCGACCGGTGAAGTTACTTCGTCTGAGGGTACTGTGATGCCGGGTGTTCCGTTGCGGTCCAGGAGAGTAGAAAGGGTAGAGCGAGCACTACAAAATAAAAACAGGCTCACCCTGCGACGATGGAGAGGAAGAAGCCAGCAAGTTCAGTGGAAAGCTTGGTGATGCCTGAAGGACCGCGAGTGAGAGAGCCCCCTCTCTTTCATAACATCTGGGGCCTGATGTTATGGTTCGGAACTTGCGTCAGTTGGAGCATACGTCCACGCCTCCCGTCCGGGACACTCCATTCAGTTCACAGCCGGTGTCGGCTACAGTTACGGCTTCTTCTTCAGCGTCTACCAAACACACACGACCGCCCCTTGGCTATGTGACTTCTGATATTCAGCCTGCATCGCCGAGAAAGGTCCACTCTTCATCAAAGAAGCCACACTATCCAGTAGCCAAGGAGACGAGGCCTCATTCATCGGGACGTTCGCAGAATAGAGCCATCTTGGACACACTGTCCCAGGAGCAGCTGGCGGCCAAGTAACAGAAGACCGCTACTCCTCAGGCCTCCGTAACGGACTTGCTGTCGCAGATTGCGCAGCTCATCACAGCATCCCAGCAAGTGCAGAAGCAGCCGACGGCAGTCTCAGAGCTTGAGCTGTCGGATGGTGCTGGGTCAGTTCAGTCATCTGTGTGTTCAGATGCCGATGACCGTGAATCTAATCTGATTCATTCGGATGGTGAATGGGATTTGGAGGAGAATTACCCTTCCCTTTTGGATCAACACAGGGTGACGATGGATCTAATACATCAATACTTCCCAGAATTTGTTCCTGAGAATCAGAATGCTGCGACCGCTCGAAAGTAGCACTATTCAGTAGTTAAGGAGATGAGGCCTCATTTATCGGGACGTCTGGAGAAAAGAGCGTCTCGGACACACCATCCTGGGAGCAGCCGGCAGTCAGGAACTGAAGACCACTGTTCCTCAGGCCTCCGGAATGGATTTGCTGTCGCAGATTGTGCAGCTCATCGCAGAATCCCAGCAAGTGCAGAAGCAGCCGACTCCGTCTCAGAACCTGAGCTGTCGGATGGTGCTGGGTCGGTCCAGTCATCTGCAAGTTGAGAGCCGCTGACCGTGATTTTCAACTGATTCAGATGAATGATGAAAGGGATACAAAAGTGGATTACCCTTCCCTTTCGGAACAACACATGGTTGCGATTGATTTAATTCATCAACACTACCCTGAATTTGTTCCAGTGAATCAGAATGCTGCGACAGGTGCCGCAGGCCTTGGGCTATTTAGACGACTCCATATTCAACTTTCCAGTGGAAGTAAGGCGGGTTCTTGTCATCATCTTCCGTAATTTTACCGATTGTTGAACTACGTTCATTTATAATGGTCGGGGAAGATGTATAGAGAGTTATTCTGTGTTTGAATGAGCAGGCTGAGAACCTAGTTATGGCCTTACCGTCGTCATTCACTATTCGCTCGGACACAATTGAGACGGCAATTTCTTCATTTTGAGCGAATTTAGACTCACTTATGCAGATCATCTTTAAGAACTGTGACGCAGCAGACTCACTTATGCAGATCATCTTTAAGAACTGTGACGCAGCATCTCTACGGAAAGGAATTTGAGGATGTTTGTACCTCTTTTAGAGTCCTTTCCAGGGCTATTATATTTATCACGTATAACTCTGTCTTAACAGTTGCTAATTTGGAGTTAATCAGACGTGACGGATCCCTTGCGTCGTCATCTTTAATAGATGACAAGGTGAAAAACTCTATTAGTGTCGCTCCGGTATCCGAACACTTAAGTTTTTGATGATAAGCTTTCATTGGTTTATGACCAAGCTACAAAGAAAGCATCAATATTCTGCTCCTTAAGTCGGCATCTAATCGACCTGCAATAGCAGAAAAGAGTAAGGGAGGACGTCCTAGACAGAAAATCGTCTAAAAAGGACTCCTCAAGTGGGTATAGGTAACCTTCCTATAATTACTCTAGGGATCGTCATACAGCGACTCGAATTGGGGGCGTAGGTATGATTGAGACTACCGGTCAGACGCCCCTAAGCCATTGGCTTGAGGCTCTTCGTGAAGGAAATGTAGTTTCTCCTTCCGTAGGCCTCGCAGGTACTACAGGTGAGGGACCTCTATTGCTTAGCAGTTGGCGGATGGTTATCAAGATTCGCATCAAACTGGATAACTATTACGGAAGACCAGTAGGTGAGATGTGTGGTCTTGGATGCCCTACAGCTATCTTTCCGCGAGAAACCACCACTAACTTAATGTCCATGATGGACAATGCTTCCATCAAATCCTTGCATAAGAGTCTCTCCAATCAGAGGTAAAGGTTCTCTTGACAATGAAAGTAATATAGGTTGTCGAGAATCAAGATTCTCTAGGATTCTATAGTCACCTGTTACTCGTACCGAAGCCAGAGAGCTCGTTCTGACCGATAATAGACTGGAGCTGGATAACAAGTTTTTCATAGCTCTAAAAGTTTATTTATGGTAATAATTTAGTCGGTAAAAGCGAGCATTCGAGTGATCGACTATGCAGCAAGCATAGATCTAAGGATCCGTTCTTTCATGTCCTGGTATATCCGGCATGCAGAAAGTACCTACAGTTCGTCGTCCAAAGGATAGTATTTCAGTTCCGAGTGATGTGCTTAGGTCTGAATCTATCGCCCTGGGCTTTCACTCGAATAATGAACTCGGTAATGTCTCACAACAATCTGGTTTGTCTGCCGTTACCCAGAGTGAAATTAGTCAGTTGTTATGCTCACTTTTGTCTACTCTCAGACGTATTAACAGCAAGGAATTTTATACGACTTATGGGGTTGTGTGGAGCGGCTACAGATCTTATTCCGATGGGTCGCTTATGCACACGTCCCCTCCAGTTATTCTTTACCCAGCACTGGAGTGTGAAGACGCATTCGCTCAAGACCAGTATTGTTTTAACGGATCTTGTAAACAAAAGGTCCATATTGGGGCAGATATTCAGTGGTTAACTCAAAGAGTTCTGCTGCAACTGCTAGATCCGGCTTTCACGATTATGACAGATGTGCGTCAATAGTTGGGGGCACGACCCTGAGTTTGACAGACTCGAAATGCAGATTTCTTGGGACTCTCGGTTCCTGGAGAAACACATAAACATCAAAGAATGATGTCAATATTGTTAGCGCTACTTCAATGGATTCACATTATTTGCAGACACGCATGTTCAGATATTGTTGGACAACTCGATAGTGGTAGCGTACATTAGGAACCAGGGCGGCACCCATTCATTTCCGTTATGACAACTAATGGAGAAGATTTTTCTATTTCGTCAGGTATCATCATGTTCATCTCTCTATCCGTCATATACCGGGTCGTCTGAACGTACTAGCAGTCTCGCTCCTCGGAAAGGTCGCCTGTTACATTTGCATTGGACGCTCAACAAGCGAGTATTTGGACAGTTTTGCTACCAGTGGGACCACTCCATGATAGTTCAGTTTGCGATGCACCAGAACAATTAGTTACCGTTATTTGTGTTGCCATGCCCAGACCATTGAGTGCATGCAGTAGACGCTCTGCAGAATTCATGGGGATGAATGATAGGATACGCGTATCCTCCAATTCATTTGATTCAGTAGATTACGTTTAAGATTAAACAGTCTCGTTGTGAATCCTACTAGTAGCACCTTTGTCGTCACAGAAACCTTGGGTCAGTATTCTCAAGTGTCTGTTATGGGACGCTTCCCAGAAGCTTCCTCCAAGAGAGGGCCTTCTTTCAGGGGAAGTTTTGTTCTTCACGTCCTTCTCTGCCCACAGTGGCATAATGGAGTCGGTAAGAGGTGAGGGAACCATCGCAGTTCCTATATTTGATGACTGGCACAAGAACGATTAAATTATGCGGGTGAAGAGATTTCGATATTTTATAGACCTTGGAATTATAATCTATTTCAGGGCGGTCCATGTCAGAGCCTGTTAATCATACCTACTTCCATTTCTAGATCCAGGTTTCTATTATGTCAGTACTCAATTCGCATATTCTCACGTGTTTACGGTTGTAGATATTGGATAGTACACGTTGGAGAGTGTTGTTACTGGAATTTATTCTACAGAGGCAGCCTGTGGATTACCTCGGAAGTGTGTTTTCTCTTCAGGGATCGTTCAGTGTGGCTCAATTGGATATGTGTATGTTATATTTTATATCACCAGTTTTCGACGTATCTGTGTACGCTGTCTGCGGTGTACGTTATATAGCGGGCAATGTTAATTACCAGGATCGTTTCTATAGCCTTAACTTCTGAAGTGGCATTAATCACCATTTATTAATCATGAATTAATACCTGAGTGCCTGTTCGACGATTATTTATATTGTTTTTTGATACCGCTCTTATTGATTCCAGAGCTCTCTCCTCTTTCTTTTGAAGATTCCTTCAAAAGAAAGGTGGGGGTGTGGGGTGATTTTTACCTCTTCTCTGGCTTAATGGGTATGTAACTATGAAGGAAGCTGTTTTATCCGTAATTATATCCTGCATACTGCTGAAGTGTTATTATATGGCGTATGTTTGTGGGGGTTTTTCTCTCATTCTCAGAATTTTTGGGGCTTAGTCCGGACCAGCCTTAAAAATTAGGAACTCGTTACATCCTAATTAGCATTGTCCTCATGCTTAGAATAAGGAATTACTTAAATTGGGCTCCTTATTTAGGATATGTCTCCTCTATTACTGTATAGAGAGACATACATGTATTTCCTAATTATTCCAATTTCCTTTCATCATGGATTGCAGGATTGGAACTATGTTAATCTGCCATTTCGGAA
Organism: Pictodentalium vernedei; assembly: GCA_031216915.1. Lineage (NCBI taxonomy): Eukaryota > Metazoa > Mollusca > Scaphopoda > Dentaliida > Dentaliidae > Pictodentalium > Pictodentalium vernedei. The sequence continues at coordinate 663,470,820 of CM062295.1, forward strand.
GTCTTAGGCCCTCCACCTTAGTTCAAAATGAGAAATTTTCTTTAAAAATCTTCTTCTTCAGATCCAGTCGGGGGGTGAGATTCGAGTTTGTTCAGGCCATGTTCCAAGGTTCCTATTTGGGCTCACTGTGGGAGCTTGAATTATAACTTAGTTCAAAATGAGGAATTTTCTTTAAAAATCTTCTTCAGATCCGGCAGTAAAAATGTTTTGATATTTGGTATGAAGCATCCTTAGGGAGGGGTGGGGGGGGGGGGGGAGAGATTCAAGTTTGTTGAAGCCAAGTTCCTGGATTCATATTTCTGTGGGAGCCCAAATTATAACTTAGTTCAATATGAGGAATTTTTCTTTAAAAATCTTATTCTTCAGATCCCACAGTCGGAATGTTTTGATATTTGACATGCAGCATCCTTAGAGGGTGAGATTCAGGTTTGTGCTAGCCAAGTCCCTGGGGTCATATTTGGGCTCACTGTGGGAGCTCGAATTATAACCTAGTTCAAAATGAGAAATTTTCTTTAATAATCTTCTTCAGATCCAGCAGTCGGAATTTTAGATACTTGGTATGAAGCATCCTTAGGGGGGTGAGATTCAAGTTTGTTGAATCCAAATTCCTGGGTTCACATTTGGGCTCCCTGTGGGAGCCCGAATTATAACTTAGTTCAATATGAGGAATTTTTATTTATAAATCTTATTCTTCAGATCCAACAGTCAGAATGTTTTGATATTGGTATGCAATATCCTTAGGGGGTTGAGATTCAAGTTTGTTGTAGCCAAGTCCTTGTAGGATCCCGAATTATAACTTAGTTCAATATGAGAAATTTTTCTTTAAAAATCTTCTTCAGATTCAGCAGTTGGAATGTTTTGATATTTTGCATGCAGCATCCTAAGGGAGTGAGATTCAAGTTTGTTGTAGCCAAGTCCCTGGATTCATATTTGGGCTCACTGTGAGAGCCTGAATTATAACTTAGTTCAAAATGAGGAATTTTCTTTAAAAATCTTCTTCAGATCCAGCAGTAAAAATGTTTTGATATTTGGTATGAAGCATCCTTAGGGAGGTGAGATTCAAGTTTGTTCTAGCCAAGTCCCTGGGTTCATATTTGGGCTCACTGTGGGAGCCCGAATTATATCTTAGTTCAAAATGAGGAATTTTCTTTAAAAATTTTCTCATTCAGATCCAGCAGTCAGAATGTTTTGATATTTGGTATGCAGCATCCTTAGGGGGGTGAGATTCAAGTTTGTTCTAGCCAAGTCCCTGGGTTCATATTTGGGCTTTCTGTGGGGAGCCCGAATTATTACTTAATTCAATATGAGGAATATTCTTTAAAAATCTGGGTTTTTTTTAGATCCCCTGGTCAAAATCTTTGGATATTTGGTATAAGCTTTTCTTAGGAGGGGCAGATGCAACTTGTTGAAATCAATTCCCTCGGTTGATATTTATGCTACTATATCAGATGAGCACCCTCAGCCCCCCTGGGGCCTCTTGTTTAAAAATTATGTGCGAAATTCATCTAATTTCAAGGTAGACCAAATTTTAGCTTTTTATTGATTAACCCTTTACCTAATGAATCGCCCACGTAATTTGCAAATTCAGCAGTTGAAAGAAATGAATTTTTAAAAATATTTCAACAAAACCATATCATGTGACCCCTCATTGGAACGAGCTCATCGAGCTCGTTCCAAAGAGGGGTCACATGATATGGTTTTGTTGAATTTTTTTTTTAATATTCAAATGTAGTAATTAAAATAATAAATTTTTATATCATCTGCCTTGGGTAAAGGGTTAAAGAGCAAAGTTTGCTACTTCGAGATGTCTTCTCTCAAGTTGCCCTGTCTGCTGGTCTCTGTGCGCAGCTCTAGCACAAAATCATATTTGGTTCCGTCTTTGTCGATTTGATGTATCATTTCTGGGATTTTTCTCATTTCAGCACCAACATCCTTACATATCAGCTATGGTGAGTAATGGCAGTATGAAATATGACCATGATACAGATGGTACATTGACACAACTCTCTGGTTGTTCAGCTCAGTTTCGGAACAAAGATCATGACACTTACATAGCTATCAGATATCAAGATAATTCCATAAAGGTAGGGTGTAAATAGAATCTCAAATAAGATTATTTGTTATTATTATTATTATTTATTATAGTTTATTGCATGCCTATACTTTTACTTTCATAAAATACATGCTTTTTCTGCAAAAACCAAAGCGAAGAATAATTTATTTGTATTGTCCTTGAACAATACGGGTCATGGATGCGGAATATTTAATTATTTCTTTTTTCTGTTTGTATTTTTTGGGCAATAATTTGTGTTTTTAATATTTTTAGCTCAACTTGACAAAGTCAAGCTGAGCTATTGCCATCACTTCTTGACCGTCGGCGTACGTACGTATGTACGTTAGTACGTTAGTACGTACGTCCACAATTTCCTTTGGCACACCACACAGGTCGCATTTATGATCAGATTACTTTGAAACTTCTTTTGCTTGTTTGGGGTGACCTCTAGATGGGAGCTATCGATTTTCTTCAATTTCCGTCAAAAAATGTTGCCGCGGCCAACGTTCTTAGAACTTAGTTTAGTCAAACCACAATATTTCCCTTTGGCACACCCTACAGGGCACATTTATGATTTGATTGCTTTGAAACCTGATACGCTTATTTAGGGTGACCTCTAGATGGGAGCTATTGATTTTCTTCAATTTCCGGCAAAAAATGTTGCCACGGCCAACGTTCGTAGAACTTAGTTTAGTCAGACCTCAATATTTCCCTTTGGCACACCCTACAGGGTACATTTACATTCAGATTGCTTTGAAACCTGGTATGCTTGTTTGGGGAGACCTCTAGATGGGAGCTGTCAATTTTCTTCAATTTCTGTCAAAAAATGTTGCCGCGGCCAACGTTCTTAGAACTTTGTTTAGTCAGAAGACTCAATATTTCCCTTTGGCACACCCTACAGGGTACATTTATGATCGGATTGCTTTGAAACCTGGCATGCTTGTTTGGGGTGACCTCTAGATGGGAGCTATCTATTTTCTTCAATTTCTGTCAAAAATTGTTGCCGCGGCCAACGTTCTTAGAACTTAGTTTAGTCAAACCACAATATTTCCCTTTGGCACACCCTACAGGGCACATTTATGATTTGATTGCTTTGAAACCTGATACACTTATTTAGGGTGACCTCTAGATGGGAGCTATTGATTTTCTTCAATTTCCGGCAAAAAATGTTGCCACGGCCAACGTTCGTAGAACTTAGTTTAGTCAGACCTCAATATTTCCCTTTGGCACACCCTACAGGGTACATTTACGATCAGATTGCTTTGAAACCTGGTATGCTTGTTTGGGGAGACCTCTAGATGGGAGCTGTCGATTTTCTTCAATTTCTGTCAAAAAATGTTGCCGCGGCCAACGTTCTTAGAACTTTGTTTAGTCAGAAGACTCAATATTTCCCTTTGGCACACCCTACAGGGTACATTTATGATCGGATTGCTTTGAAACCTGGCATGCTTGTTTGGGGTGACCTCTAGATGGGAGCTATCGATTTTCTTCAATTTCTGTCAAAAATTGTTGCCGCGGCCAACGTTCTTAGAACTTAGTTTAGTCAAACCACAATATTTCCCTTTGGCACACCCTACAGGGCACATTTATGATTTGATTGCTTTGAAACCTGATACGCTTATTTAGGGTGACCTCTAGATGGGAGCTATCGATTTTCTTCATTTCTCGGCAAAAAATGTTGCCACGGCCAACGTTCGTAGAACTTCATTCAGTCAGACCTCAATATTTCCCTTTGGCACACCCTACAGGGCCCATTTATGATCAGATTGCTTTGAAACCTGGTATGCTTGTTTGGGGAGACCTCTAGATGGGAGCTATCGATTTTCTTCAATTTCTGTCAAAAAATGTTGCCGCGGCCAACGTTCTTAGAACTTAGTTTAGTCAGAAGACTCAATATTTCCCTTTGGCACACCCTACAGGGTACATTTATGATCGGATTGCTTTGAAACCTGGCATGCTTGTTTGGGGTGACATCTAGATGGGAGCTATCGATTTTCTTCAATTTCTGTCAAAAAATGTTGCCGCGTCCAACGTTTTTAGAACTCAGTTTAGTCAGACCACAATATTTCCCTTTGGCATACCCTACAGGACACATTTATGATTTGATTGCTTTGAAACCTGGTATGCTTGTTTGGGGAGACCTCTAGATGGGAGCTATCGATTTTCTTCAATTTCTGTCAAAAAATGTTGCCGCGGCCAACGTTCTTAGAACTTAGTTTAGTCAGAAGACTCAATATTTCCCTTTGGCACACCCTACAGGGTACATTTATGATCGGATTGCTTTGAAACCTGGCATGCTTGTTTGGGGTGACATCTAGATGGGAGCTATCGATTTTCTTCAATTTCTGTCAAAAAATGTTGCCGCGTCCAACGTTTTTAGAACTCAGTTTAGTCAGACCACAATATTTCCCTTTGGCACACCCTACAGGACACATTTATGATTTGATTGCTTTGAAACCTGGTATGCTTGTTTGGGGAGACATCTAGATGGGAGCTATCGATATTTTTATACTGTACCAATGACCCAGACATAGCTGGTGCTAACTCTTAAAATATAGGGCCAAACACAAATTTTGCCCCCCAATCCCCAAAATTTGCATCTAAAACTAAAGAAAACATGTCCTGAAAGGCCCTCCACACTTCGCCCCTACTGCGCATGCGCAGTGTCAAGGACGTTCCGAAATTGGCGCCATTTATCATTCTAAGTTTGGCCCTTCATCAGTTAACATCTGACTGATCTTTGTGCTTTTAAATCTCAGTTTAAATGATGCCAGACACATAAATATTAGTGAAATGGTGATTCTAAGGAGGATAGAAAAGGAGGAGAGGAAAAGAATGTGTGACAGAATATTATCAGGGCTGTAACTTAAAATTTTTTAATGAAATTATGTTAAGTTACCTATTTTCAAGGCAGCAGCCATTTTGTTGTCATTCTGATTATTTAGTTACACTGTTTTTTCAAGTGTTTTCCTCTCTCCCTGTCCTTTAAGTTCCCCCTTGCTATTCTCCCATGCTTTTGGCATAGTTTCTGTAATTATTATTACTAAAATTTCTTGGGAGTTTTAGCTGAATAACAGAATGAATTCTGTTCTTTCCCCATGTTTACGTCTTCACCTACGGGTGGTTAGGCGTTGTGTTCTGCATCTACCATCTGATGTTCTGCAGTTTCTTCCCTGGAAGTCTCTGTTTTGCATCAGATAGTGTATTTTTGGTAACTGATTTCGGGCCTGGGTGCCTGGAGTCTTATTTTAGTGTTTTTACACTCATTGTTTACATTTACAACAGCCCTCTGTGTGAGGGGGGGATTTCTAAAAAATAGTATCTTTATGTTATTTTAATCATAACTAGATACATTATTATTGTTCGTAAGTGTTGAATAAATTGTTTAAAATATTTTAAAAATTTTTGTCCACACTTAGGCTTGGGATCCATTGGGGCTCAACGTTACTTTTCAGAAACTTGGGCTGTTCTGAAAAAATATTTTTTTCAAAATATTTTGATTTCAATTATTTTTTCTATATTAATGGATCATATTATTATTATGTATTTGATTGCCAGGGGTTAGTGCGAGTACCAGGACTTGTTTTCTTTTCACATTGAAAGGATATTGATCAATTGTTTTAAGAGGAAGTCTTCCTCTGACTTTATTATCATTCTATATGTGGTCAGTGTACTCGCATTAACTCCTGTTCTGTATCGTATGATTTCGATGACAATATGGGAAGCGTATGTCACGGTATGTTGTTGGGGATTTGGACACTCCGGTCCTTTCCCCGCAGGGTCACTCTACTTTATCAATTTCTATTTCAGACGATCAAGATTAGGGTGATGTATCTGTGATGTCTTCCAACAGTGTGCCTCCGTCGTCACAATTTAATGAAGGGCTAGCGGAAAAGTGCTCATGTAATACGCTAATTGCCTAAGAGGACCCTAGTAGGTTCGACGGCCTTTGACGTCCGCTAGCTCGCCCGGTGTAGCGTCCATTCACCGAATGGTTCGGCAGCCGGGTTCGTCCGTTGCGGTCTAGAAGGAATTTTGGGGTGATGCGAGCACTATAAATTAACTTAATGCACACCCAGTGACGGCGGATCGGAGGGAGAACGGAGGAAGCCTTTTAGTCCGATTCATAGCTCGTTCCGGTCCATCCGGACGGCAAGCGAGAGAGGCCCCTCTCTCGTTCAACAACATCTGGCCCCAGATGTTGTGGTACAAAATGTGTCGCTAGCGGAGCATACGTCCGTCGCTCGGGACGCTCCGTTGTATAGGCAGTCCGCTGAGACTGCTAAGGCTTCCTCTTCTCGTCAGCGCACATGACCGCACCTTGGCTGCGTGACCGCCGATATATTACCAGCTTCGCCGATCAAGGATTCTTCGGCGACCAGGTCACACCATCCGGCAGCCAGGGATTCGAGACCGATGGACTCCGGACGTTCGCATAGGAAAAGTATGCGAGAGCCATCTGATGCGGAGCTGCCCTCGGCGAAGCAGCGATAGACTGCGCCTCCGCAGGTCTCGACGCCGGACATTCTTGTGCACATAGCACAGCTTATCGCAGCATCCCAGCAGCCGACAGAAACGGTGTCGGATCGAGAATTATCCGACAGCGCTGGGTCGGTAGCCGGGGACTCGAGGCCTGCAGACTCAGGACGTTCGCATAGGAAGTGTGCAGGAGTCAACGTACACGGAGCTTCCGGCGGCAATGCATCGTAAGTCCGCTACTGCACAGGCCTCGGGAACGGACGTGCTTTCCTTAATAGCACAGTTTATCGCAGCATCCCAGCATCAACTGAATCTGTCGCATATATTTTATCCGACGATGCTGGGTCAGGACGCTCCGCGGAAGCGGGTACGGACGTCCGAAAGTTTCATCCGGTCCGACGGGATACCGAAAGGGATTCGGAGGATTTCAAGCTTTCCCTTTCGGAATAACATATGCTGCGATGCCGGATAAGAAACTGATAGCGTCGGTGGACTTAGAAATTTTTGGTTCGGTTCAGGGACATCGTCCCTCAGTTCCGACATAGTCCAATAATGTCACACAAACTTTCGAATTATTGAACGACGCTATATATATTATTATTTTATGCTTGCTATCCAAGCATTTCTGGTTTCTTGTTCGAAGAGTTATGGAGATGTCTTTCAAAAGTGTGCCTCTGTCGTCATAGTTAATGAAGAGTTAGCGGCAATAAGTGCTCATGGAATATGTCTATCGCTTACGGAGTGACATTCGCTAGCTCACCCGGTGTAGCGTACATTCATCGAATGGTTCGGCTGCCGGGTTCGTCCGTTGCGGTCTAGGAAGGAGATTTGGGTGATGCGAGCACTTTAATTACTTTAGTACTCTCCCAGTGACGGCAGATTGAGGACAGATCGGAGGAAGCCTGTTAGTCCGGTTCCTGGCTTGTCCAGGTCCGTCCGGGCTGTGAGCGAGAGAGGTTCCTCTCTTGCCCAACAACATAGGGGACCGCATGTTGTGGTTCAGATATTTTACATTCGGAGCATATGTCCGTTGCTCGGGATGCTCCGTTATATTGACAGTCCGAGAGACTGTCTTTAATGCTTCCTCATCCTCACAGCAGGGCACACGACCGCACATTGGCTACGTGACCTCGAGTATCCGATCAGTTTCGGCATTCAGTGATTCCACGGCGAATAGGTCGCGCCATCCGGTAGCCAAGGGACACGAGGCCTATACACTCCGTTCGCTCGCATATTGGAAGTATGCACGGGGTAACGATCACGGAGCTTCCAGCGGCAATGCATCGTAAGACCGCTTCTCCTCAGGCCTCAGTGACGGACGTGCTATCCGAGTTAGCACAGTTGTTTCGCAGCATCCCAGCAATTGACAGTTTCTCGGTCGAATCAGGAATTATCCGACGGCGCTGGGTCGGTGCGGTCCGCGGTTGCATCAGCTACGGACGACCGAACGCTTTATACGGTCCGACAGGATGGCGAAAGGGATTCGAAAGATTTCGAGTTTTCCCTTTAGTAGTATCGGAAGATGCCTTTCATATCTTCTGGCATTTCTTCCAGTGATTATTATTTCGGACTTCATTGCTGCGATGTTGGATAAGAGACTTATAGCGTCATTGGACTCGGATTTTTCGATCAGTACAGGGACATTGTCCCTGACTTACCGACGCAGTCCAATATTGTCATTACAACATGTGTTTTTTACTAATAGTTTATTTTGGCAGAGCAGGGCATACCGAGAGTTCATATGCGTCAAGACGGTGTGATTAAAGACTGCATATATTCTTTTTCGCTGTTTATGTCTTTTCCAATTTCAATGTTGGGAACGACATTATGTATAGTAGACTTAACTTAGACGCTTTATTATACGTAATCCGCCTTACTGAGGCGTTATCATTACGTCTTCAAGAAAAGATTTACGGGATATTATTCTCAATGTAATTTCTTTTGAGGGCAGTAGTTTGTTCACGTATAACTCCGCCCTTCAGTGGCTGATTGGAGTTGGTTAGACGTGACGCATCCCTAGCTACATCCACACGCGTGGATAGTAAGGTTAAGAACTCTCTGAGTCGCTTCGTTCTCGGAGGAGCTTCTCTTCGACGGCAACTTTCCGGCAATCCATGAATTGCTCGATTTATACGTTCTCTTGTCTATCTAGTGTTACAAGAGATTCAGACTGGGGCAAACATTCGGTGGTTGACTCAGAGAGTGCCGCCGCAGTTGCCGGACCCGAGTGTGGCTGTTATGACGGTTGCCAGTCAAACAGATTGGGATATATACTGATCCCTACGGATGCGAAGTGCCAGGGTCTTTGGGTTCCGCAGTCTTTTAGCTATCGGTTTAACTTCCGCGGAATAATGTTTTTTAGGCTTGCTTTATGTCATTGCATGAACATTATTCAGAAACGCATGCCCAAATTCCTGTCCTTTAATTCGACAGTAGTGGCGTATCTCCGGAACCAGGGAGGCACTCTTTCGTTTCCGTTATTCAATTTAATGGAAAGAATCCGTCTGTTGGTTATAGTACACAAAGTTCAGTTTTGGTCCGTCATATTCCGGGTCGCCTGATTGTTTTATCGGACTCCCGTTCTCTTACGGGTCGCTTGTTGCTGTCAGAATGGACTCTCAACAAACAAGTATTCAATCAGATTTGCTATCTATGGGAGTGCCCAATGATGATTTATTTATGACACAGCTTGCTAATCAATTGCAGACGTATGTGTTAGCTTGTCCAGATCTCTGAGCTAATAGTGTTAACGCTCTATTGATCTATAGGACGGAATGATAGGATATGCGTATCCTCCGGCGCTGTTGTTTTAGCAGGTATTGCTAAGATAAACAACCACAATACATTTCTGTTGATAGCATCTCTATCTTCACAGAGATCATGAGTAATTTACTCTCTTGTCTACTGTGGGTCTTAACGTGAAATCTTCCTCTATGTGAGGATCTTTTTTCACTGGGTAAATCGTGTCATCTTTATCACAACCAGCAAGGTCGCAACCTTCATGTATTCCGTTGTGTGGTCCGTATTGCATTGTAAGCACTGTACTGGACGAGCTTTGGACGCGATTTCTTACTATAGGAGATCCTCTTCTTCGCTATTCTATGCGACTAAAGAGGAGGTTCTTCCGTCGTGGTGTAGGGATCATTATGTTCATATTGTTGATCCCTCCATACTACTCATTGCTATTTTTTAGTATACTTGTTTCACAAGATCTACTGCAGCCTGTTATTATTTAGGTTATAGGTTAATGTTATCTCATACCTATGCACTCTACGATAGTTTACAATTGAGTCTTTTGTCTCTTTATCTAAGTCAGTTAGTAACTTTTTGATAAATAGACTTAGAATCTTTAGATTAAATTCCTATTCGGATTTTATCTTCGGTTCTTATTTAGCTAAGTAATCATTTGAGCCTCTGGAAACAGTAGTTTTCAAATTCTGACCTTTTAGACAGTAATTCTGTTGGTTTCTCTTTTACTGTAGAGTCAGTGAGTTTCATGCACTATCGATGGATGATTTTCACTTTCATAGTTTCGGAATCAATACTTCCGTTACTATTTAGGTTGGATTGTTGCATAAGAGTTAGGCTCCTATTATCCGGAACCTATTATTTTAAGGTCCTTCCGTCTTCGTATGGGCATAGGCCTTTACTCTTTCCGGGTACAGTTTATGTATTTATAAACAGATATCTGTTTATTACAAGGGCGTAAGCTTCTTCTGTCTTTGATGTCTAGTAGAAGGACGTTACGCTCCATTTTATTGTTAATGGATTCTATTAACTATCGGTACTGCTTATGGTATATCATTGACTTAGCAGTTGTGCTTAAGATTTCGGCTCATGAAGTAAGAGTTCTTCTGCTTCTTGGGCTTGCATTAATAGTGTCGCTATTATAGATTTTTGAAGGCCGCTCATTGCGCTCAGCCATCCACATTCATGAATTTTATCTTAGAAATATCGAGTCAATTTCTTGAGGCCTCTTTTGTTAGGTCTATTATCTACTGCTCAGAATGTCATTCACTTAACAGTTGCTACTATAGCTAGGTAGGCTGTCTGTTTCGGCAGTGTCTCCGTTCGACTGCCCTCTTCGCTCTGGGCTATTTGACCCAGGGCAAGAAAAGGGGGGGGGGGGGGGGGAGGGTGTTCCCTTGGGTCACCTGTTTTACTGTGAAAACAAGGGGATACCTCCTCCGGAGTTAGTAATTCTGAGCTGTTATTGGGATGGTTGTTTAGTGAGAAGTTTAAGTTTATAAAATTCATTCAAGTCTTAGTTTTTAAAGTATAGCTTTTGAATATTGCATATGTCAACGGACATGATTATGCAATTCTCAGACACTTTTAGGAGTATAAGAGTCTCTATTCTCTAGACTTACTTTATTATTGGCTTACTTTAAAAATTATTAGTATAAGGATTATATTGGATATTAATAGAGTACATGGATGTATGAAGCTCAATTTTGGAAGGTGTTGTATCTTTCTAATTTATCATAAATAAGAAAGATACATGTAAGGCCTATTACTTCTTTTCCCTACAGGGGATGACTCTATTTTATTTTATTGAGCGTATTCCATTTTGCTCTATGTCCTTGGCCCTCCAGCCTTTTTACTATTCAGCTATGTCTGGGTCATTGGTACAGTATAAAAATGTTAAAAAATTTATAGTAATTTATATATTTTTTATACTTACCAATGACCCAGACGGGGATGGCCCTCCCAGGAGTTGGGAACTCTTGCCTCCCCGCTGAGTACATAGCGCTTACCAGGCACTGGTTATTAGAATGATAAATGGCGCCAATTTCGGAACGTCCTTGACACTGCGCATGCGCAGTAGGGGCGAAGTGTGGAGGGCCTTTCAGGACATGTTTTCTTTAGTTTTAGATGCAAATTTTGGGGATTGGGGGGCAAAATTTGTGTTTGGCCCTATATTTTAAGAGTTAGCACCAGCTATGTCTGGGTCATTGGTAAGTATAAAAAATATATAAATTACTATAAATTTTTTAACTTTCTTCAATTTCCATCAAAAAAGGTTTCCGCGTCCAACGTTCTTAGAACTTGGTTTTAGTCAGAAGACTCGATATTTCCCTTTGGCACACCCTTCAGAGCACATTTATGATCGGATTGCTTTGAAACCTTTCATGCTTGTTTGGGGTGACCTCTAGATGGGAGCTATCGATTTTCTTGAAATTCCATCAAAAAATGTTGCCGCAGCCAACATTCTTAGAACTTAGTTAAGTCAGACCACAATATTTCCCTTTGACTCACCCTACAGGGCTCATTTATGATTAGATTGCTTTGAAACCTGGTATGCTTATTTACGGTGACCTCTAGATGGGAGCTATCGATTTTCTTCCATTTCCGTCAAAAATTGTTGCCACGGCCAACGTTCTTAGAATTTAGTCTAGTCAGACCACAATATTTCCCTTTTGTACACCCTACAGGGCACATTTATGATCGGATTGCTTTGAAACCTGGCATGCTTGTTTGGGGAGGCCTCTGTCTGTGAGTCTGTGACGTCTGTTCACATTTTCCTTTAGCACGGGCTACACCCCGCAGTTCTTGTCTGATCGTCACGGAATTTCATATGCAGGTTTGGGGTCATGTCTAGATGAGAACGTCCCCTTTTGGTCGCCATCGGGCAACCGGTTATGGTTGCCCAAGCCCAAAACCCGAAAACCATTAGTACAGTCTACAGGTCGTATTTATGAAGGGATTTCATTGTAACTTGGTAGGATGCCTCTGTATAATGCCTAGATGAGAACGTCCCCTTTTGGGCATGATCTATCAACCGTGATGGCTGCCCAAGCCCGAAACCCAAAAACTTTTAGCACAGTCTGCAGGTCATGTTTAATGTGGAGGGATTTCATTGTAACTTGGTAGGATGACTCCTTATGATGTCTAGATGAGAATTTCCCCATTTGGGCATGATCTGCCAACCGTGACGACTGCCAGAGCCCAAAACCCGAAAACCTTTACCACAGTCTACAGGTCATATTTATTGAGGAATTTCATTGTAACTTGGTGGGTTGACTTCATACAATGTCTAGATGAGAAAGTCACCTTTTGGGCATGATTGGGCAACTGTGACAGCTACAGGGGCCCAAAGCCCGAAAACCTTTAGCACAGTCTAGAGGTCATATTTATGAAGGGATTTCATTGTAACTTGGTAGGATGACTCCAAATAATGTCCAGATGAGAACATCCCATTTTGATCGCGATCATGCAGCCTTGATGGGTGCCCAAGCCCAAAAACCTTTAGCATAGGCAAAAGGTCATATTTATGGAAGGATTTCATTGTAACCTGTTAGGTTGACTCCATGTAATGCGTAGATGATGACATCCCCTTTTGGTCGTGATTGGTCAGTTGTGATGGCTACTAGTACCCGAAGCCCGAAAACCTTGAGCACAGTCTACAGGTCATATTTATGAAGGGATTTCATTGTAACTTCGCAGGATCACTCCAGATGATGCCCAGATGAGATTGTCCCCTATGGTTGCGATCATTCAGCCATGATGGCTACCCAAGCCTGAAGCCCGAAAACCTTTAGCACAGTCTACAGGTCATATTTATGAAGGGATTTCATTGTAACTTGGTAGGTTAACTTCATATAATGTCTAGATGAGAACGTCCCCTTTTGGACTGATTGGGCTACTGTGACGGCTAAAGGTGCCCGAAGCCCGAAAACCTTTAGCACAGTCTAGAGGTCATATTTATGAGGGGATTTCATTGTAACTTGGTAGGATGACTCCAAATAATGTCTAGACAAGAACGTCCCATTTTGGCCATGATCACTCAGCCTTGATGGGTGCCCGAGCCCAAAAACCTTTAGCATAGGCAAAAGGTTATATTTATAGAAGGATTTCATTGTAACCTGTAAGGTTGACTCCATATAATGCCTAGATGATGACATCCCCTTTTGGTCGTGATTGGTCAACTGTGATGGCTACAGGTGCCCGAAGCCCGAAAACCTTGAGCACAGTCTACAGGTCATATTTATGAAGGGATTTCATTGTAACTTCGCAGGATCACATGCGCTGCACACAAACAACACGTATCACTATGGGGATGATGTCACAAGATAGCTGCTCACGTGGGCTCTCAGGACAACCAAACATGATGTAATTGGGTCATGTGACATGACGTAATTGGGTCACGTGACATGACGTCACTTCCTATGTCCACCACCATGTGCACCCAATGGGCCCGGTCGGGGACATCATCTACTACTGATTCTCTTCAATTTTGAAGAATTTTTCTGGTGGCCATCTTGGATATTCTCTGACTAAATTAGTTTTATCATATACAGAAATGGTGTCCAAAATACTATACATTGATTCCTGTGCCCTGTATCAAACAATTTTTTCCATAACAATTGAACAACTTGAGATAGTGTAAACTTGTCCATTACAAAAGCGGGATAATTGAAAATTGGTTGTCGCTCTTGCAGCCATCTTGATTTCCACATCGGCTTTCAATGGTGCATGTTCATACTGGGTATTAACAGAGAATAATTTGCGAACAATTTAACATCTAAAAGTTTGCAGGTTTTGAATTTTTTATCAGGATTGTGTAAGTTTTTTGCGAAAAAAGTGCCAAAAAACTCGATTTTCGTCTATTTTGAGGCATATTTTGGCGGCCATCTTTGAATTTCTCTTACTTGATTGATATTATTATATGGGTAATGGTGTCAAAAATACGAATGAGTTAATTGCCGTTCCTTATCTCATATAGTTTTTCCGTAATTGAGAAAAATTAGTCATGGTGTAACATCGCGAAATTCACCGACCCTTATGGACGACATCTTGGATTATGTCATATCCGGCCAGGTTGATTTCTTGTTAACATCTGAAAATCTACTCTCGAGATGTCCATGTACCTGAAAAAAACGGTCTCGTTCGGTCCTGGGGAGGGGTCCCATAGGGGGTGTACCTAGCTGCCCGACTATATGTTCTTTCTATTTTGTTCAAATGAAGCGGCTGTCTTCTTTGGGCTCCGGTCAATGATGCCAAAGCCTAAAAATCTTTTAAAATCTTCTTCTCATGAACCAGAGGAGAGATTGCCTTGATATATGGTATGGAACACTCTTCGGTGTTGAAGGTTAAAGTTTGTTCAAGGAATGTTGGTAGATCAATATTTGGGCTCTCTGTGGTTGGGCACTTACCCATTTTGGGCTCCACTCAAAATTTCTATTTCAAGAACTGACAGGCCAATTTGAACCAACTTTGGCATGTAGTATAAGTGGGTCCAAAGTACTTGATTGATGCCTGAATTTTTTTTTTTGGTAGCCCTGTGGGTACCCCAGGGGCTAAAAATAGATAAAAATTCAAATGCCCATATTTTCCAAACTACACGGAACAAAGAACTGTTATTTGGTATGAAGCATCCTTTTGACCAGTAGAATGGATTAAAAAAAAAAAAGACCATCGGTTGTGTCAGGGTGTTCTGTAGTCAAATACAAATGTGTTCAAATCGAGCCCCTCAGTTCATATTTAGCCTCAACAGGAGCCCAAATAATTAACTAAGGGCACTATGGGGAATAAGCTTTAAAAATCTTCTTCAGATCGAACAGTCAGATTCTTTTGATTCTTGGTATACAACATCTCCACAGGGGTCAGATTGAAGTTTGTTCAAATTGTGTCCCTGGGTTAATATTTAGGCTTCCCATGGGAGCCCGAATATTAACTTGGTGCAATATGGGGCATAACCTTTAAAATCTTCTTTTTCAGATCCACCAGTCAGATTCTTTTGATATTTGGTATGCAGCATCTTTATGGGGATTAGATTCAAGTTTGTTCAAATGGGAACCCTGGATGAGTATTTGGGCTCTTTATTGGAGCTCAAATTTTAACTTAGTGCAATATGAGAAAATTTCTTAAAAAATCTTCTTTTTCTGACCCACTAGTGAGAATCCTTTCATATTTGGTATGTGACATCTCTAGAGGTGTAAGATTTGAATTTGTTCAAATCGAATCCCTGATTTAATATTTGGGCTTCCTATGGGAGCCTGATTATTAACCTGGTGCAATATGGGGTATAGTCTTTAAAACTAAAATTCAGATCCACCAGTCCAATTCTATTGATATTTGGTATGCAGCATCTTTAGGGCGGTTAGATTCAAGTTTGTCCAAATGGTATCCCTGGATGAATATTTGGGCTCTTTATTGGAGCCCAAATTTTAACTTAAAGCAATATGAGAAAATTTCTTAAAAAGTCTTCTTTGTCAGACCAACTTAGTGAGAATCCTTTCATATTTAGTATGTGACATCTCTAGAGGTGTAAGGTTCAAATTTGTTCAAATTGAGTTCCTGGGTTAATATTTGGGTTCCCCGAGTGATCCCAAATATTTACTCAGTGCAATATGGGGAATTATCATTTAAAATCATCTCCTTCAGATCAAGAAGTCAGATTCCTTTGATATTTGATGTACAACACCTCTGGAAGGGTTACATTAAAGGTTGTTCCAATCAGGTCCCTGGGTTAATATTTGGGCTTTTTATTGAAGCCCAAAGTTTAACACAGTGCAGTATGAGAAAATTTCTTGAAAATTCTTCTTCAGGTCCACCAGTGAGAATCCTTTCATATTTGGTATGTAGCATCTCTAGGGGTGTCAAATTCAAGTTTGTTCAAATTGAGTTGCTTGTTTTTTCAGGTTTTTTTTTTTTTTTTTTGTGGGGGGGGGGGGGGGGGGGGGGGGGAGGGAGGGCGGTGCTAGAGAGAACCACAGTAGTTGAAAACAAAACAAAAATTTCATTCGGTTGTTGTTTTTTAATACTTCACAGAACAGAGTTTGCTAGGAAGCTTTCCTAGGACCAGCAGAAATGAATGGCCAGAAAAGTTGCCTTTGGTTGTGTCATAGCAAATCAAAAAATTGTTCTTGCTGCTGATCACTTACTGATACACTCATCTCTTTTGACAATTTGAGCCAGGTAAGCATTTTAGGCTCACTTGAGCCTCTGGTTTTCAAAGAAACTCAGTAGGTAATAATTTGGGCTCCACTCAAAATTTCAATTTTCAGAACCAAAGGGCAGATGTGAACCAAATTTGTCATGCAGTATATAACTGCGTCATAAGTACATCATTTATGCCTGACTTTGTTTTTTGGGGGTGGGGGGGGGGGGGGGGGGTGGCGGGTAGTTAGAACCACAGGAGCTGAAAACAGAAATTTCGTTTAATTGTTGTTTTTTAATACTTCACAGAACAGAGCTTGCTAGGAAGCTTTCCTTGGACCAGCAGAAATGTTGGGCCAAAAAAGTTGCCTTTGGTTGTGTCACAGCAAATCAAAAAATTGCCCTCACTGCTGATCACTAACTGATACACTCACCTCCTTTGACAACTTGAGGAAGGTGAGCATTTTAGGCTCACTTGAGCCTCTGGTCGCCATGTTGCAGTCATGATTAGCCACTGTGCGGAAATATGTGACCTTAAACACCAATAAGTACAAACGAATAAGCCATGTCTTTCAGTCAAAAAACAGAAAAAAATATAATATAATTTGAATGGCAATTTTTGTGAATAGCACTGGTGAGTTTGCGCCATTATGTTGGGCAAAGAGTTAACCCCTTACCCAATGTACACAATATCAAAGTTTATTATTTTAATTTTCATGTTTCAGTTTTTTAAAAGTTATTTGACAAAACCATATGTGATCTTTCATTGGAACAAAATCAATGAGCTTATTCCAATTAGGGTCACACTTCATGGTTTTGTTGAAATTTTTTTAAAAAGTTTGTTTTTCAACTGCTTAATTTGTAAATTATGTGGGCAAATGTGGCAAATTCGTTGGGTATAGGTTTAAAAAATTGTGCTGCAACTATTCCTTTGAAGATATAGAGGATATGGAATGAGTGTTTTTCTCATATAATATTTATGAAACAAGTCAAAGAATTTTCCGTTTTGGCGAGCCCAAACGGAAAATTCGGACGAGTTTCATAAATATTATATGAGAAAACACTCATTTCATATTCTATTTATCATATGACACACACACGCAAAAATTAGCCACTTAGTATGACTTTTTAACCCATCACCTGACTTGAGTTGCAGACGGCACTTGGAAGAAACATCCTCGTATAACTAAAAATTTTCATATTTTTATACTGTCCCAATGACCCAGACTTAGCTGGTGCTAACTCTAAAATATTAAGAGCCAAACGCAAATTTTACCCCCCAATCCCCAAAATTTGCATCCAAAACCGAAAATTACATGTCCTATATGGTCCTCCATACTGTTACCCCCACTGCGCATGCGCAGTGTCAAGGAGGTCTCGAAATTGCCGCCAAAAATCATTTTTTGGCCCTCAATTCAGTTACAACTGACTGATATTTGTGCTTGTAAATCTCAGTTTAAATGATGCCAGACGCATAATTATGAGAGAAATAGTGGATATATGGTGGAAATAGAAGGTGGAGAGGAAAAAACAGTGGAAACAAATGTTCAGGGCTGTAACTTATAATTATTTTATGAAATTATTCATGTTACCTATTTTCGAGGCATGACCTTGTTGTGGTCATTCTTGCTATGAATTTTCCATTGTTTAATCAGTGTTTCCTCTCTCCCTTTCCTTTATAACCCCCTAGCTATTCTCCCATGCTATTGGCTTATTTTTTGTAATGTTTATTACTAAAATTTCTTGGGAGTTTTTGGCATGGTAACAGAATTATTTTCTGTTTTTTCCCCATGTTTACGTCCTCACCCCAGGGGTGTTTAGGCGTTTTGGTCTGCATCTACCATCTGATGTTCTACAGTTCCTTCTCTGGAAGCCTCTGTTTTGCATCAGATAGTGTTTAAATTGGTAACTGATTTCGGGCTTTGTTTGTTTCAGTGCCTGGAGTCATGTTTCTGGTTTGTTGACACTTTTGTAATGTTGACAACTGTTACTTCTGACAGTGATTACTTGTCTTCTGCTTAATTTAGTTCATAGCTAGATACATTAATTTGTCCATAAGTGTTACATTAATTTTTCAAAATCATTAAAAAATTTTGTCCACACTTAGGCTTTTTTGGGATCCTTGGGCTCAAGGTTCCCATTGGGAACTTGGGCTCTCCTGAAAATTTTTTCAAAAATTTTTTTTTTTTTTTAAATTATTTTCTTTTGAAATGTTAAAATGAATTATAATATATATGTATATTTATTTCAAGGGTTAGTGCGAGTAATATGACGGCGTATATTTTTTCTGGTTGGAAAAAATATTCTTCATTCGTAATGCGAGGATATCTTCCTCTTATTCACAAGTTCATTGTGTTTCTTATAGTCTGTGTTGTCACATTAATTCTTGCTCTGTGTGTGTTGATTAATATGACATCGTTGGAGACGGGTGTCCCGATATTTTATTAGCGGTGAGGGGTCCATTACAGTCCTCTCTCCGTAGGGTCACTATATTCTATCATTTTCTTTTTCAGAATTCAGAGTGATGTTTCTGTGATGTCTTCAATGAGTGTGTCTCCGTCGTTGCAATAGTAGGGCTAGCGGGAAGTGCTCAAGGTATTACGACAATTGCTGGGAGTTAGCTAGTTCTATCGAAGGCATTGTCACCCGCTAGTCTGCCCGGTGTCGCGTCCATTCACCAGGAAAGAATGGTACAGCACCCGGGTAGTCCATTGCGGTCCAAGGAAGCAGATTGGGTGATGCGAGCACTATAAAACTTTAGATGTGCACACCCAGCAACGATGGATCCGAGGATAGTACGGAGGAAGCCTGTCAGTCTGGTAGCTAGCTCATCCAGGTCCCCCGGACCGCGAGCAAGAGAGGCCCCCTCTCTCTTGCATCAACATCTGTGCCGCGATGTTGTTGTATGTTGTTCGCTTAGTCGGAGCTTACGTCCACTCCTCCAGCTCGGGACGCTCTGTCGCATGACAGTCCGACGCGGCTGCTATATTGGCTTCCTCATCCTTGTCAACACACATGACCGCTCCTTGGCTAAGTGACCACAGATTTCCAGGGGACGTTCGCATATTATATAAATGCAGGACTGAACGTCCCTGGTGCTCCTGCTTCGTCGACCAGGTCACTCCATCTGCTAGCGAAGGATACAAGACCTTTCCAGTCGGGATGTTCGCATATTATATAAATGTAGGAATGAACGTCCCGGGAGCTTCCAGCGGATATTTCACGTAGGACCGCGGCTCCACAGGTCTCATAGGGTAACATGAACTAGGTATTGTTACCGTGAAGTCTTTGTAAGTGTGCTTCTGTTGTCACAGTCAAATGAAGAGCTAGCTGTAAAGTGCTAATACAAATACGTCAATTGCCTAAGAGGTCCCAAGTAGGATCGACGGCGTTGGCATCCGCTAGCTCGCCCGGTGTCGCGACCATTCACCGAATGGCTCAGCACCTGAGTTCGTCCATTGCGGTCCAGGAAGGAGATTTGGGTGATGCAAGCACTATAAAATACAATGTGCACACCCAGTGACGACGGATATGAGGATGGTACAGAGGAAGCCTATTAGTCCGGTTCCTAGCTCGTCCAGGTCCATCGGGCTGCGAGCGAGAGAGGTTCCTATCACGTATTGCAACATCTGGGCCCAGATGTTGTGGTACAAAACATTCCTCACCTGGAGCATACGTCCGCCGTTTGGGACGCTCCGTTATATAGACAGTCCGGAGAGACTGCTCTTTCGGCTTCCTCATCCTCACGGCAGCACTCGCGACCGCACCTTGGCTACGTGACCTGTGATATTCAACCAACATCGCCGAACAGGGATTCTACGGCGACCAGGTCATGCCATCCGGTAGCCAAGGATACGAGGCCTTCATACTCCGGACGTTCACATATTAGATGTATGCAAGAGTGAACGTCCAAGGAGCTTCCAGCGGCTAAATCCTATAAGACCGCAACTCCACAGGCCTCTGTTATGGACAAGATATCGCAGATAGCACAATTATAGCAGCATCCCAGCAACCGACAGTAACTCTGTCGGATCAGGAATTATCCGAGGAAGCAGGGTTGGTACGTTCTGCTGCAGGTTCAGACACAGATGACCAAGAATTACAAGTGGTCCGACAGGATGGAGAAAGGGATACGGATGAGTTGTATTTTCCCTTTTCGGAACAACATAATTGCCGAAGAGTGCATACGGCATTGTCATCTGACGTTGTTCCTCCGGACCAAAAAATGCTGCGTTGCCGGATAAGAGACTGATAGCGCCACTGGATACAGAATTCTTAATCGGTTTAGAGTCATCATCCCTCAGTTTCCGACATAGTCCAGATATGTCTCACGGACATTGATCTGTTGTACGATGCTATATTATTTAACTTGCTCCTAAATGGGCAGGTCAGGTTTCTTATCGGCAATATGTTCTATATCTGCCTTTCATCAATTCAACGAATATTTTGAAACGGCAGGACAGAGCATTCTGAGAGTTCTCTTCGTCTAGACGACCAGGGCAGGACCTAGTATTGTTTTTTTTTTTTACTGTCAATTCCAACCACAATGTTGGAAATAATAATATCGTCTAGCAGGGTCAGCTTAGACGCATCATCGTACGCAGATCACCTTACCAGAACGTTATCATTACGTCTCAAAGGGAAAAGAATTCTAGGATGATAATATCCTTAAGAGTTCTTTCAAGGGTCTCACGTAAAACTCCATCCTTTAGTGGCAATATGGAGTTGGTTAGACGTGAGGCAGCCCTGGCTACATCCACACGTGTAAATAGTAAGGTTAAAAACTCTCTCAGAGTCGCTCCGGTCTCCGGAGAGTTTTCTTTGATGGCAAGCTTTCCGCACTCTATGATCAGTTAACTAAGAAAGCTTTAGACTCTCTGCTATTAAAATTCGCTTCCATATAGTCGGATTCAGCAGAGAAGAGTAGGACAGTCACTTCTGGGACGAATACGTCCAAGGGAAGTTCCTTTAAGGTTCCTAAGCGTCCTCTAGGTCTTATTCTAGAGACCGTCAGGGTAGCGACTCATATAGGGGCCGTAATTATGATCAGATGTCCCTAGGTCGACGGGGCGAGGTGCGGACCGTGGAGGACATGCCTTCTTCCGCAAGTCTCGCAGGACCAGGAGGTAATGGTTTTAACCTCTATCGTGTACTAGTGAGCAGAAGACGGTCGAGTTTCTCAATTATTTGGGAATAGATTACGGACGTCCCTTGGATTCAAGGGGTGATTTCGAAAGGACTATATTGTTCCTCAAACGAAATCATCTGTCAGCTCGGAGTCCAAGATGGTCTCTGCTCCCGCCAAGTCAGTAGGATAGAGACTCGCTTCCATCAGAAGTCTAGTCTCTTCTGGAATGATCGCGATGGAGATCGTAGAAATCCAGGAATTTCCAGGTTTCTACAACCATCCTTTTCTGGTTCCAAAAACCAGAAGGCTCATTCCGTTCACTCATTATTCGGAACTGGATAAACAAGCTGATCGTGGCTCCAAGTTTATATGGAGTCCACCCGATCGGTCAGAGCGAGTATTCGGGTCTTTGATTATGCTACATGCATAGATCTCAAGAAGCGTACTTTCACGCCATGGTACATCAGGCGTCAGAAAGTATCTTCGCTTCCTTATCACAGGAGTCGTATATCAGTTCCGAGCAATATACTTCGGTCTGAATCTACCCCCCTAGGCCTTTGCTTGAATAATGGACTCGGTAATGACTCATTTCCAAAGATATTCATCTGCGATAACGTCGGCCTACCTGGACAACATTCATACAGGTACGGCAATGAGTTAACGCTTCAGAACTATGTGTAGAATCTTCTTCTATTGCGCCGACGTCTCGGGTTTCTGAAGTAAACGAGGAGAAGTCGGATCTGGTATCATCCAAGTCATTCAACCACCGGGGATGAGCTTCATAACGCACAACTTTTTCGTTCGTCTGCCGTTACTCAGAACGAAATTATTCAGTTGTTGTGCTCTCCATTGTCTTTGCTCAGACAAGTCTCAGCTAGAGATCTTATGAGACTGATACGTTTAGGCGGGACTGCCGCGATTTTATTCCGATGCGACGGTTACGCATTGGTCCTCTCCAAATTTCTTTAATTCAGTATTGGAGAGTGAAGATTGTTTTCACTCGATACGGACATCGTCTTGTCTAATCAAGTGAATAAGAGATTCAGACTTGGGCAAGTTTTCTGGGCTTAACTCAGGTAGTTCCATTGCAATTGCCGGATCCGAGTTTTACAGTCTTGACGGATGCCAGTAAACAGGTTGGGTCATTTTCATTGAGCTCAACGGATTGAAGTGCCAGGGTCTTTTGATTCCGTAGTTCCTTATCAGCACTCAAACATCAAGTATGATGTCATTTTGGCTTTCGCTACGTTATTGGATAACGTAATTCAGAATGTTCATATGCTAATTCTGTCCGACAATTCGACGGTATTAGCGTATTTTCGGAATTTTAGAAGCACTCATTCCATCCTGTTATTCATGTTAACGGAATGTATCTTTCGGTTGCTACTAGAACATAAAGTTCTCCTATCAGTCCGTCATATTCCGGGTCGTCCGAACATATTAGCGGACTCCCTTCATGGAGGGGCCGTTTGTTGCCAACAGAATCGGTTTACAGCAAACGAGTTTTCAATCAGATTGCTACCATGCGAGCGGCCAATGATCTATTATTCGCGACGCATCTCAACAATTAGTTGCAGACGTATGTGTCATTATGTTTGGATCTTCGAGCGTTTGCAATAAACGCTCTAGAGACCTTGTTAGACGGAATAATAAGATATGCGTATCTTACAGCGTTGTTGATTCAACAGATTTTGCTCTAGTGTAATTATTTCAATGCTAATTCTGTTGGTAGCTTCTCTAGCTCCACAAGACTGTGGACTATTTTCTCAGGCGTCTGTTGTGGGACATGCCGTGGAAGCTTCCTCCACATTTCGGTCCATTCTATGGTCAGATGGATTCAATCTACTGTCAGTTCTGCTTATGATTATTTCTTAATTCAGCAGTCTGTATTTTAGTTTAAGCTCATGAAGTAAGAGTTCTTCTACTTCATGGGCTTAAACTATTAATATGGTTATTACAGATTTAATGAGGGCTGCATATTAGTGTTAGCCCTCCATTTTCACGATTTTGTATCTGAGAATATTGAGTCCTTTTCCACAGATCTACATTGTTTAGGTCCGCTATTTTTTACTCTGAAGGTCGTCTACTAAATAGTGGCAACTATGTGTGTATAGGCTTTCGGTTCCAGCAGTGACTCTGTCCTGCTGCCCTCTTTGCTCTTCTGGATCCAGGGCAAGGATAGTGGGGGGAGGAGGGGGGGTGGGTGTTCCCTTAGGTCACCTGCCTTATAGTGTAAAGCAAAGGAATACCTCCCTTGGACTTAGTAATTCCGTGTCGGTTCCGAGATAATTTTAGGGTTAAGCCTATGTTTACTCATCTGTGTAATATTTTTTAGTGTTAATTGGTATGAAGCATTCATATATATCACGTGCTTAATTGAGCATTAATATACAATCCTTGATCACTTTTAAATGAGTATATAGAGTCTCATTTATCTAGACTCCCACATTAGTTGGCTTTCCTTAAAAAATATTAGTATAAAGGGTTATACTAGATGTTTATAGAGATCATTGATGTTATTGTGCTCAATTACAGAATAGTATTGTGTCTTTCTTTTTTGTTACAAATAAGAAAGATACATGTAAGACTATCTTTCCTTTTTTCTCCTTAAGGGGATAGGTCTGTTATAGGTAATTGAGTCTATTGGATTTTTCTTATGTTCTAGGCCCTCCAACCTTTTTATTATTCAGCTAAGTCTGGGTCATTGGTACAGTATAAAAATGTTAAAAAATTTATAGTAATTTATATATTTTTTATACTTACCAATGACCCAGACGGGGGATGGCCCTCCCATGAGTTAGGAACTCATTCCTCCCCGCTGAGTACATAACGCTTAGCAGGCACTGGTTGTAAGAATGATTTTTGGCGGCAATTTCGAGACCTCCTTGACACTGTGCATGTGCAGTGGGGTAAAAGTATGGAGGACCATATAGGACATGTAATTTTTGGTTTTAGATGCAAATTTTGTGGATTGGGGGGTAAAATTTGCGTTTGGCCCTTAATATTTTAGAGTTAGCACCAGCTAAGTCTGGGTCATTGGTAAGTATAAAAAATATATAAATTACTATAAATTTTTTAACTTTTTGCTTCCAAAACATAGGTTATGAACCCTCATTGGAACGAGCTTGAATGTTGTTTTTCTTGTAGGTAAAGAATTATTACAATATAACCCACCCTAAATAGAACAGATAACATAAATTCTCCCTACTGAAATTATGCAAATATGACCCAGTTGTATTTTGTTAAGCCAATCAAATTGTCCAGTTTTGAAATTGACTTATGAAAGCTCCCAACTCTAATTTTGCAAATTATGAAAATGTGGCCGAGTTTTATTTTGTTCAGCCAATCAAATTGTCTAGTTTTGAAATTGACCAATGAAATTGACAGAAGGCTTTATTTATCACTGATTAATATGAAAACAAAATATCAAATGTTTTAAAGTGAACAAAACGGACAAGTCATATGATAAAATTATTTATTAATTTCAAAAGTGTGATTTACTGGGATTTCTGGGTTTGATTATAAACGATTTTACTTCACAAGTGAATTATGCAATCAACAATTGTGTTATGTATCCATGCACGCAAACGAAGATGCTTTGCCAGGGGTGTAATGGGGACTTAATTGTTTTTCGTTTTTTTTTAACCCTTTACCTAACATGATAAGCAGACGACACTTGCAAAAACAATTCTTGAATAAGGCCTAAAAAAATAAAAAAATCTGTTTCTCAGGCCCTCCTGCATGGTCCTTTTGGTTGCCGCATGCTCTCTTTTTATAACCAATTTAAACTTAAAAAAAATAAAAATTAAATGGTTTATGTCTGATATTTTACCCAAGTTAAAATAATTGATGAATTTGTCCCTTGAGTGCAAGAAGGCTTTGCAATGCTTTAGCATTGCAAAGCCTTCTTGCGCTCAAGGGATGAAATGCAGCACCACCCATGGTATTCTGTAGATTATGAGGCCTAATAATGAATATAAACTTTTGATGGCAAAGAAGTAATTACTGAAATAAAAAATAAAATAAAAAACTGTTCGCCTGCATGCAATTTTACAAATAATGGCCTGAGAAACAGAAGATCTACTTTGTGTGGCCTAACGATTATTTTCATTTTTTGTCTCAAAAAGATAACCTGCAAATGGGTTACGATATAAGACCTTTATTTCCAGGTCTGACTGAGAGTCAATTATTCCCGACACTGTACTTTACTTGAGTTCTGCTCTGTGCTTGTACTATGATTATCACGATCACCTGTGTGACAACATAGTGGTGCTGTGTACTGAGGCATACTGCACATCGATGGTGCACCTGTATTCAGTCAATGCTAACGTTGATTGTGTGGAGTTAGTATGTTAGGGAATCTGATAGTTGCTGGCCTTTGCTCAATAGTTCCCTCTGGGTACTCAGAGTTTTCCTCCGCCTGTAAAACTGTCTGTCACGATGTGACTCTGCAGGGACCGATCAGGACTATTTAAAATACGCTCTAGCCTCGGAGCCTATTTTTTCAATTCATGCACCAGATTTCAATTTATGGAGTCACACTGCTGTTTGTAACACACGCTGCAAGTATGTAATAGCTCTCATCATTTTCATTTAGTACACTATAGCAAACATTAATCTTCACTGTGGTTTCTGATCAAGTCTTGGCTGCCTATTTAGGCAGCCAAGACTTGATCAGAAACCACAGTGAAGATTAATGCTTGGTAATTAAGACTTGAAGTATTAACTTAAGCACTCTTCAACAATGATAAATGATAATCATATATATAATCATGTAAGAGTGTCTCTCTCGCTTATCTATCGAAAGAATTTCAAAATATGATCTGAGAAGTTACGTGCCAACTGATAAGCCTATTTCTGAGATTTAAGAGCCAGGTCCTGATGTTTCAGAACCAAATACGCACTGGCGCATGCCCAGGTCGGTCCCTGACTCTGGCTATCAAAGGTGTCATTAAAACCCAATAATTAAATAAATATACCACTGCTAAACTTGAATTAAGTGAAGGAAGCCAATATTTTTAAAGAAAAATTTCTTCAGTGGTCTGATAACCTTCTTGATGGACACTGTTTTATGTTGAAGCATTTCAATTGTCATAATGTCGCTCAGATGCGTAGCGTCCAGTTACAGGCATTCTTACATAGACAGAATGGCATTCATGTCCAAACTGTCATTTTTCATTCGCACAAGCCTTTGGCTTCTCGTTCAATATTATCCCTCTGCCATAATTGATCGAGTGCCGTAAAAAATGACAGTTTGAATGCGTATGCTGTTCTGTATTTATTGCACACCTACAGTTTATGAAAAAAATATATATTAAAAACACAAATTATTGCTAAAAATAACCCAAATGTGAAAAAAGAAATAGTGAAATAGTCTGTACATGTGATTCGTATTCAAGGACAATACAAAAAAAATGTATTGTTCACTTCAATTTTTGCAGAAAAAGCATGTATTTTATGAAAATAAAAGCAAAGGCGTGCAATAAATGATGTTCTTACTCATCATCCAGACTCTGTGCATGATGTATCTAGCACCTTGCTTAATGTTTTGTATTACGTAAAGTTGAATATGTGCAGAAATTGTGGTATAATTTTAATTGACATATTTGTTTTATTTTACAGGTCTCAACAGATATAGAAGGAAAAAGTGGATGGACGGAATGTTTTTCAGTGAATGGTGTAAAATTACCCGTAGGATATTATTTTGGAGCATCAGCTACAACTGGAGAACTTGCAGGTATTTACATTTACATGATCGGATGGGTGACCATCTGAGCGATCGATTCAGACTCCCGCATTGTGTCCTTGGACAAGGCACTTAACCCCGATTGTCCACATGGGTGCACGATGACGCTGTGTACTAAGGCGTACTGCACGTTGATGGTACGCATGTCTTTAACCAATCTAACCCTGCCTGTGGGGCAGTGCGGAGTTACAATGTTGGTGAGCTGGAAGCTGCCTACTGTTGCTCAGTGGTTCTCTCAGGGTACTCCGGCTTCCTCCACCCGTAAAACTGTCACAGTCATGATTAGCCATTGTGCATAAGTATGTGACCGTAAACACCAGTAAATAAACAATGTTTTCATGAATAAATTTCTCAGCAGGATGCAGCTTCAGCACAATGTAATGATGTCTCCAGTTTAACTTCTGTGATCGAGTGTGATGGCTCTCTAGTTAGAGCATTGGATCCCTTTACCCAGCCTAACAGCCGAAACCGGTCTGCACTATTCACAAAAATTACATTCAATTTTCATTATATTTTCATTTTTTGTCTCAAAAATAGAGCTTATGACCCCTCATTGGAACAGGCTCATTGAAAAAATTAGTTATTCAAGAATTTTGTTTGAAAGTGCCATCTTCCTTTTGTGCGAAGTAAAGGGTTAACATAAACCAGACATGTGCCATCTGATCTGTGTTGTTGGTAAGACTTTTAACCCTTTACCCAACGAATTGGCCGCATCCGTCCGCGTAATATGCAAATTCAGCAGTTGGAAAAATATTATATTTTTATACTGTACCAATGACCCAGACTTAGCTGGTGCTAACTCCTTAAAATCAAGGGCCAAACACAAATTTTGCCCCCCAATCCCCCAAATTTGCATCAAAAACTGAAATTTAATGTCCTATGTGGTCCTCCATACCTTTTGTCCCCTGCGCATGTGCAGTGTCAAGGAGGTCTCGAAATTGGCGCCAGTTGTCATTCTTTGTTTGGCCCTAAATTCAGTAACGCCTCACTGATATTTGTGCTGTAAATCTCTGTTTAAATGATGCCAGACACATAATTATGGATGAAATGGTGGATCTATGAAGGAAATAGAAGGATGAGAGGATAAAACAGTGGCAGAATATGATCAGGGCTGTAACATAATTTTTTTATGAAATTATTTCATGTTGCCTATATTTTTATACTGTACCAATGACCCAGACATAGCTGCTGGTGCTAACTCTTAAAATATAGGGCCAAACACAAATTTTGCCCCCCAATCCCCAAAATTTGCATCTAAAACTAAAGAAAACATGTCCTGAAAGGCCCTCCACACTTCGCCCCTACTGCGCATGCGCAGTGTCAAGGACGTTCCGAAATTGGCGCCATTAATCATTCTAAGTTTGGCCCTTCATCAGTTAACATCTGACTGATCTTTGTGCTTTTAAATCTCAGTTTAAATGATGCCAGACACATAAATATTAGTGAAATGGTGATTCTAAGGAGGATAGAAAAGGAGGAGAGGAAAAGAATGTGTGACAGAATATTATCAGGGCTGTAACTTAAAATTTTTTAATGAAATTATGTTAAGTTACCTATTTTCAAGGCAGCAGCCATTTTGTTGTCATTCTGATTATTTAGTTACACTGTTTTTTCAAGTGTTTTTCCTCTCTCCCTGTCCTTTAAGTTCCCCTTGCTATTCTCCCATGCTTTTGGCATAGTTTCTGTAATTATTATTACTAAAATTTCTTGGGAGTTTTAGCTGAATAACAGAATGAATTCTGTTCTTTCCCCATGTTTACGTCTTCACCTACGGGTGGTTAGGCGTTGTGTTCTGCATCTACCATCTGATGTTCTGCAGTTTCTTCCCTGGAAGTCTCTGTTTTGCATCAGATGGTGTATTTTTGGTAACTGATTTCGGGCCTGGGTGCCTGGAGTCTTATTTTAGTGTTTTTACACTCATTGTTTACATTTACAACAGCCCTCTGTGTGAGGGGGGGATTTCTAAATAATAATATCTTTATGTTATTTTAATCATAAATAGATACATTATTATTGTTCGTAAGTGTTGAATAAATTGTTTAAAATATTTTTAAAATTTTTGTCCACACTTAGGCTTGGGATCCATTGGGGCTCAACGTTACTTTTCAGAAACTTGGGCTGTTCTGAAAAAATATTTTTTCAAAATATTTTGATTTCAATTATTTTTTCTATATTAATGGATCATATTATTATTATGTATTTTGATTGCCAGGGGTTAGTGCGAGTACCAGGACTTGTTTTCTTTTCACATTGAAAGGATATTGATCAATTGTTTTAAGAGGAAGTCTTCCTCTGACCTTATTATCATTCTATATGTGGTCAGTGTACTCGCATTATCTCCTGTTCTGTATCGTATGATTTCGATGACAATATGGGAAGCGTATGTCACGGTATGTTGTTGGGGATTTGGACACTCCGGTCCTTTCCCCGCAGGGTCACTCTACTTTATCAATTTCTATTTCAGACGATCAAGATTAGGGTGATGTATCTGTGATGTCTTCCAACAGTGTGCCTCCGTCGTCACAATTAATGAAGGGCTAGCGGAAAAGTGCTCATGTAATACGCCAATTGCCTAAGAGGACCCTAGTAGGTTCGACGGCCTTTGACGTCCGCTAGCTCGCCCGGTGTAGCGTCCATTCACCGAATGGTTCGGCAGCCGGGTTCGTCCGTTGCGGTCTAGAAGGAATTTTGGGGTGATGCGAGCACTATAAAATTAACTTAATGCACACCCAGTGACGGCGGATCGGAGGGAGAACGGAGGAAGCCTTTTAGTCCGGTTCATAGCTCGTTCCGGTCCATCCGGACGGCAAGCGAGAGAGGCCCCTCTCTCGTTCAACAACATCTGGCCCCAGATGTTGTGGTACAAATGTGTCGTTAGCGGAGCATACGTCCGTCGCTCGGGACGCTCCGTTGTATAGGCAGTCCGCTGAGACTGCTAAGGCTTCCTCTTCTCGTCAGCGCACACGACCGCACCTTGGCTGCGTGACCGCCGATATATTACCAGCTTCGCCGATCAAGGATTCTTCGGCGACCAGGTCACACCATCCGACAGCCAGGGATTCGAGACCGATGGACTCCGGACGTTCACATAGGAAGTATGCGGGAGCCATCTGATGCGGAGCTACCCTCGGCGAAGCAGCGATAGTCTGCGCCTCCGCAGGTCTCGACGCCGGACATTCTTGTGCACATAGCACAGCTTATCGCAGCATCCCAGCAGCCGACAGAAACGGTGTCGGATCGAGAATTATCCGACAGCGCTGGGTCGGTAGCCGGGGACTCGAGGCCTGCAGACTCCGGACGTTCGCATAGGAAGTGTGCGGGAGTCAACGTACACGGAGCTTCCAGCGGCAATGCATCGTAAGTCCGCTACTGCACAGGCCTCGGGAACGGACGTGCTTTCCTTAATAGCACAGTTTATCGCAGCATCCCAGCATCAACTGAATCTGTCGCATATATTTTTTCCGACGATGCTGGGTCGGGACGCTCCGCGGAAGCGGGTACGGACGTCCGAAAATTTTCATCCGGTCCGACGGGATACCGAAAGGGATTCGGTGGATTTCAAGCTTTCCCTTTCGGAACAACATATGCTGCGATGCCGGATAAGAAACTGATAGCGTCGGTGGACTTAGAAATTTTTGGTTCGGTTCAGGGACATCGTCCCTCAGTTCCGACATAGTCCAATAATGTCACGCAAACTATCGAATTATTGAACGACGCTATATATATATTATTTTATGCTTGCTATCCAAGCATTTCTGGTTTCTTGTTCGAAGAGTTATGGAGATGTCTTTCAAAAGTGTGCCTCTGTCGTCATAGTTAATGAAGAGTTAGCGGCAATATGTGCTCATGGAATATGTCTATCGCTTACGGAGTGACATTCGCTAGCTCACCCGGTGTAGCGTACATTCATCGAATGGTTCGGCTGCCGGGTTCGTCCGTTGCGGTCTAGGAAGGAGATTTGGGTGATGCGAGCACTTTAATTACTTTAGTACTCACCCAGTGACGGCAGATTGAGGACAGATCGGAGGAAGCCAACAACATAGGGGACCGCATGTTGTGGTTCAGATATTTTACATTCGGAGCATATGTCCGTTGCTCGGGACGCTCCGTTATATTGACAGTCCGAGAGACTGTCTTTAATGCTTCCTCATCCTCACAGCAGGGCACACGACCGCACATTGGCTACGTGACCTAGAGTATCCGATCAGTTTCGGCATTCAGTGATTCCACAGCGAATAGGTCGCGCCATCCGGTAGCCAAGGGACACGAGGCCTATACACTCCGTTCGCTCGCATATTGGAAGTATGCACGGGGTAACGATCTCGGAGCTTCCTGCGGCAATGCATCGTAAGACCGCTGCTCCTCAGGCCTCAGTGACGGACGTGCTATCCGAGTTAGCACAGTTGTTTCGCAGCATCCCAGCAATTGATGGTTTCTCGGTCGAATCAGGAATTATCCGACGGCGCTGGGTCGGTGCGGTCCGCGGTTGCATCAAGCTACGGACGACCGAACGCTTTATAGGGTCCGACAGGATGGCGAAAGGGATTCGAAAGATTTCGAGTTTTCCCTTTAGTAGTATCGGAAGATGCCTTTCTTATCTTCTGGCATTTCTTCCAGTGATTATTTTTCGGACTTCATTGCTGCGATCTTGGATAAGAGACTTATAGCGTCATTGGACTCGGATTTTTCGATCGGTACAGGGGCTTTGTCCCTGACTTACCGACGCAGTCCAATATTGTCATTACAACATGTGTTTTATTTTTCGACGCTATATATTTATATATATATACAAGCCTGCTACTAAGCATGATAGTTTAGTTTCTTGTCCGCGTGGCTCATTTCTGCCATTTTATCTTTTTTACATATAGTTTAATTTGGCAGAGCAGGGCATACCGAGAGTTCATATGCGTCTAGACGGTGATTAAAGACTGCATATATTCTTTTTCGCCGTTTATGTCTTTTCCAATTTCAATGTTGGGAACGACATTATGTATAGTAGACTTAACTTAGACGCTTTATTATACGTAATCCGCCTTACTGAGGCGTTATCATTACGTCTTCAAGAAAAGATTTACGGGATATTATTCTCAATGTAATTTCTTTTGAGGGCAGTAGTTTCTTCACGTATAACTCCGCCCTTCAGTGGCTGATTGGAGTTGATTAGACGTGATGCAGCCCTAGCTACATCCACGCGTGGATAGTAGGTTAAGAACTCTCTCAGAGTCGCTTCGTTCTCGGAGGAGCTTCTCTTCGACGGCAACTTCCGGCAATCCATGAATTGCTTGAATTATACATTCTCTTGTCTATCTAGTATTACAAGATATTCAGACTGGGGCAAACATTCGGTGGTTGACTCAGAGAGTGCCGCCGCAGTTGCCGGACCCGAGTGTGGCTGTTATGACGGTTGCCAGTCAAACAGATTGGGATATATACTGATCCCTACGGATTCGAAGTGCCAGGGTCTTTGGGTTCCGCAGTCTTTTAGCTATCAGTTTAACTTCCGCGGAATAATGTTTTTTAGGCTTGCTTTATGTCATTGCATGAACATTATTCAGAAACGCATGCCCAAATTCCTGTCCTTTAATTCGACAGTAGTGGCGTATCTCCGGAACCAGGGAGGCACTCTTTCGTTTCCGTTATTCAATTTAATGGAAAGAATCCGTCTGTTGGTTATAGTACACCAAGTTCAGTTTTGGTCCGTCATATTCTGGGTCGTCTGATTGTTTGATCGCACTCCCGTTCTCTTACGGGTCGCTTGTTGCTGTCAGAATGGACTCTCAACAAACAAGTATTTAATCAGATTTGCTATCTATGGGAGCGCCCAATGATGTTTTATTTATGACACAGCTTGCTAATCAATTGCAGACGTATGTGTTGGCTTGTCCAGATCTCTGAGCTAATACTGTTAACGCTCTATTGATCTATAGGACGGAATGATAGGATACGCGTATCCTCCGGCGCTGTTGTTTTAGCAGGTATTGCTAAGATAAACAACCACTATACATTTCTGTTGATAGCATCTCTATCTTCACAGAGATCATGAATAATTTACTCTCTTGTCTACTGTGGATCTTAACGTGAAATCTTCCTCCATGTGAGGATCTTTTTTTCACTGGGTAAATCGTGTCATCTTTATCACAACCAGAAAGGTCGCAACCTTCATGTATTCCGTTGTGTGGTCCGTATTGCATTGTATGCACTGTACTGGACGAGCTTTGGACGCGATTTCTTACTATAGGAGATCCTCTTCTTCGCTATTCTATGCGACTAAAGTGGAGGCTCTTCCGTCGTGGTGTAGGGATCATTATGTTCATATGGTTGATCCCTCCATACTACTCATTGCTATTTTTTAGTATACTTGTTTCACAAGATCTACTGCAGCCTGTGTTATTTAGGTTATAGGTTTATGTTACCTCATACCTATGCACTCTACTATAGTTTACAATTGAGTCTTTTGTCTCTTTATCTAAGTCAGTTAGTAACTTTTTGATAAATAGACTTAGAATCTTTAGATTAAATTCCTATACGGATTTTAACTTCGGTTCTTATTTAGCTAAGTAATCATTTGAGCCTCTGGAAACAGTAGTTTTCAAATTCTGACCTTTTAGACAGTAATTCTGTTGGTTTCTCTTTTACTGTAGAGTCAGTGAGTTTCATGCACTATCGATGGATGATTTTCACTTTCATAGTTTCGGAATCAATACTTCCGTTACTATTTAGGTTGGATTGTTGCATAAGAGTTAGGCTCCTATTATCCGGAACCTATTATTTTAAGGTCCTTCCGTCTTCGTATGGGCATAGGCCTTTACTCTTTCCGGGTACAGTTTATGTATTTATAAACAGATATCTGTTTATTACAAGGGCGTAAGCTTCTTCTGTCTTTGATGTCTAGTAGAAGGACGTTACGCTCCATTTTATTGTTAATGGATTCTATTAACTAGCCTACTGCTTATGGTATATCATTAGCTTAGCAGTTGTGCTTAAGATTTCGGCTCATGAAGTAAGAGTTCTTCTACTTCTTGGGCTTACATTAATAGTGTTGCTATTATAGATTTTTGAAGGCTGCTCATTGCGCTCAGCCATCCATTCATGAATTTTATCTCAGAAATATCGAGTCCATTTCTGGAGGCCTCTATTGTTAGGTCTATTATCTACTGCTCAGAATGTCATTCTCTTAACAGTTGCTACTATAGCTAGGTAGGCTGTCTGTTTCGGCAGTGTCTCCGTTCGGCTGCCCTCTTCGCTCTGGGCTATTTGACCCAGGGCAAGAAAAAGGGGGGGGGGAGGGTGTTCCCTTGGGTCACCTGTTTTTACTATGAAAACAAGGGGATACCTCCTCCGGAGTTAGTAATTCTGAGCTGTTATTGGGATGGTTGTTTAGTGAGAAGTTTAAGTTTATAAAATTCATTCAAGTCTTAGTTTTTAAAGTATAGCCTTTGAATATTGCATATGTCAACGGACATGATTATGCAATTCTCACACACTTTTAGAAGTATAAGAGTCTCTATTCTCTAGACTTACTTTATTATTGGCTTACTTTAAAAATTATTAGTATAAGGATTATTGGATATTAATAGAGTACATGGATGTATGAAGCTCAATTTTTGGAAGGTGTTGTATCTTTCTAATTTATCATAAATAAGAAAGATACATGTAAGGCCTATTACTTCTTTTCCCTACAGGGGATGACTCTATTTTATTTTATTGAGCGTATTCCATTTTGCTCTATGTCCTTGGCCCTCCAGCCTTTTTACTATTCAGCTATGTCTGGGTCATTGGTACAGTATAAAAATGTTAAAAAATTTATAGTAATTTATATATTTTTTATACTTACCAATGACCCAGACGGGGATGGCCCTCCCAGGAGTTGGGAACTCTTGCCTCCCCGCTGAGTACATAGCGCTTACCAGGCACTGGTTATTAGAATGATTAATGGCGCCAATTTCGGAACGTCCTTGACACTGCGCATGCGCAGTAGGGGCGAAGTGTGGAGGGCCTTTCAGGACATGTTTTCTTTAGTTTTAGATGCAAATTTTGGGGATTGGGGGGCAAAATTTGTGTTTGGCCCTATATTTTAAGAGTTAGCACCAGCAGCTATGTCTGGGTCATTGGTAAGTATAAAAAATATATAAATTACTATAAATTTTTTAACTTTCGAGGCACGGCCCTGATGTTGTCATTCTTGCCATGAATGTACCATTGTTTGTTCAGTGTTTCCTCTCTCCCTTTCCTATACTCCCCCCTTGCCATTCTCCCATGCTTTTGGCATAATTTTTGTAATTATTTTTACAAAAATTTCTTGGGCTTGGTAACAGAATGTATTTTCTGTTTCTCCCCATGTTTATGTCCTCACCCTTGGGTGTTTAGGCTTTGTGATCTGCATCTACCATCCGATGTACTTCAGTTTCTTCTTGGGCAGTCTCTGTTTTACATCGGATAGTGTTTAAATTGGTGACTGATTTTGGACCATGTTTACAGTGCCTGGAGTCATGTTTCCGGTTTTTGTACACTTTTGTTTATGTTGACAACGGTTACTTCTGATAGTGATTACTTGTCTTCTGTTTAGTTCTGCTCATAGCCAGATACATTAATATTGTCCTTAAGTGTTACAATAATTTTTAAAAATGTTTTAAAATTTTTGACCACACTTAGGCTTTTTTGGGATCCATTTGGGCTCACTTTTCTCATTGGGAACTTGGGCTTGTTACAACCGATAATGTTACAACGCCGCATAATGTTACACCAACGCATAATGTTACAAAAAATGTAGTAAACAACCGATAAGGTTATAAACTCCGCATAATGTTATAACTTTTTTCAACCCGTTATGTTATAAAAATTGACGCATAATGTTATAACTTTTTTCAACCCGTTATGTTACAACAAATTAACCGATAATGTTATAACTTCTGTATACTAATTCCAGCTACAGCTATTGCAGATGGACTTTACCACTTACCATTTATTGCCGCATAAAGATATGTAATATTTATACTAAAGGTTTTTGCTCTGGTTAGGACGAGGAGACCCCCCCCCCCCAACTCCCGGGGATTTATCATAGAATGACCTAGTCACATTACATAGACACGGATTATCCTGGTAACTGAATCGTGTGACGTCATTCCCATGATCGTCCAGTGCCCAACATGGTGAAGGCGGGGGTGGTGGAGGAGGGGTACTATTTTATCAGGTTAGTACGTTGACCAACATGCGTATTCTCCGCTTCCAGAAATGTAGTGCACCATAGTCCCCTGACGCCTTTGGGGATGGGCAAATGCCTCTGTTTCTGCTTGTTTTGGGCATCCAAAACTCATTTGTCGCATATTTCTTAGTCATAAGAATATCTTATTGTTCATTAATTTGACATTTTAACAACTAACAGTGAACAAAAATGAGGTGGAGTTAAAAGAGGTCAAAAAGTTGGATGGAGCGAGGTACATATAGTGGATGTGGTGGGTTGGTAGTGTCGCACGGAAGCCGAATAATAAGATGCGAGACTGGGTAGGAAGAGGAATGGGGTTTAGGAGGACTGAAATGAGTGGGCAGGGATTATGCTGAGAAAGAGAGGAGGTCATGGATTAGTACATCAGGGTGATTGTGCAGAGAAAGCTATCTGAGAATACTA
The DNA here is from genome assembly GCA_031216915.1 of Pictodentalium vernedei. NCBI lineage: Eukaryota > Metazoa > Mollusca > Scaphopoda > Dentaliida > Dentaliidae > Pictodentalium > Pictodentalium vernedei. Next base: position 663,507,733 of record CM062295.1, read on the forward strand.
TAAGAGAGTGGTACTAGACGTTATGATAATATAGATGGTGGAGATGTTGGAAGAAGTGGAAGTGATGAGTTTGGGATTACAGGTTCTGGAAAAGGCGGAATCACTAGAACAGGCAGTATAGGGAGAAGGAGGAGATTGTGAAGGAGGAGTTGTGTTGATGTTGGTGTTGTGGCGGTGTTGTTGATGGTGTTGAGTAGTTATGTATGTTGAAAATGAGCCATTTTGTAGGACCCTGGGGCAGGACCCCGGAAGTGACGTCATGTCACGTGACTGGGCGGTCATGTTGGGTTGTCATGATAGTGCACGTGGGTGGCCATGTTGTGATGTTATTATCATGAAAAAAGGTGGTAGGAGTGCGTATGCGCAGCGCGTGTTGTTATAGGGACACGTGCTCCGTCTCACCCTTAACAACCCGACAATAGATATCGAATTAATCCAAACAACCAGACAATCTTCAGGAAAATGTCCAAAACATTCCCGAAAACACTCCAGAATCCTGCCAGTACCGATTTCGTAACTCGCCAGAAACTCGAGGGACCGGGACTTCAGGAGCTCCAGGGGCAAGGGGCAGTAGGGCTCTGGGGACAGAGACGGCGCCTCCCCCTTCCAGTTTATCTCTCAGTTAAAAAAACACTATTGTAATAAACCAACCATTATTGTAATAAACACATTTCTGTGATAAATTACGCGTCCATTATATGGTCGGACATTATAGGTAACGATACTATCCTATATTTTAAGGATACTAAACCCACGGAATCCCCCTTTTCGTCGTATGAAGCAATGAAAGCTATGAAAATGAGCACGATGCGCGCAAAATCATACGTCACAAAATGAAAGCTATGAAAATGAGCGCAATGAGTACCTCTTCATACGTGTCATACCCTCATTAAGGACGTGATACTCATTGCGCTTATTTTCATAGCTTTCATTTTGAGACTAGCACTACTCTCTTATAGTACTATCCTACCTTTATTTGGGAGTGCTTTCGGGAGTGTTTGGTCAGTTGTCTGAAGACTGTCGGGTTGTTAGGATTAATTTGATATCTATTGTCGGGTTGTTGGGGTGAGATGGAGCACGTGTCCCCATAACAACACGCTCTGCGCATACGCACCCCTACCACCTATTATCATGATAATGACATCACAACATGGCCACCCACGTGCACTATCATGACAACCCAACATGACCGCCCAATCACGTGACATGACGTCACTTCCGGGGTCCTGCCCCGGGGTCTACAAAATGGCTCATTTTCAACATACATAACTACTCAACACCGTCACCAACACCGCCACAACATCAACACAACTCCTTCTCCACAATCTCCTCCTTCTCCCTATACTGCCTGTTCTAGTGATTCCGCCTTTTCCAGAACCTGTAATCCCAAATTCATCACTTCCACTTCTTCCAACATCTCCACTATCTATATTATCATACCGTCTAGCACCACTCTCTTATAGTATTCTCAGATAGCCTTCTCTGCAAAATCACCCTGATGTACTAATCCATGACCTCCTCTCTTTCTCAGCATAATCCCTGCCCACCCCTTGCAATCCTCCTAAACCCCATTCCTCTTCCTACCCAGTCTCGTATCTCATTCTTCGGCTTCCGTGCGACACTACCAACCTGCCACATCCACTATATGTACCTCGCCCCATCCAACTGTTTGACCTCTTTTAACTCCACCTCATTTTTGTTCACTGTTAGTTGTTAAAATGTCAAATTAATGAACAATAAGATATTCTTATGACTAAGAAGTATACGACAAATGAGTTTTAGATGCCCAAATCAAGCAGAAACAGAGGCATTTGCCCATTCCCAAAGGCGTCAGGGGACTATGGTACACTACATTTCTGGAAGCAAAGAATACGCAAGCTGGTAAATGTTCCAACCGGATAAAATAGCACACCTCCCCACCACACCCACCTTCACCATGTTGGGCACTGCACGATCATGGTAATGACGTCACACGATTGAGTTACCAGGATAATCCGCGTCTATGTAACATGACTAGGTCATAAATCCCCAGGAGTTGGGGGGGGGGGGGGGGGGGGGTCGGGGGGGGGAGAGGTCTCCTCGCCTTAAGCAGAGCAGAAACCTTTAGAATAAATTTTACATACCTTTATGCGGCAATAAATGGTAAGTTGTAAAGTCCATCTACAATAGCTGTAACTGGAATTAGTATACAGAGGTTATAACATTATCGGTTGATTTGTTGTAACATAACGGGTTGAAAAAAGTTATAACATTATGCGTCGATTTTTATAACATAACGGGTTGAAAAAAGTTATAACATTATGCGGAGTTTATAACATTATCGGTTGTTTACTACATTTTTTGTAACATTATGCGTTGGTGTAACATTATGCGGCGTTGTAACATTATCGGTTGTAACAGGGCTCTTCTGAAAATTTTTCAAAGAATTTTTTTTTTTTTTTTTATTATTTTTCCGAAATATTATAATGGATTATATTATTATTATGTATCTTTGTTTCATGGGTTAGTGCGAGTACTACTACTGTTTATATTTTTTCACGATGAAAGAATATCGTTCAAATTGTAATGTGAGGAAATCTTCCTCTGATTCTCATGTTTATTGTGTCTCTTGTAGTCTATGTACTCGCATTAATTCTTGCTCAGTGTGTGCCAATTGGGGTGACAATCGTTGGAGACATGTGTCATGGTATATTGTTAGCGGTGAGGGGTCCATGCCGGTCCTCTCTCCACAAGGTCACTCTAGTTTATCAGTCTCTTTTTCAGAGGAACAAGAACAGGGTGATGTTTCCGTGATGTCTTCAACAAGTGTGCCTCCGACGTTGCATTCTAATGAAGAGCTAGCGGCAAAAGTGCTCATGGAGATACAAAAATTGCCTAAAAGGCCCCTAGTAGGGTCGACAGCGTTGTTGTTCGCTAGCTCGCCCGGTGTAGCGACCATTCATCGAATGGCTCGGCAGCCGGGTTTGTCCGTTGCGGTCCAGGGAAGCAGTTTGGGTGATGCGAGCACTATAAACATCGAACGTGCACACCCAGCAACGACGGAACCGAGGATAGTAGGGAGGAAGCCTGTCAGTTCGGTACCTAGCTCGTCCTGGTCCACCCGGACCGCGAGCGAGAGAGCCCCCTCTCTCTTACAGCAACATCTGGGACCAGATGTTGTTGTGCGTGACGATAATCAAGCGGATCATACGTCCGCACCTTGGCTTCGAGACCGCCGATATCCAGCCAGCTTCGCCGACCAGGGATTCCACGTTGACCAGGTCACGCCATCCGGTAGCCAGGGATACGAGGCCTGTACAATCGGGACAAGCGCATAAGAGAAGTATGCGAGATTCAGCGTCCCAGAAGCTTCCAGCGGCTAAATCCTGTAAGACTGCAGCTCCACAGGCCTGCGTAACAGATTTGGTATCGCAGATAGCTCATCTTATCGCAGCATCCCAGCAGCCATCAGAAACCTTTTCCGATCAGGAATTGTCTGAGGAAGCTGGATCGGTTCGTTCCGCTGCAGAGTCAGCAAGGGACGACTAAGATTCTCAAGTGGTCCAGCCGGATGGAGAAAGGGATTCAGAGGAGTTGGAGTTTTCCCTTTCGGAGCAACATAAGGGAGCCGTCGATTTCATCCTGCAGTACCTTCCTGATGTTGTTCCTCCGGACCAAAATGCTGCGGTGCCGGATAAGAGACTCATAGCGTCACTGGACACAGATTTTTTCTGCCGGATTAGGGACACCGACCCTGAGTTTCCAACCCAGTCCAGAAATATCTCACGGACATTTGATCTTTTGAATGACGCTATTTTCAAACTTGCCACCAAGACGAGCAAGTCCGGTTTCTTAACGGTAAATGTTATACAGCTGCCTTTCATCAATTCAAGGAATAGATTTGAAACGGCAGGACATGGCATTCTGAGAGTTCCTCTGCATCTAGACGACCAGGCTGAAGACCTAGAATTGTCTTTGCCGTTGTCTATATGTCTATTCCAACCACGACGTTGGATACGACAATCTCGTCTAACAGGACCAGCTTAGACGCATTATCGAATGCAGATCACCTTACCAGAGCGTTATCATTACGTCTCGAAGGAAAAGAATTCCAGGATGTTCAGACATCCTTAAGAGTTCTTTCGAGGGCCATAGCATACTCTACATATAACTCCGCCCTTTCAGTGGCAAATCTGGAGTTAGTTAAACGTGATGCTGCCCTGGCTACATCCACTCGCGTGGATCGTAAGGTGAAAAACTCTCTTCAAGTCACTCCGGTCTCCGGAGAGCTTCTCTTCGACGGCAAGCTTTCCTTGATCTTTGATCAAATTACAAAGAAAGCTTCAGACTCTCTGCTGTTCAAGTCCGCTGCTAAAAAGTTGGATTCAGCGGAGAAGAGTAAGACAGGCACTTCTGGGATGAATACGTCCAAGGGAAGTTCCTATAGAGGATCTAAGCAAGCCTCTAGGTCTTACTCCAGAGACCGTCAAGGTAGCGACTCAGGTAGGGGTCGTAATACTGGCTGAGACAACCGGTCAGACGCCCCTAGGTTGACGGGGTGAGGTGCAGGTCGTGGAGGACGTGGTTTCTCCTCCTGCAAGCCTCGCAAGTCCAGAAAGTGATGGTGCAAACTTCTATCGTGTTCCAGTGGACAGAAGGTCATCGAGTTGCTTAACCAATTGGTTGTCGATTATGGACGACCCTTGGGTTCGAGGGATGATTTTAGAAGGACTAAAACTGTCCTTCAAAAGAAAGCCTCCGTTAACTTGAAGTCCAAGATGGACTCCGCTTCCGTCAAATCCTCAGAAGAGAAGTTCACTTCTATTAGAAGTCCAATCTCTTCTGGAGAAGAACGCGATAGAGGTCGTAGAAAACCAGGAATCTCCAGGTTTCTACAGCCATCTGTTTCTGGTCCCGAAACCAGACGGCTCGTTTCGTTCAGTCATAGATCTGAGCTGGATAAACAAGTTGATCATGGCTCCAAAATTTCATATGTAGACCATTCGATCGGTCAGAGCGAGCATTCGAGTGAACGACTATGCTGCGAGCATAGCTCTCAAGGTTGCGGACATTCACGTCATGGTACATCCGGCGTTCAGAAAGTACCTCTGCTTCGCTGTCCTAGGAGTCGTTTATAAGTTCCGAGCGATGTGCTTCGGTCTGAACCTAGTGCCCTGGGCTTTCACTCGAATAATGAACTCGGTAATGACTCATTTCTGAGCACATTTGTCTGCGGTAACGTCGGCCTACCTGGACGACATTCTTCAGCGGTTTGGCAACAAGTTAATGCTTCAGAACGATTAGCAGAATCTGCTTCAATTGCTCCGACGTCTCGGGTTTATAATAAACGAGAAGAAGTCGGATCTGGTGCCGTCCAAGTCATTCACCCACCTGGGAATGAGCATTGAGAGGCCCAACAATCTCGTTTGTCTGCCGTTAACCACAGCGAAATTAATCAGTTGTTACGCTCGCTTTTGTCTTCACTCCGACAAAGTCACAGCAAGAGAATTCAGAGATAGGTTTGTGCGGAGCCACCGCAGATCTTATTCCGATGGGGCGACTACGCGCTCAGCCACTCCAAATCTTTCTGACTCAGAATTGGAGTGTCAAGATTCATTCGCTCGATACGGACATTGTCACGTCGAATCAAGTCAAACAAGAGATTCAGACTTGTGCAGATATTCAGTGCTTAACTCAGGGAGTACCACTGCAATCGCCGGATCCGAGTTTTACGATTATGACGGATGCCAGTCAAACAGGTTGGAACGCAACCTTGAGCCCAATGGATTCGAAGTGCCAGGGTCTTTGGGATCTGCAGTTCCTAAACAAGCATATAAACATCAAAGAAATGATGTCAGTTTGGCTTGCGCTAACTCATTGGATGAACATAATTCGGAATGCACATGTGCAAATTCTGTCCGACAATTCAACGGTAGTAGCATATATTCGGAACCAGGGAGGCACTCATTCAATTCCGTTATTCAACTTAACGGAAAGAATCCTTCTGTTTGTCCTAGAGCATCAAGTTCTTTTATCGGTCCGTCATATTCCGGATCGTCTGAATGTTTTGGCAAACTCCCTTTCTCAGAGGGGTCCAATGTTGCTGTCAGAATGGACTCTCAACAAACGAGTATTCAGTCAGATTTGCTACCAATGGGAGGATCCGATGATAGACTTATTTGCGACGCATCTCAACAATCAGTTGCAGACGTATGTGTCGCCGTGTCCAGATCCTCGAGCGTTTGTAGTAGACGCTCTCTCGATCTCTTGGGACGGAATGATAGGATATGCATATCCTCCAGCGCCATTGATTCAGCAGATATTGCTCAAGATAAAGCAATCTCACTGCAAGATTCTGTTGGTAGCATCTCTGTCACCCCAGAGACCATGGATAAACCTACTTGGGTGTCTGCTGTGGGACATGCCGCGGAAGTTTCCTCCACGAGAGGATCTTCTTTTGCAGGGGAAATCATGCGCACTGCATCACAACCCGCAAGGTCTCAACCTTCACGTATTTCCGTTGTGCGGTCCTTCTTGTATGGCAAGCAATTTACAGGACGAGCTGTGGTCGCCATTTCTAACTGTAGGAGGACCTCCTCTTCGCTAAATTATGCTGCTAAGTGGAAGGTTTTCTGTCAGTGGTGTAGGGATCATTCTGTTGATATTTATGATCCCTCCATTCCAGACATTGCTAATTTTCTAGTCTACCTGTTTGATGAGATCAAACTGCAGCCTGTTACCATTAAGGGTTATAGGTCTATGCTATCTGATACCTATGCACATCATGATAGCTTACAGATTGGATCTAATGTTTCTTTATCTAAGTTAGTGAAAAACCTTTTGATAAATAGACCTAGAACCCTTAGATTAATTCCTAAGTGGAATTTAGCTTGGGTTCCTCTTAAGCTAAAAGAACTCTGGTGGATGGTGTTCCCTTAGGTTACATGCTTTATAGTGAAAAGCAAGGGAATACCTCCTCGGGAGTCAGTAAGTCGGTACCGGGATGGTTTTAAAGTGTAAAGCTAATATTTAACTCATTCATGTAATATTTTTAAAGTGTAGCTCGGTGTGAAGCAATTGTATATGTCACGTGTCATACGGGCGTTAATATACAATCCTCAGACACTTTTTTTTTTCCTTTATTTATTGGCTTTCCTTTTAAAATATTAGTATAACAGGTTATTCTGGATGTTAATAGAGATCATTGATGTTATTGTGCTCAATTACAGTTGGGTATTGTGTCTTTCTTGTTTGATGCAAATAAGAAAGATACATGTAAGACCTGTTCTCCTCTTCTCCTTGAGGGGATAATTCTGTTTACATGTAATTGAGCCTATTGGATTTTCCTTTATGTCTTAGGCCCTCCAGCCTTTTTTTTCTATTCAGCTAAGTCTGGGTCATTGGTACAGTATAAAAATGTTAAAAAATTTATAGTAATTTATATATTTTTTATAATTGCCAATGACCCAGACGGGGATGGCCCTCCCATGAGTTGGGAACTCATACCTCCCCGCTGATTACATAACGCTTACCAGGCACTGGTTGTAAGAATGACAATTGGCGCCATATTTTTATACTGTACCAATGACCCAGACTTAGCTGGTGCTAACTCTTAACAAAACCAGGGCCAAACACAAATTTTGCCCCCCAATCCCCAAAATTTGCATCCAAAACCAAAAGAAATCATGTCCTATAGGACCTCCATACTTTGCCCCTACTGCGCATGCGCAGTGTCAAGGACGTTCCGAAATTGGCACCAATTATCATTCTCTGTTTGGCCCTTCATCAGTCAACATCTCACTGATCTTTGTGCTTGTAAATCTCAGTTTAAAGGATGCCAGACACGTAATTATTGGAGAAATGGTGATTCTAAGGAGGATATAGAAGGAGGAGAGGAAAAAGGAGTGACAAAAAATAATCAGGGCTGTACTTAAATTTTTTTTATGAAATTATGTTAAGTTGCCTATTTTCGAGGCATGGGCCTCTTGTTGTCATTCTTGCTAAAAAGTTGCACTGCTTATTCAGTGTTTCCTCTCCCCTGGCCTTCTAAGTCCCCCCTTGCAATTCTCCCATGCTTTTGGCATATTTTTGAGAAAGTTCATTTCTAAAATTTTCTTGGGAGAGTTGCTTGGTTACAGAATGTTTTCTGTTATTTTCCCCATAGTTACGTTTTCACCCATGGGTGTATAAACGTTGTGTTCTGCATCTTCCATCTGATGTTCTGCAGATTCTCCCCTGGGAGTCTCTGTCTTGCATCAGATAGAGTGTAATTTTGATGACTGATTTCGGGCCAGTTTTTTCAGTGCCTGGAGTCATGTTTTCTGGTGTTTTACACTGTTTGTTTACATTGGCAACAGCCTTTTTTGAGGGGGGCTGTTTGCCTTTGGTGTAGTTTATCTCACTATAAGATACATTTCTATTATCCGTAAGTGTCGCATTAATTATTTAATATAAATTTAAAATTTTTTACCACACTTAGCCATCGGATCCATCGGGGCTCAACGTTACTTTTCAGAAACTTGGGCTTCGCTGAAAAAATATATTTTTATACTGTACCAATGACCCAGACTTAGCTGGTGCTAACTCTAACAAAACCAGGGCCAAACACAAATTTTGCCCCCCAATCCCCAAAATTTGCATCCAAAACAAAAAGAAATCATGTCCTAAAGGACCTCCATACTACGCCTCTCCTGCGCATGCGCAGTGACGCAGACGTCCCGAAATGGCGCCAATTATCATTCTCTGTTTGGCCCTTCATCAGTCAACATCTCACTGATCTTTGTGCTTGTAAATCTCAGTTTAAAGGATGCCAGACATTTAATTTTTGGAGAAAATGTGATTCTAAGGAGGATAGAAGGAGGAGAGGAAAAAGAAGTGACAAAAAATAATCAGGGCTGTACTTAAAATTTTTTGATGAAATTATGTTAAGTTGCCTATTTTCGAGGCATGGGCCTCTTGTTGTCATTCTTGCTAAATGTTGCACTGCTTATTCAGTGTTTCCTCTCCCCTAGCCTTCTAAAGTCCCCCCTTGCAATTCTCCCATGCTTTTGGCATATTTTTGTGAAATTTCATTTCTAAAATTTCCTGGGAGAGTTGCTTGGTTACAGAATGTTTTCTGTTATTTTCCCCATAGTTACGTTTTCACCCATGGGTGTATAACGTTTGTGTTCTGCATCTTCCATCTGATGTTCTGCAGATTCTCCCCTGGGAGTCCCTGTTTTGCATCAGATAGAGTGTAATTTGATGACTGATTCCGGGCCAGTTTTTTCAGTGCCTGGACTCATGTTTTCTGGTGTTTTTACACTGTTTGTTTACATTGGCAACAGCCTTTTTTGAGGGGGGCTGTTTGCCTTTGCTGTAGTTTATCTCACTATAAGATACATTTATATTATCCGTAAGTGTCTCATTAATTATTTAATATAAATTTAAAATTTTTGACCACACTTTGCCATTGGATCCATCGGGGCTCAACGTTACTTTTCAGCAACTTGGGCTTCGCTGAAAAAATATTTTTTCAAAATTATTTTGATTTGCAATTGTTTTTTCATTTATTAATGGATCATGTTATTATGTATCTTTGTGTCAGGGGTTTTTGCGAGTAACTAGGACTTATTGTTGTTCTTTCACAATGAAGGGACGTTGTTCAAATTGTAATAGGAAGAAATCTTCCTCTGACTTTCATGATCATTGTATTAATTGTAGTCAGTGTTCTCACATTAATCCCTGTCCTATATGTGAATATTGGGATGAGAAACATTGGAAACGTGTGTCACGATATGTTGTTTCTGGAGAAAGGGCGATGCCGGCTCTTTCTCCGCAAGGTCACTCTACTCTCTCAGTTTCTATTTCAGAGGAACCAGAACAGGGTGATGTTTCCATGTTATCTTCTACAAGTGTGCGTCCGTCGTCACTAATGAATTCAGAGCTAGCGGCAAAAGTGCTCATGGAGATTAGACATATGTCGTCCGCTAGCTCGCCCGGTGTAGCGTCCATTCACCGAATGGTTCGGCAGCCGGGTTCGTCCGATGCGGTCCAAGAGGAAGTTTTGGGTGATGCGAGCACTATAAACATAATAGATGCACACCCAGTGACGGCGGATAGTAAGCGAGAACGGAGGAAGCCTTTGAGTCCGGTTCCTAGCTCGTCCAGGTCCAGCCGGGCCGCGAGCGAGAGAGGCCCCTCTCTCGTACAACAACATCTGGGACCAGATGTTGTGGTACAAAATGTGTCTTTAGCGGAGCATACGTCCGTTGCTCGGGACGCTCCGTTGTATAAGCAGTCCGCAGAGACTGTTAAGGCTTCCTCTTCTCGTCAGCGCACACGACCGCACCTTGGCTGCGTGACCGCCGATATATTACCAGCTTCGCCGATCAAGGAATCTTCGGCGACCAGGTCACACCATCCGGCAGCCAGGGATTCGAGACCGATGGACTCCGGACGTTCGCATAGGAAAAGTATGCGGGAGCCATCTGATGTGGAGCTGCCCTCGGCGAAGCAGCGAAAGACTGCGCCTCCGCAGGTCTCGACGCCGGACATTCTTGTGCAGATAGCACAGCTTATCGCAGCATCCCAGCAGCCGACAGAAACGGTGTCGGATCGAGAATTATCCGACGGCGCTGGGTTGGTACGCTCCGCCGAAGCATTGGGGGCGGACGACCGGGAACATCATGAGGTCCGACTGGATGGTGAAAGGGATACGGATGACTTGGAGCTATCCCTTTCGGAACAACATAAAGCTACCGTGGACTTCATTCGGCACTTTCTCCCTCAAGTTGTTCCGTCGGGCCAGACTGCTGCGCTTCCGGACAAGAGAATTATAGCGTCATTGGACTCTGAATTTTTTGAGCGGTTCAGGGACATCGCTCCCGAGTTTCCGTCGCAGTCCAATAATGTTGCAAGAACATTTGAACTATTGAACGACGCTATATTTAAACTTGCTTCCAGGACGGGGAAAGCAGGTTTCTTGTCCGCTAATACTCTCAACCTGCCTTTCATTAATGCAAGGAATAAATTCGATACGGCAGGACAGGGTATACCGAGAGTTCCTCTGCGTATGGACGACGAGGCGGAAGACTTAGAGCTATCATTACCGTCGTCAGCTTCTATTCCAACCGCGGTGTTGGAAACAGCTATTGCGTCTAACAGAGCCAATTTAGATGCCTTATCTTACGCAGATCACCTTACTAAGGCGTTATCACTGCGCCTTCAGGGGAAAGAGTTTCAGGATATACAATCCTCTTTAAGACTTCTTTCAAGGGCAGTAGCTTATTCCACGTGTAACTCCGCCCTTTCAGTGGCAAATCTGGAGTTGGTTAGACGTGACGCAGCCCTAGCTACATCCACACTAGTGGATTCTAAGGTGAAGAACTCTCTTAGAGTCGCTTCGGTCTCAGGAGAACTTCTCTTTGACGGCAAGCTTTCCGCTATTTATGATAAAATTACAAAGAAAGCTAAGGATTCTCTGTTGTTCAAATCTGCTCCTAAGAAGTCGGATACAGCAGACACGAATAAGACAGGCACTTCTGGGTCTAATGCGCCCAAGAGAGGTTCCTATAGAGGTTCCGGTGCGTCCTCTTGGTCTTATTCGAGAGACCGTCAGGATAGCGACTCTCGTTCGGGACGTCCTTCAGGCCGGGACAATCGGTCGGACGCCCCGAGGTCGACGGGGCGAGGTGCGGGCCGTGGAAGACGTGGTTTCTCCTACTGCAGGCCTCGCAGGTCCAGGAGGTGATGGCTTAAACCTCTATCGCGTTCCGGTTGGCGGAAGGTTGTCGAGCTTTTCACAAGAATGGGCGTCGATTACGGACGACCCTTGGGTGAGAGGAGTGACTTCGGAAGGTCTAAAGATATCCTTCAAACGAAAGCCTCCATTAACTCGAAGTCCAAAGTGGACTCATCTTCCGTCAAATCCGCAGAAAAGAGACGCTCTGTTATCAGAGGTGCAGTCTCTTTTAATGAAGAACGCGGTAGAGGTCGTAGAAAACCAGGAATCTCCGGGATTCTACAGCCATCTGTTTCTGGTTCCGAAACCAGACGGCTCGTTCCGTCCAGTCATAGATTTGAGCTGGATAAACAAGCTGATCGTCGCTCCGAAGTTTTATATGGAGACGATTCGATCGGTCAGAGCGAGTATTCGGGTGAACGATTATGCAACGAGCATAGATCTCAAAGATGCATACTTTCACGTCATGGTACATCCGACATTCCGAAAGTATCTACGCTTCGCAGTCCTAGGAGTGGTGTATCAATTCCGGGCGATGTGCTTCGGATTGAATCTAGCACCCTGGGCTTTCACTCGGGTAATGAACTCAGTAATGATCTATTTCCGAGCTCATTCGTCTGCGGTAACGTCGGCCTACCTGGACGACATTCTTCAGAGGTACGGCAACGAGTTAACGCTTCTGAACGATGTTCAGAATCTACTTCTATTGCTCCGACGTCTCTGTTTTATAGTAAACGAGGAGAAGTCGGATCTGGTGCCGTCCAAGTCATTCACACATCTGGGAATGAGCTTCGAGACGCACAACAATCTCGTTCGTCTGCCTTTAACCAGAGCGAAATTAGTCAGTTGTTACGCTCGCTATTGTCTGCACGCAGACAAAGTCACAGCGAGAGAATTTATGAGACTGATAGGTTTGTGCGGAGCCGCTGCGGATCTCATTCTGATGGGGCGGTTACGTACGCGTCCTCTCCAAATTTTCTTGACTCAGAATTGGAGTGTGAAAATTCATTCGCTCGACATAGACGTTCTCTTGTCAGATCAAGTGAAGCAAGAGATTCAGACTTGGGCAAACATTCAGTGGTTAACTTAGGGAGTTCCGCTGCAGTTGCCGGATCCGAGTTTTACCATTATGACGGATGCCAGTCAAACAGGTTGGGGTGCATCATTGATCCCAACGGATTCGAGATGCCAGGGTCTTTGGGATCCGCAATTCCTGGGCAAGCACATAAACATCAAGGAAATGATGTCAATTTGGCTTGCGTTACGTCATTGGATGGACATTATTCACAATGCTCATGTCCAAATCCTATCCGACAATACGACAGTAGTGGCGTATATACGGAATCAGGGAGGCACTCATTCAGTTCCGTTGTTCAATCTAATGGAAAGAATCCTTCTGTTTGCACTAGAACATCAGGTTCTTCTTTTGGTCCGTCACATACCGGGTCGTCTGAATGTGCTAGCAGACTCCCTTTCACGAAAGGGTCACTTGTTGCCGTCGGAGTGGACTCTCAACAAACAAGTATTCAATCAGATTTGCTACCAATGGGAACGGCCAATGATAGACTTATTTGCGACACATCTCAACAATCAGTTGCAGACGTATGTGTCTCCGTGTCCGGATCCAGGAGCATTTGCAGTAGACGCTCTGTCGATCCCTTGGGACAGAATGATAGGATATGCATATCCTCCAGCGCCGTTAATTCAACAAGTATTGCTAAAGATAAAACAATCTCAATGCAAGATTCTGTTAGTAGCATCTCTGTCTCCACAGAGACCGTGGATAAATCTACTCAGGTGTCTGTTGTGGGACCTACTGCGAAAGCTTCCTCCACGGGAGGATCTTCTTTCGCAGGGGAAATCGCGTCAACTCCATCACAACCCGCAAAGTCTCAACCTTCACGTTTTTCCGTTGTGCGGTCCTTCTTGCATGGCAAGCACTTTACAGGACGAGCAGTGGACGCGATTTCTAACTGTAGGAGGACCTCCTCTTTGCTAAACTATGCGGCTAAGTGGAAGGTTTTTCGTCGTTCGTGTAGGGATCATTCTGTAGATATTTTCGATCCCTCTATACCAGACATTGCAAACTTTCTAGTATACTTGTTTGACGAAATCAAACTGCAGCCTGTTACTATTAAGGGTTATAGGTCTATGTTATCTGATACCTATGCACATCATGATAGTTTACAAATTGGATCTAATGTCTCTTTATCTAAGTTGGTTAGAAACTTCTCGATAAATAGACCCAGAACTCTTAGGTTAATTCCTAAATGGAATTTAGCTTGGGTTCTTCTTAAATTGAAGGAAAACCCATTTGAACCTCTTGGGACAGTAGATTTCAAATTCTTATCTTATAAGACAGCTTTTCTCTTAGCTTTCTCTTCTGCTAGAAGAGTCAGTGAGCTTCATGCACTGTCGGTGGATGATTCTCACTATCGTAGTGTCGGGAACACTATCACCTTCACTACTAATGTGGGTTTTTTAGCTAAGAATCAGGCTCCTAATAAATATCTGGAACCTATTGTTATTAGCTCTTCCGTCTTCAGACGGGCGTAGGCCTTTACTCTGTCCTGTTAGAGTGTTACGTATCTATAAACAGAGATCTCAGTTTATCAGAAAGGGACAGAAACGTTTCTTTCTGTCTTTGATGCCTAATAGAAGGGACATTTCGGTCCATTCTATTGCTAGATGGATTCAATTAACTATCCGTACTGCTTATGAGAGTTTATCTTCTTCTCAGCAGTCTGTGCTTAAGATTTTCGCTCATGAAGTAAGAGCTCTTGCTACTTATTGGGCTTATGCTAATAGTATTGCTATTACAGATTTAATGAAGGCTGCTTATTGGTCTCAGCCATCCACATTCACGAATTTTTATCTCAGAAATATTGAGTCCATTTCTGGAGACCTGCATTGTTTAGGTCCGTTATCTGTTGCTCAGAATGTCGTCCACTAAACAGTTGCAACTATAGTTATGCAGGCTTTCTGTTCCGGCAGTGACTCCGTCCGGCTGCCCTCTTCGCTCTGGGCTATTTGACCCAGGGCAAGGGGAAGGGGGGGGGGAGGGTGTTCCCTTAGGTCACCTGCTTTATAGTGAAAAGCAAGGGAATGCCTCCTCCAAAGTCAGTATTTCTGAGTCGCTTCCGGGATGGTTTTAAAGTGTAATATTAATGTTAAAATTCATTCATGTCATATTTTTAAAGTGTAGCTCGGTGTGAAGCATTTGTATATGTCAAGTGTCAAACGGGCTTTAATATACAATACTCAGACACTTTTAAAAGATTATAAAGAGTCTCAATTCTCTGGACTAACTTTATTTATTGGCTTACTTTAAAAATAATTAGTATAAGGGTTATACTGGATGTTAATAGAGAACATGAATGTTATTGTGCTCAATTATAAGGGTATTGTATCTTTCTAATTTAATATTAAATAAGAAAGATACATGTAAAGCCTAATACTCCTTTTCTCCTTAAGGGGTTGCCTCTATATTATATAGTTGAGCTTATTGGATTTTCCTCTATGTCCTAGGCCCTCCAGCCTTTTTACTATTCAGTTAAGTCTGGGTCATTGGTACAGTATAAAAATGTTAAAAAATTTATAGTAATTTATATATTTTTTATACTTACCAATGACCCAGACGGGGATGGCTCTCCCAGGAGTTGGGAACTCTTGCCTCCCCGCTGAGTACATAGCGCTGACCAGGCACTGCCAGTAAGAATGATAATTGGCGCCAATTTCGGAACGTCCTTGACACTGCGCATGCGCAGTAGGGGCGAAGTATGGAGGTCCTATAGGACATGATTTCTTTTGGTTTTGGATGCAAATTTGGGGGATTGGGGGGCAAAATTTGTGTTTGGCCCTGGTTTTGTTAGAGTTAGCACCAGCTAAGTCTGGGTCATTGGTAAGTATAAAAAATATATAAATTACTATAAATTTTTTAACTTCCGAGACCTCCTTGACACTGCGCATGCGCAGTGGACAAAAGGTATGGAGGACCACATAGGACATTAAATTTTGGTTTTTGATGAGAATTTTGGGGATTGGGGGGCAAAATTTGTGTTTGGTTTTGATGCAAATTTTGGGGATTGGGGGGCAAAATTTGTGTTTGGCCCTTGATTTTAAGGAGTTAGCACCAGCTAAGTCTGGGTCATTGGTAAGTATAAAAAATATATAAATTACTATAAATTTTTTAACTTTTCAAAAAATTTCAACAAAACCATATCATGTGCCCCCTCTTTGGAACAAGCTCGTTCCAACGAGGAGACACATGATATGGTTTTGTTGAAATTTTTTGAAAATTTTTAAAAGTCGATATTTAAAATAATAAATTTTGATATCGTCTGCATTGGGTAAAGGGCTAATCAGGATTGACTATGTGTGGCCATGGTGGTACTGTGTACTAATGCATGCTGCACATGGATGGCAGACTTGCCTTCAGCTCTGCCTGTGCTGGGTTGGTGAGTTGGAGAGTCTTGACAATTGCTTGGCACTGCATGTTTGTTCTCTCCAGGTACTCAGTCTCACTCCACCCATAAAACTGTCCGTCACAAGGTGACCATGGTTGTTCAAAGTATAGTTAAACCCATACAAGTAAAGAAACCATAGAACTTTTAATCTTCTGTATATTCGTTTTGATATTTTTAAATGGCCCAGACTAAACTTGTGCAAACTCAATAATATCAAGGCCCAAACACAAATTTTGTACCCCCAATCCCCAAAATTTGCATACAATACCGAAAATTAAAAGTCATATCTGGCCCTCTATGCTTTTAGTACTGCACAAGCTCAGCACCCAGGAAGAGACCGGAATTGGCGCAATGCATCATTCTTTTGTTTGGCCCAAGTCAGTAAACATTTGAACTGACATCTGTGCAATAATTCTCATTTTTGAAGATGCCAGAAACAAATCAATGATGGTTTTCATGGAATCAACAGTGTAGCAGGATGTTGGAAGTGAATAACGGTGGTTTTGGAGGTTGAGGGCTGTAACTTTATATTTTTTATGTAAAATTATTCATGTTCCCTACAGTACTCTCAACGTGTATTTTGCATTTTCCACGACGTCACAGTGTTACACGATTTTTTTCATGGTGTTTTGACGCGATACTGCCGTGTCGGTTTTTCGAATTAATTCACAATGGGAAAGATGGTGAAGAACAATAAGGCATTGAGTGCAGATTCAACATTACACAACACCTAATTCGTGAAACTGCCCCGGAGTCACGAAAATCGTGGACAAGTTCTTTCCTCATTAAGACATTATATCATCGCTGTCACGTAAATCGTGTTCATTTGCAGACTCAGATGCCTGTAGCATCTTTCTATTCACTGAACCGCACTACTGTCGTAAGATGGAAGATCAGAAGCGTGGGTGCTTGTATTATCTGAATTTAACACATTCAATCATTTTTAAAATATCAGTGCTAAGAAAACAGTATTGATAGTATAATAGAACAATGTGTTAAATTCTGATAATACGACGAGCAGCTGTGATGTTCAGGCACTTGGTACAGAAATGCAGAATGCAGTGTGGGATTTTTCGTTTCCGTCAAAAGTTTCAAACCTCTGCTGCCTCAAGCAGAATCACACAATAAAATAACAAACAATATGGCATTCTGTTTGTTAAATTTGAACCAGGCAAACAATAAAATGATTTAACGGTTGAAGTATGGGGAGGAGAAAATGCTCCAATTGACATGGGTCTATGTGTCCTTGGGTAGTCATCGAAATATTGCCATATCACAAAAATGATCACTGTGAAGACTGCCAACTGACACAAGAAGTGGAAGGACGACAGAAAAGCACCCTCTCAAACTGTGCGACGTCAGGTATGTGCAATGTGATAACCACATAGAGAAAGGAATAACAAAGAACAGGAACTATAAAATAGAAATCTAGTCACCCCCACCCCTCAGAAAATATACATTAGCATTATATAGCCCCATTCCCCCCCCCCCCCCCCATGCTCTGGATAACGATGGTGAAGTTATCTAAAGAAGTGAGGAAAATGCGATTATAAAAAATGACGGGACGTACCAACAGCTTATCTTTCATTTTCTTGTCTCAAAAATCGCAATTCAAATAGAATTATTTTCATTTTTATCTCCAAAACCTAGCTTATTGGGTTGTTATATGCCAACAATTTTAGTTATTCACATTTTTTGGCAAGTTTATCCGTGTGGGGCGAAGGATTAACTCAGATCATTGCCTGATAGAATCTACTCATCAGACGCCAGGGTCAGATGATTGCTCTAAAAACAAATTAGCGTTGGAAATGAATACAAAAGATTATTGTAGTTGATTAATAATAGGTAATAAAACAATTATCAGTATTTTACAACTGGCAGTATCGGCGAAGGTAATTTGAAGTGATTATTATTGCTGAATTAACCAGGGTGAGACAAAAATAAGAAAGGTGTCAAAAGCTTCTGTCCACTCTCTTTTCTGGCTCCTGTCATAGACATGTAATTACAAAAATTATCGGTTTATTTACCCAGAATTTAACGAATCGTCCACATCCAGTTGCGTCATATATAAATTGAGTAGTTGAGAAAATATTATTATACGCCCTTTTTAAAAAAACGATTGTATTATGGTATACCGCTGTCCGTTCATCTGTCCATCCATCCACACATTGTACAATAACTCGAAAACGCTTCAAGCAATTTTTGTGATTTTTTGGTGGAAAGTATATGTTGATGGAAGGAAGCTCCCTTTCGATTTGTGTCGCTGTCCGATTTGTCATTCCAGAGTTATGGGACTTGAGTCGTCAAAATATAGGCAATTTTCCACATGTCAGAAAATAACTTGAAAATGCTTTGAGCAATTTTCATGATTTTTTGGTCGCAAGTATATGTTGATGGAAGGAACCTCTCTTTCTATTTGTGTCGCCATCTGATATGTCATTCCAGAGTTATGGGACTTTATTTGTCAAAATATAAACAATTTTCCACATGTCGAACAATAACTTGAAAATGCTCAGAGCAATTTTCATGATTTTTTGGTTGCAAATATATGTTGATAGAAGGAATCTCCCTTCCGATTTGTGTCACTGTCCGATTTGTCATTCCAGAGTTAAAATTAATAATGGGCGTATCATGCGCTCATGGCGCAGCTGTTTATTTTTCAAAATGTTTAACAAAACCATATCAAGTGACTCCCCCAGTGAGGGGTCACATGATATAGTTTTGTTAAACATTTTGAAAAAGTTTTATTCGAACTTCATCATCAAAGCATATTGATTCATCCTGACTGTAATCGTTGGAGTCCCTGTTATGCTACGTACATGTATGTTCAGATATTTGAGCAGTCTTTCGATACAGCGGTACATGGCGGTATTTTTAGTTTCAAATACCACGCAAACCAAGTATACATATTTCATAGTATACGAATTTCATATTTCTTTTTCTTCGAAAACATATCTTATGGCCCTGCTTGAGGGCCATAAGATCTGTTTTTGAAGAAAACAAAAATGAAAAAATAAAAAAAAATGCTCGACGATTTTTTCTACATTTCAAAGTCACTAGGTTTGATTTTTTCATATTTTTTTTTCTTTGAAAGCATATCTTATGACCCTGCTTAGGGGTCATAAGATCTGTTTTTGACGAAAACAAAAATGAAAAAATAAAGGCTCGATGATTTTCCTATATTTCGAAGTTTCTAGGTTGTTTATTTTTTTCTTCGAAACTATATCTATCTATGAAATTGATCGATATTTTATGTCTAACAGTTCCTAGGTTTTATTTATTTTTTCTTCCAAACCATATGTTACAAACCTACTTAAGGGTCATAAGGTATGTTAGCATATATAACAGCGTCAGATTCCTGAGAATTGAACTGATGGCCTGAGAGTATGATCAAACTGTTGATTTGAGTAGTACATGACAGTCGATCACAAACAGGTTGCTTTTGGAAGGGACGCTTTGATCACACCGCAAACGTCATGTTGTGAGAAGCACATTGTACGTGAACTTGCAGAGGTGAAGCATCGTTCTGTTGGTCCTCTGGTCTACTGGTTCACAATGAATTGAACCTGCCGTATAATTAAAATAATTATTTGAATGCTAATTATTGTTGTTTTGAATAACTGTTGATAGAGCCACATGAGTTATCTGTGTTGCGTGTGAATATTTGTACAAATGTCAATTCACCACAACTGACCCGAACAACTGTCCACATTTATTATCGGAGGCGAAGTAGAGCGGTTTTATAACTTTTAACGATTATGTTGCTAATTAGTATCAACAAGCGATTTTTACAATACAAATTGAAGTCTGGAATTCCATGTCTTCTTGTCATATTCAAAAAACACCGAGTAATGTGATGGAGGCTTTGTTAACATTCTTATGGTCATCTTGAAGAATGGCTGTTGTTATTTGTTTTATGACACGAGCAGAAATGGTGACTGAATGAAATGAAAAGTTTGGTGACTCTCCCAACGCATAGAGAGTTATATTGTCTCTGTATTGTATTCACATATTTTTATACTGTACCAATGACCCAGACATAGCTGGTGCTAACTCTTAAAATATAGGGCCAAACACAAATTTTGCCCCCCAATCCCCAAAATTTGCATCTAAAACCAAAGAAAACATGTCCTGAATGGCCCTCCACACTTCACTTCTACTGCGCATGCGCAGTGTCAAGGACGTTCCAAAATTGGCGCCATTAATCATTCTAAGTTTGGCCCTTCATCAGTTAACATCTGACTGATCTTTGTGCTTGTAAATCTCAGTTTAAATGATGCCAGACACATAAATATTAGTGAAATGGTGATTCTAAGGAGGATAGAGAAGGAGGAGAGGAAAAATGTGTGACAGAATATTATCAGGGCTGTAACTTAAAATTTTTTAATGAAATTATGTTAAGTTACCTATTTTCGAGGCAGCAGCCATTTTGTTGTCATTCTGGTTATTTAGTTACACTGATTTTTCAGTGTTTTCCTCTCTCCTTTTCCTTTAAGTCCCCTCTTGCTATTCTCCCATGCTTTTGGCATAGTTTCTGTAATTATTATTACTAAAATTTCTTGGGAGTTTTAGCTGAATAACGAATGAATTTTGTTCTTTTCCCCATGTTTACGTCTTCACCTACGGGTGGTTAGGCATTGTGTTCTGCATCTACCATCTGATGTTCTGCAGTTTCTTCCCTGGAAGTCTCTGTTTTGCATCAGATAGTGTATTTTTGGTAACTGATTCCGAGCCTGGGTGCCTGGAGTCTTATTTTAGTGTTTTTACACTCATTGTTTACATTTACAACAGCCCTCTGTGTGAGGGGGGGATTTCTGGAAAATAATATCTTGATGTTATTTTAATCATAACTAGATACATTATTATTGTTCGTAAGTGTTTAATAAATTGTTTAAAATATTTTAAAAATTTTTGTCCACACTTAGGCTTGGGATCCATTGGGGCTCAACGTTACTTTTCAGAAACTTGGGCTATTCTGAAAAAATATTTTTTCAAAATATTTTGATTTCAATTATTTTTTCTATATTAATGGATCATATTATTATTATGTATTTTGATTGCCAGGGGTTGGTGCAAGTACCAGGACTTTGTTTTCTTTTCACATTGAAAGGATTTTGATCAATTGTAATTAGAGGAAGTCTTCCTCTGACTTTTATAATCATTCTATATGTGGTCAGTGTACTCGCATTAACTCCTGTTCTGTATCGTATGATTTCGATGACAACATGGGAAGCGTATGTCACGGTATGTTAGTGGGGAATTGGACACTCCGGTCCTTTCCCCGCAGGGTCACTCTACTTTATCAATTTCTATTTCAGACGATCAAGATTAGGGTGATGTATCTGTGATGTCTTCCAACAGTGTGCCTCCGTCATCACAATTAATGAAGGGCTAGCGGAAAAGTGCTCATGTAAATACGCCAGTTGCCTAAGAGGACCCTAGTAGGTTCGACGGCCTTTGACGTCCGCTAGCTCGCCCGGTGTAGCGTCCATTCATCGAATGGTTCGGCAGCCGGGTTCGTCCGTTGCGGTCTAGAAGGAGTTTTGGGGTGATGCGAGCACTATAAATCAACCAAATGCACACCCAGTGACGGCGGATTAGAGGGAGAACGGAGGAAGCCTTTTAGTCCGGTTCAAAGCTCGTTCTGGTCCATCCGGACGACGAGCGAGAGAGGCCCCTATCTCGTACAACAACATCTGGCCCCAGATGTTGTGGTACAAAATGTTTCGCATTCGGAGCATACGTCCGTCGCTCGGGACGCTCCGACATATAGGCAGTCCGGAGTAGACTGTCAATAAGGCTTCCTCGTTCTCATGGTAGCGCACACGACCGCTCTTGGCTACGTGACCTCGGATATCCAGTCAGCTTCGCCAGTCAGAGAATCATCGGCGACCAGGTCACACCATCCGGTAGCCAGGGACACGAGGCCTGCAGACTCCGGACGTTCGCATAGGAAAGTGTGCGGGAGTCAACGTACACAGAGCTTCCGGCAGCAATGCATCGTAAGACCGCTACTGCACAGGCCTCGGGAACGGACATGCTTTCCTAAATAGCACAGCTTATCGCAGCATCCCAGCATCAACTGAATCTGTCGCATATTTTTTATCCGACGATGCTGGGTCGGGACGCTCCGCGGAAGCGGGTACGGACGTCCGAAAATTTCATCCGGTCCGACGGGATACCGAAAGGGATTCGGAGGATTTCGAGCTTTCCCTTTCGGAACAACATATGCTGTTGTGTATGTCATCTGACTTGATCTTCTACAGCTTCTTTCGTCGGATAAGAAACTGATAGCGTCGGTGGACTTAGAAATTTTTGGTTCGGTTCAGGGACATCGTCCCTCAGTTCCGACATAGTCCAATAATGTCACACAAACTTTCGAATTATTGAACGATGCTATATATATATTATTATTATATGCTTGCTATTACCAAGCATTTCGGGTTTCTTGTTCGCAAAGTTACGGAGATGTCTTTCAAAAGTGTGCCTCTGTCGTCATAGTTAATGAAGAGCTAGCGGCAATAAGTGCTCATGGAATATGTCTATCGCCTAAGAGGTCCCTTGTAGGATCGACGGAGTGACATTCCCTAGCTCACCCGGTGTAGCGTACATTCATTGAATGCTTCGGCTGCCGGGTTCGTCCGTTGCGGTCTAGGAAGGAGATTTGGGTGATGCGAGCACTATAATTACTTTAGTACTCACCCAGTGACGGCGGATTGAGGACAGATCAGAGGAAGCCTGTTAGTCCGGTTCCTGGCTTGTCCAGGTCTGTCCGGGCTGTGAGCGAGAGAGGTCCCTCTCTCGTCCAACAACATAGGGGACCGCATGTTGTGGTTCAGATATTTTACATTCGGAGCATATGTCTGTCGGTCGGGACGCTCCGTTATATTGACAGTCCGAGAGACTGTCGATAATGCTTCCTCATCCTCACAGCAGGGCACACGACCGCACATTGGCTACGTGACCTCGAGTATCCGATCAGTTTCGTCATTCAGTGATTCCACGGCGAATAGGTCACGCCATCCGGTAGCCAAGGGATACGAGGCCTATACACTCCGTTTGCTGGCATATTAGTAGTATGCACGGGGTAACGATCACGGAGCTTCCAGCGGCAATGCATTGTAGGACCGCTTCTCCACAGGCCTCAGTGACGGACGTGCTATCCGAGTTAGCACAGTTTTTTCGCAGCATCCCAGCAATCGACAGTTTCTTAGTCGAATCAGGAATTATCTGACGGCGCTGGGTCGGTGCGGTCCGTGGTTGCATCAGGTACGGACGACCGAACGCTTTATAGGGTCCGACAGGATGGCGAAAGGGATTCGAAAGATTTCGAGTTTTCCCTTTCGTAGCATTGGAAGCTGCCATTCATATCTTCTGGCATTATCTTCCAGTGATTGTTATTTCGGACTACATTGCTGCGATGTTGGATAAGAGACTTATAGCGTCATTGGACACGGAATTTTGGATCGGTTCAGGGACATTGTCCCTGACTTACCGACACAGTCCAATAATGTCATTAGAACATGTGTATTATTTATCGACGCTATATATGCATATAAGCCTGCTACCAAGCATGATAGTTTAGTTTCTTGTCCGCAATGCTCATTTCTGCCTTTTTATCATTTATACGAATAATTTATTTTGGCAGAGCAGGGCATACCGAGAGTTCATATGCGTCTAGACGGCGTGGTTAAAGACTGGAAATATTCTTTTCCGCCGTCTATGTCTTTTCCAACCACAATGTTGGAAACGACAATGATGTCTAGTAGACTTAACTTAGACGCTTTATCATACGTAATCCACCTTACTGAGACGTTATCATTACATCTTCAAGAAAAGAATTACGGGATATTATCCTCAATGTGATTTCTTTTGAGGGCAGTAGTTTGTTCACGTATAACTCCGCCCTTCAGTGGCTGATTGGAGTTGGTTAGACGTGACGCAGCCCTAGCTACATCCATGCATGTGGATAGTAAGGTGAAGAACTCTTTCAGAGTCGCTTCGTTCTCGGAGAATCTTCTCTTCGACGGCAACTTTTCAGCAATCCATGAATTGCTCGATTTACACGTTCTCTTGTCTATCTAGTGTAGCAAGAGATTCAGACTGGAGCAAACATTCGGTGGTTGACTCAGAGAGTGCCACTGCAGTTGCCGGATCCGAGTGTTATAATTATGACGGTTGCCAGTCAAACAGGTTGGGATATAATATTGATCCCAACGGATTCGAAGTGCCAGGGTCTTTGGGTTCCGCAGTCTCTAAGCAAGCACTTATCTTCCGCAGAATAATGTTTTTTAGGCTTGCTTTATGTCATTGGATGAACATTATTCAGAAACGCATGTCCAAATCCTGTCCGTTAATTCGACAGTAGTGGCGTATCTCCGGAACCAGGGAGGCACTCATTCGTTTCCGTTATTCAATTTAATGGAAAGAATCCTTCTGTTTGTTATAGTACACCAAGTTCTGTTTCGGTCCGTCATATTCCGGGTCGTCTGATTGTTTTACCGGACTCCCGTTCACTTATGGGTCGCTTGTTGCTGTCAGAATGGACTCTCAACAAACAAGTATTCAATCAGATTTGCTATCAATGGGAGCGCCCAATGATAATTTATTTACGACACAGCTTGCTAATCAATTGCAGACGTATGTGTTTGCTTGTCCGGATCTCTGAGCTAATGTTGTTAACTCTCTATTGATCTAATAGGACGGAATGATAGGATATGCGTATCCTCCGGCGCTGTGTATTGCTAAGATAAACAACCACAATACATTTCTGTTGATAGCATCTCTGTCTTCACAGAGACCGTGGGTAAATTTACTCTGATGTCTACTGTGGGACTTAACGCGAAATCTTCCTCAATGAGAGGATCTTTTTTCGCTGGGTAAAATCGTGTCATCTTTATCACAACCCGCAAGGTCGCAACCTTCACGTATTCCGTTATGTGGTCCTTATTGCATTGTAAGCATTGTACTGGATGAGCCTTGGACGCGATTTCTTACTATAGGAGATCCTCTTCTTCGCTATTCTATGCGGCTAAACTGGAGGCTCTTCCGTCGTTCGTGTAGGGATCACTATGTTCATATTGTTGATCCCTCCATACTCCTCATTGCAACTTTTTAGTATACTTGTTTGACAAGATCTACTGCAGCCTGTTATTATTAAGGTTATAGGTTTATGTTACCTCATACCTATGCACTCTATGATAGTTTTAAATTGAGTCTTATGTCTCTTTATCTAAGTCAGTTAGTAACTTTTCGATAAATAGACTTAGAATCATTAGATTAAATTCCTATATGGAATTTAACTTCGGTTCTTATTTAGCTAAGTAATCATTTGAGCCTCTGGAAACAGTACTTTTCAAATTCTGACCTTTTAGACAGTCTGTTGGCTTCTCTTTTACTGAAGAGTCAGTGAGTTTTATGCACTATCGGTGGATGATTTTCACTTTCATAGTTTCGGAATCACTACTTCCTTTACTATTTAGGTTGGATTTTTGCATAAGAGTTAGGCTCCTAATATCCAGATCCTATTGTTATTAAGGTCCTTCCGTCTTCGTACGGGCATAGGCCTTTACTCTGTCCGGTTAGAGTTTATGTATTTATAAACAGATATCTGTTTATTACTACGGGCGTAAACTTCTAATGTCTTTCATGCTTATTAGAAAGACGTTACGCTCCATTCTATTGCTAATGGATTCAATTAACTATCGATACTGCTTATGGTATATCTTTGACTCAGCAGTTGTGTTTGAGATTTCGGCTCATGAAGTAAGAGTTCTTCTACATCTTGGGCTTACATTAATAGTGTCGCTATTATAGATTTTTGAAGGCTGCTCATTGCGCTCAGCCATCCACATTCATGAATTTTTTATCTCAGAAATATTGAGTCCATTTCTGGAGGCCTCTATTGTTAGGTCTATTATCTACTGCTCAGAATGTCATTCACTTAACAGTTGCTACTATAGCTAGGTAGGCTGTCTGTTTCGGCAGTGACTCCGTTCTGCTGCCCTCTTCGCTCTGGGCTATTTGACCCAGGGCAAGAAAAAGGGTGGGGGGGGGGGGGAGGGTGTTCCCTTGGGTCACCTGTTTTACTATGAAAACAAGGGGATACCTCCTCCGGAGTTAGTAATTCTGAGCTGTTATTGGGATGGTTGTTTAGTGAGAAGTTTATGTTTTAAAAATTCATTCAAGTCTTAGTTTTTAAAGTATAGCTTTTGAATATAGCACGTGTCAACGGACATGATTATGCAATCCTCAGACACTTTTAAGGAGTATAAAGAGTCTCTATTCTCTAGACTTACTTTATTTATTGGCTTACTTTAAAAATTATTAGTATAAGGATTATACTAGATATTAATAGAGTACATGGATGTATAATGCTCAATTTTGGAAGGTGTTGTATCTTTCTAATTTATCATAAATAAGAAAGATACATGTAAGGCCTAATACTTCTTTTTCCCTGGAGGGGATGACTCTATTTTATATTATTGAGCGTATTCCATCTTGCTCTATGTCCTTGGCCCTCCAGCCTTTTTACTATTCAGCTATGTCTGGGTCATTGGTACAGTATAAAAATGTTAAAAAATTTATAGTAATTTATATATTTTTTATACTTACCAATGACCCAGACGGGGATGGCCCTCCCAGGAGTTGGGAACTCTTACCTCCCCGCTGAGTACATAGCGCTTACCAGGCACTGGTTATTAGAATGATTAATGGCGCCAATTTCGGAACGTCCTTGACACTGCGCATGCACAGTAGAAGTGAAGTGTGGAGGGCCATTCAGGACATGTTTTCTTTGGTTTTAGATGCAAATTTTGGGGATTGGGGGGCAAAATTTGTGTTTGGCCCTATATTTTAAGAGTTAGCACCAGCTATGTCTGGGTCATTGGTAAGTATAAAAAATATATAAATTACTATAAATTTTTTAACTTTTCGTCACTTGTTTTAAAAACGCCGTGGATAATCGAGGCAAACTGAGTGTTTGGCTTGCTTGGCTTGGATTGTCATGGCTTTTTGTTTCATCGTGTTGACAGCTTCTCGCTGTTTTCATAACATTTTGCTACCCAAATACAGTAGGCATTATGTGCTTCTTTATAACCAGCCACCCAGACTAGCATATTATTTCACCCTTTATTGTCTCATGAAGTCTTCTAAATACTGGATACCGTAATAACTGTGAGAAAAAAAACCCACAATAATAATGTTTTCAAGGGTTTTCTGTGTCCTAAATATTTCAAGTGACACATTTTGTAATTTATTATCTGTTAATTAAACTGACAGTAGGTGTGAGATTCCAAGGGGCTTCACTTTATTTCTAATCGCATGAAAACTCAAGCATACATACAGTGATCTAAACTATTTGGTAAATCTCCCTGACATCCGATGGTGTAAATTAATGTTCCCGAATATCTTAAATCAAAATATTAAAACAGGGTGGATAGACCAAGTGAGGGAGTTATGAGAGAACTATTCAGTGGGGACCTCTTTTGAAGTGAGCACAAATGTGGGTAAAAAATAGTCAGTCTCCTAGAATCGTCTGGTAGGGTCTATTGACTGCAAATGGCAGGGTGTGGGGGGGGAGAGGGGGGGGGGGGCATTAATTTCCATTCAATATTTTTTTAGCAAGCCGGAACCCTCAACAATAAAAGCATTTTCCCCATGGACGTGAAGGACCAAACAAAACATCTGTCCATTGTTAATCAGGCACTAAACTGAAATTATTTTTGTGAAACAACATGTGCACACTTGATGCTTCCTCACCTTTACAATAACTTGTAAGTTGTTTCACTGTGTATATCAGTATTTTGTATTATATATAATTTTTGTTAAGAGTGAAATATATGCATGTAACATAGATTCTAAAAATAAATATCGTGTATACTGAAATTAATTGGTATTGTCCATCTCGTACAGAATAGAACTGGTCGCGCGCCTGTAGTTGGTATGAAAATCTTCTGGTTCGAAGTCCCTGATCCATAACCCATCCGGCATTTGTGGAAGGGAGGGGTTGGGACACAATTGTTACGATTGAATGAATGATCAGTGAGCAGGGGGGTGGGGTTGGGGAGGGGGTCAGTATCTCCATATACCGCACAGTACACGTCAGAAATTGCCGAACCCTTTTTCCCAGGAGCGCGACTGAACTGTCTGCACTTAAATTAAATTAAACATCGATGACATGTTCGGCATGCCCAGATAATCGAGTTTCGAGAATTTCTATGTTTATAATACATGCATAAACGTATACTCGAGAAATTATTGTATTGTATCGTATCACGCAGCGTGTCATACAATTGAAAACGCGAATATTCCGAAATCATTTCCAACTTATGCTAGGATTAAGCAGTCGTGTTTCAACACTATTCCTTCTGGATATCCAGGCATTGTCACGAATCTTATCAGCTGACACGGGAGTCGTTTTTTAGCTTAACTTGACATAGTCAAGATAAGCTATTGCCATCACGCGTGCGGAAGTCTGTTAGTCTGTGAGTCTGTGACGTCTGTTCACATTTCCTTTAGCACGGGCTACACCCCGCAGTTCTTGTCTGATCGTCACGAAATTTCATATGCAGGTTTGGGGTCATGTCTAGATGAGAACGTCCCCTTTTGGTCGCGATCGGGCAACCGATATGGCTGCCCGAGCCCAAAACCCGAAAACCATTAGCACAGTCTACAGGTCGTATTTATGAAGGGATTTCATTGTAACTTGGTAGGATGCCTCTGTATAGTGCCTAGACGAGAACGTCCCCTTTTGGGCATGATCTATCAACCGTGATGGCTGCCCAAGCCCAAAAATCCAAAAACTTTTAGCACAGTCTGCAGGTCGTGTTTAATGTGGAGGGATTTCATTGTATCTTGGTAGGATGACTCCTTATGATGTCTAGATGCAAATTTCCCCATTTGGGCATGATCTGCCAACCGTGACGACTGCCCGAGCCCAAAACCCGAAAAATTTAGCGCAGTCTGCAGGTCATATTTATTGAGGAATTTCATTGTAACTTGGTGGGTTGACTTCATACAATGTCTAGATGAGAAAGTCCCCCTTTGGACGTGATTGGGCAACTGTGACGGCTACAGGAGCCCGAAGCCCGAAAACCTTTAGCACAGTCTAGAGGTCATATTTATGAAATGATTTCATTGTAACTTGGCAGGATGACTCCAAATAATGTCTAGATGAGAACGTCCCATTTTGATCGCGATCATGCAGCCTTGATGGGTGCCCGAGCCCAAAAACATTTAGCATAGGCAAAAGGTCATATTTATGGAAGGATTTCATTGTAACCTGTTAGGTTGACTCCATATAATGCCTAGATGATGACATCCCCTTTCGGTCGTGATTGGTCAGTTGTGATGGCTACAAGTGCCCGAAGCCCGAAAACCTTGAGCACAGTCTACAGGTCATATTTATGAAGGGATTTCATTGTAACTTCTTAGGATCACTCCAGATGATGCTCAGATGAAATTGTCCCCTACGGTTGCGATCATTCAACCATGATGGCTGCCCAAGCCCGAAGCCCGAAAACCTTTAGCACAGTCTACAGGTCATATTTATGAAGGGATTTCATTGTAACTTGGTAGGTTAACTTCATATAATGTCTAGATGACAACGTGCGATCATTCACCCATGATGGCTGCCCGAGCCCGAAGCCCGAAAACCTTTAGCACAGTATACAGGTCATATTTATGAAGGGATTTCATTGTAACTTGGTAGGTTAACCTCATATAATGTCTAGGTGAGAACGTCCCCTTTTGGACATGATTGGGCAACTGTGACAGCTAAAGGTGCCCGAAGCCCGAAAACCTTTAGCACAGCCTACAGGTCATATTTATGAGGGGATTTCATTGTAACTTGGTAGGATGACTCCAAATAATGTCTAGATGAGAACGTCCCCTTTTGATCGCCATCATTCAGCCTTGATGGGTGCCTGAGCCCAAAAACCTTTAGCATAGGTAAAAGGTCATATTTATGGAAGGATTTTATTGTAACCTATTAGGTTGACTCCATATAATGCCTAGATGATGACATCCCCTTTTGGTCGTAATTGGTCAGCTGTGTTGGCTACAAGTGCCCGAAGCTCAAAAACCTTGAGCACAGTCTACAGGCCATATTTATGAAGGAATTTCATTGTAACTTCATAGGATCATTCCAGATGATGCCCAGATGAGATTGTCCCCTTTGGTTGCGATTATTCAACCATGATGGCTGCCCGAAGCCTGAAAACCTTAAGCACAGTCTACAAGTCATATTTGTGAAGGGATTTCATTGTAACTTGGTAGGTTGACTTCATATAATGCCTAGATGAGAACGTCCCCTTTTGGACATGTTTGGGCAACTTTGACAGCTAAAGGTGCTCGAAGCCCAAAAAGGGATTTCATTGTAACTTGGTAGGTTGACTCCAAATAAGGTCAAGATGAGAACGTCCCATTTTGGTCGTGATCATTCAGCCTTGATGGGTGCCCGAGCCCAAAAACCTTTAGCATAGGCAAAAGTTTATATTTTTAGCTCAACTTTGACGAAGTCAAATTTGAGCTATTGTCATGGCCCGTCGTCTGTCGTCCGTCTGGCCGTCTGTCCGTCTGTCCGTACGTCAACAATTGGCTATGGCTCGGGCTAGAGGTCGTATTTATGAACCGATCTTTACGAAACTTCTTGTGTACCTTTGTTATGACCCTGGGACGGGAACGAGTGTTTTTAGGTGTGGTCCGAAATTCAAGATGGCTGCCAGTGGCCATTTTGTACCGATGATGCAAAAATCAGTTTTTTGTACAGAACTTCTGTATGAAAGTTCTGATTTGAATAAAGTTTTGTATAAATGTTTAGTACCATGGGATACATCACATATAATACGGGTTTTTTTCTCGTGCGTAAATTATGCAAATTAGACTGACTTTGATTTATTTAGTGTTACTTTCAGAGCTGTAAGTGCCAAGCTGCTATGGCTCGGGCTAGAGGCCGTATTTATGAACCGATCTTTACGAAAACTTCTTGGGTACCTTTGTTATGACCGTGGGACGAGAACGAGTGTTTTTGGGTGCGGTCCGAAATTCAAGATGGCTGCCAGCCGCCATTTTGTACCGACGATGCAGAAATCTGTTTTTTGTACAGAACTTCCATATGAAAGCTCTGATTTGAATAATTTTTTGTATGAATGTTTAGTACCATGGGATACATCACATATAATACGGGTTTTTTTCTCGTACGTAAATTGTGCACATGAGACTAATTTTGATGTTTTTTGGGGTTACTTTCAGCACTGTAAGTGCAAATGCCAATACGGCTCGGGCTAGAGGCCATATTTATGAACCGATCTTTACGAAACTTCTTGGGTACCTTTGGTATCACCGTGGGACGAGAACGAGTGTTTTTGGGTCCGGTCCGAAATTCAAGATGGCCGATGGCAGCCATTTTGTACAAAATTAGGTGCAATCAGATTTTTGCACAGAACTTCCATATGAAAGCCCTGATTTGAATAATTATTTTGTGTGAATGTTTAGTACCATGGGATGCATCACATATAATACAGGTTTTTTTCTCGTTCAGAAATTATGCAAATTAGATGAACTTTGATTTTTTCAGTGCGACTTACACACAGTAAGTACACATGTCAATACGGCTCAGACTAGAGTCTGTATTTATGAACTGATCTTCACGAAATGTATTGGGTACCTTTGTTATCACCTTGGGACGAGAACGAATGTTTCTGGGTGCGGTCTAAAATTCAAGATGGCTGCCAGTGGCCATTTTGTACCGAAATTAGGTCTAATCAGTTTTTTGTACAAATCTTCTATACAGCTCAGACTAGAGGCCATATTTATGAACCAATCTTTATGAAACTTCTTGGGTACCTTTGTTATCACCGTGGGATGAGAGCGAGTGTTTTTGGGTGTGGGCCGAAATTCAAGATGGCCACCAGCAGCCATTTTGTACCAAAATTTGTGCAATCAGTCTTTTGTATAGAAGTTCTGTATGAAAGTTCTGATTTGAATAAATTTTTTATGAATGTTTAGTAACATGGAATACGTCACATATTGTAAGGGGTTTTTTTTCGTGCCGAAATTATGCAAATTAGATGAACTTTGATTTATTCAGTGCTACTTACACAATGTAAGCACACATGTCAATACGGCTCAGGGTAGAGGCTGTATTTATGAACCGATCTTCACAAAACTTCTTGGGTACCTTTGTTATCTCCTTGGGATGAGAATGAGTGTTTCTGGGTACGGTCCAAAATTCAAGATGGCTGCCAGTGGCCATTTTGTACCGAAATTAGGTCCAATCAGTTTTTTGTCACAAGTTCTATACAGCTCGTATTTATGAACTGATCTTCACAAAACTTCTTGAGTACTTTTGTTTTCACCTTGGGACAGGAACGAGTGTGTTTTGGGGTGCCTTTGTTATCACTGTGCTATGAGAACAAATATTTTGGGGTTCAGTCAGACCCACTCTGGGACTCAAAGATTTCTTTTCTAGTTTAACATCTGACTGTCACCCACCTTTACAATACTTTACCTATACATTTGTTACAGGCAACAGTCAGTATTCATGTACAGACCGTTACAATACTTTATATGTACCTTTGTTATCATTACCTTGATATTTGTCATTGCTGTGTCACATACTATACATGTACATGTCTTTGTCTTGACAAGTTGAGCTACAGTGTCATTGACACTTTCATTAGAAGGATTTCATTGTAACATTGTTAGGTTGACTCCATATAATGCCTAGATGATGACATCCCCTTTTGGTCGTGATTGGTCAACTGTGATGGCTACAGGTGCCCGAAGCCCGAAAACCTTGAACACAGTCTACAGGTCATATTTATGAAGGGATTTCATTGTAACTTCGCAGGATCACTCCTGATGATGCCCAGATGAGATTGTCCCCTTTGGTTGCGATCATTCAACCATGATGGCTGCCCGAGCCCGAAGCCCGAAAACCTTTAGCACAGTCTAAGGTCATATTTATGCAGGGATTTCATTGTAACTTGGTAGGTTGACTTCATATAATGTCTAGATGAGAACGTCCCCTTTTGGACACGAGTGGGCAACTGTGACGGCTTCAGGG
Source organism: Pictodentalium vernedei (assembly GCA_031216915.1). Taxonomy (NCBI): domain Eukaryota; kingdom Metazoa; phylum Mollusca; class Scaphopoda; order Dentaliida; family Dentaliidae; genus Pictodentalium; species Pictodentalium vernedei. Next base: position 663,540,968 of record CM062295.1, read on the forward strand.
GCCCAAAGCCCGAAAACCTTTAGAACAGTCTACAGGTCATAATTATGAAGGGATTTTATTGTAGCTTGGTAGGATGACTCCAAATAGTGTCCAGATGAGAACGTCCCCTTTTGGTCACGATCATTCAGCCTTGATGGCTGCCTGAAGCCCGAAAACCTTTAGCACAGTCTACAGGTCGTATTTATGGAGGGATTTCATTGTAACTTGGTAGGTTGACTTCATATAATGTCTAGATGAGAACGTCCCCTTTGGATGCAATTGGGAAACTGACGGCTACAGGGGCCCGAAGCCCGAAAACCTTTAGCACAGTCTACAGGCCATATTTATGAAGGGATTTTAATGTAACTTGATAGGATGACTCATTTTGGAATAATTTCATTGTAATTTTGTTGATATATGTTAACTGTGAGGGCCACATATATTAACTGTGAGGTCATATTAACCCACCCCTCAGATCTTTAGTACAGTGTACACCTCATATTATTTTTATCATAAACATAGCATACAGGGAACAGAAATGAACATATTCCCAATTATCACAATTCTTGTCTTATTTCATAATCCTTTTATAAACATTGAACATTATCCTTTTCATCAAACACAACACACAAGTTAAGCTACAGTGTCATTGACACTTTCATTTTTCACATGACTATTGATCGTGACACGACACAGTCACGTTCATGAACACCGCGAAAAAAGCAAAATACACGTTGAGAGTACTGTATTTTCGTGATATGCTTATGACTGTCGTCATTATGATATGACTCCACTTTTGTTTTGTTAGTGTTACTTCCCTTGACTTCCCTCTCCTGAACCCTCCTGTTATACTCCCAAGCTCTTTCGGCTTTTTTATTGAGAATTTTTTATTAAAATTCTTGGGAGTTTAATTTGTTCTACGGAATAGGTATTCCATTTATCCCCTGTGTTTATATCCTATTCGATACTGTTCAGGACGTTCTGTATTCTTGCATCTTCTGCCAGATGCATTGTTTTTTCTTCCTATTAAGGTCTACCTTTACATCAGGTGGTTGTTGATCGGTTACTGACTTTAAGCCTCTGTTGTGCCTGTTGTTGGTTAGTTTCTGTTTTTTCCACTTGACCTTGTTGTCTGTTCAATAACGTCTTGGATTCGTAATAATTCAGTGTTCAGTTAAAAACAATCATTGTTTTTTCTATTAGGATGCATATTATATCTTATTCCGGTAGTTTAGCTTTAATTAGGTAGTTCTTGTTCTCACTTAGGCTCTATCGGGATGCCCTTGGATTCATGAGGTTCCCTTGGGGTACTTAGGCTTCATTCAAATTTTTTCGAAAATTAGTTTCAAAAATTTTTGTGATTGTCTATGTTATGTATCCTTGCCATTTTTATTCTGTATTATTTTGGGGAGTGCAGCAGAATTCTGTTTTTGGCTTCATTATTATTATATCTATTATAATAATTTGGTACTTAGTGTAAATCCAGGAAGCCTTGAAATGCTTGTTGTTTGCCGGTAGTCGCTGCACTCCTTCAATACTTGTACTATTGGATGCGAATGTTGGATACGGGTGTCGACCTGTGTGGTGGGTGGTGAAGTTCTGATGTAGGAGCTTTCACCGCAGGCTAATACTAGTCTTTCAGTCTCTTTTTCAGAGGAACAAGAACATGGTGATGGTACTTTGACACCTGTCCATTACATGCTTCCGTCTTCGCACTCTGATGAGCCCCGCTCTGATGAGAAAACAGAGCTAGCTGCCAAGGTGCTCATGAAGTTTAGCAGGGGATTGAGGTCTCTAGTTAGTTCTCTTAATCCTCTGCATGCAGCTAGCTTGACCGGTGAAGCAGTTGTCCCCTATGTGGGAGCCGGGTAGGTCCGTTGCAGTCGAGAAGTATAGATGTGGGTAGAGCTAGCATCTCATAAACTAAAGCTCACCCAGTGACGATGGCAAAAGGAGAAGAAGCCTGAAAATTTTCTCTACAGGACGCTCGGCGAGATCTGGGGTCAAATCGTGAGTTGGAGAACCCTCTCCATCCCGTTAGCAGTCGGTGTCAACTGTGTTCGTCGCGAGAAAGTTCAATGAGTCAGAGCACCCGCCTGAAATGTGCGAGTCAGGATATTCCCTCCACACTGCAGGGTACTGCGGTTATGGCTTCTTCTTGCATGGAAGAGCACACAAAGGGGATTGGCCTACAAGGTTCTCAGCGGGATACTTGGCAAGATCTGGGGTCAGATCTTGAGTTGGAGAGCATTCTCCATCCCATTAGCAGTCGAGGTCGACTTTTCAACTTCAGTGAGAAACCGTCCGAAATGTGCAAGTCGGGACGCTTCTTCCACTCTTCAGCCGGGGGCGGCGGTTGTTATGGCTCCTCTTCCATGGAAAAGCATGCTAAGGGGTAGAAGCCTACCCAAACGGAATGCCTGGTGAGACCTGGAGTCAGATCGTGAGTTGGAGAACCCTCTCCAATCCGTCAGCAGTCGGGGTCAACTGTTTCCGCTTTGAGAAACTTTAGTGAGCTGGGGCTTCCATTCACGCTTGCGGTCCAGGATGCTCCTTCCAACTGCAGTCGGGGCCAGTTGCAGCTACGGCTTCTTCCTCTGCTTCGTTGATGAAGCACATTAGACCGCAGACTAGCTGTCTGACTTTGCATGTTCAGCTGTTCCATGAAGGTGTTCCCAGTTTTCACAACCGAAGGTGGATTAACCTGCAGCTAGTGGTTCAAGGCATATTGATACAGGACATGTGTCAAAAGATCTGGAGTCAGATCTCCATCTTGTTCACGGACCTGCTGTCACAGATTGATGATGCCACATTAACCTAGTGAGAATAATGAGCATTCTTTCGGATACCAGTAGTTAACTCCTTTTTCAGGAGTATATTTCCTGCTATAATCGGAACGAGCCGGAAAGGAGTTCATCTAGGTTTTTATGATCAGAGTTTTTCGTTGCCCGTTTAATTTTAAATCCAATCTATTGTTGTGGTTTATATTTAGATTCGCAGGATTTTGATATTATATCTATATGCTTATTGTTTGGGACCATGGCGTACTGTCTTGATTTTCAAGGGATATGTCGATGCTATATCAGCAGGTATATTCCTTGCAATAGTGCCATGTTCATCATGCCCCTCTCTGTCCTTCGTGGCATTATGGAGTTGGTCAGACTTGAGGGAGCCCTACGATTTTATACTATTCTCGATGACTAACACTAAAGCGTTACGAGTCGCGGTTAAATTGGTCAAGCTTGTTTTGACTAACGATAAGCTTTTATTAGCTCTCTTACTCTTTATTGAGAATAGCAGCAGCATAGCTTTGGGAGTGAGGTGTGGAGTTTACTTTTACTACCGTGAAAAAGGAATTTGTCACAGTTTCAAGCTATAGTATTACTGCACCGGCCTTACTTATCTAGCGATTCAAGTAATGTGCAGGGGGGTGTTGTGCTCGATATGGTTTATTCTTTGAAACCCCCCTCCCCCCCCCCCTCCCCCTCCTGCGAATATGTTAAGAGGCGATTACAGGGCAGGACGTAGTTCTCTTTCCGTAAGCCTCATATGCTTTCAATTATATACATGTCTTTCATTGCTCTTCGATTGGCGGGTGGGTTGTGGTCTAACAGCGACTTCAGGGGCACATCCACTCTTTAGTTGGTTTGCTTCCTGTGGTTGTTCATTCATAAGTTGTACACGAGCATATGATTCCTGAACAGTAACTGTTTTTTGATTCCAAAATTCTTTCATGAATACATTCGGTTCATATTGCTAGCCTTTGGGTAGATGTGTGGCAGGCATGTCAGTTATCTGGACAACATTCTCCAAATATGGCAATTAGTCCACTCTGAGAAGTTTTGCTCAGAGTTGTCTGCTATCAGTACGATGTATGAGTCTATTCCTCGGGTTAAATCGCATTAATGTTGTTTAATCCCTTCAGTTTCCTGGTTATATTTTGTATCGCTCAGTTATGCCGTTGATACAGCCTGTATTCAGGTGAAAGTACATGCGGGATTCTGTTGATTGCATTTATAATATGTATTTTTCATTAGGCAGACGTATTTCTTGAATAGATTCTCTTAAATTCTTGCTCAGTGTTAGTATAGAGTTTATGAGAATTTTGGGCAAGTTCGATCAGTTATGGAGTTTCCTACAGGCCATCTATGCATACTTTCTCTATATTGACTTCATTTTTCGAAATGGTATATTTTTTCTCTGAACAGTCATTGGTTTTAACAGACCTAGGGAACAAGGTCTGTTAAAACCAATGACTGTTCGGAGAGGAATGAAAAAGTACCGAGTTGGACACACTGGTTTTCTACAGGAATTGAGTTACAGCAGTGGGGCAGTTGAGACTGATAGGGACAAAAAGTGCAATTACTCAGCATGCTATTCCTTCAAAACAGTCCACAATGCAGTGACAGGTTTTCTAATTTCAATTATGTGAAAAAGCATAAGAATGCCAAGCAAAGTTTTGGCCAATGGTCCTCCATATGTCTATTGACTGAAACTTTGCTTGGTGTTCTTACGCATTTTTAAAGGAATTGACAGTTATTGTATGTTTGAAACATCCACTCCATGTGTGTTTTAGTGGAAATCCACTTTACATGTACTGTGTGAATTTAATCAATTCTATCTTATTTGACAGACTGCATTGTTTAAATTCCTAGTTGAATTATGGTAACAATTTACTGCATGGAGTTATGGCCCTTATGCCCCATCCACCCAACTGTCCATCTGCACATCCATCTGTTGGTCCATACAAACGTTTTGGATTGTAATTTAGCCATCTGTTGGATTTGGATCTCATTTTGCTGATCGACCCACATGGGGGAATGGATATACACAAGGAATGGGTTCCATCCAATACTTTGTTCCAGAGTTATTGTACTTTTTCTCTCTTTCAACTTAGAAAATTTTTGTGTGCCAAATTACCCTTAATGTTACTTTGAACATGCCTACAGGTGGGCAGTGGCGCACACTTTGCATAGCCCTTGTTTAATTAAATTTTGCCTGCTTTCAGTTTGTTAGTGTGATAACTTGGACAAATATTGATGGATTCAGTCAATATATGGTTTGTGAGACTTTCTTTACAATGTGTTGAATAGGTTTGAGAACCAGCGTTGTTTGGCCATACTAATATGAGTTATGGCCCTTCTTTAGTTAGTTCAGTGCATTAGTGATATAACTTGAATAAATATGAATGGATTTGATTTTCTTACAATGACAAACCTTACAGCTGCCAAAATAAAAACTTGACCCTGCATCGGCAATGCGTAATCTTTGTTTTGGGGGGGGGGGGGGTTTGTTTGTTTTTGTTTTTGTTTTTGTTTTTTGTTTTTTTTTGGGGGGGGGGGGAGGTAAGGGGGGGGGACTGGGTTGTTGCTTTGTTTTGTTTTGTTTTTTTCTGTTTTTTTTTTTGGGGGGGGGGGTGGGGGGGGTGGTAATAGTGTACAAGTGTTTTTGCATATGAGGTGGTCCTTTTAACTCATTTTAATTTCTATGTCATCATGATCATATTTGATGTTTTTCATTTCCCAACCTTGTTCATAACTTCTTGAATGCTGCTGGTGGATTTTCTACCCAGGATGGGATTTCTCTTACCACTGAAATAAGTAAAATTTGGGCATATATAATCCAATTCTCTCCCTGAAAATTAAATGGTTTTTTTACCAGTGATTTCTTTAATTCACCTCAAATGAATTTTTCATCAGATCTAGTCATGGCTGCTTCACAATGAAAACTATCTTGAAAATAATCTACAGGTTATTTATTATTTATTTATTTATTGGTGTTTAAGGTCACATACTGAAGCCGGAGTACCCGGAGAGAACCAGCGATCATCGACAAGCAACTGTCAGCTCCTCAACATTCTCTTTTCAAGCTCTGCTCATGCAGGGTTACAGCGGTTGAAGGCATGTGCACCATCAACGTGCAGTATGCCTTAGCACACGATGTCATCGTGCCCCCATGTATGCAACCAGGATAAAGTGTCGTGCTCAAGGACACAACACGAGTCGTCCCGGACGGTTATCGAATACGAGACCTATAGCATATAAGTCCATCAGTCTACCACTGAACTACTGCACTCCCACTCGGCAGGTTAAGGGTTAAGTTATGATTTTGATCATGGATGGTCATCTTGAATGTGCAAGTTTTGTATTTCAACCACTCTTATTACATTCTTATCTTATTTTTAAGTTTTAAGGTCTAAAAAGTTAAAAATCTGTTTCTCAGCCCCTTCAGCATGCTTTGTTTTTGGCACTGAATGCTCTCTTTTTGTAACCAAAGCCAACTTGAAAAAATTCAAAATTAAATGGTTAATGTCTGATATTTTAGCTAAGTTAATAAAATTGATAAATTTGTCCCCTGAGTACAAAAAGGCTTTGCAATGCTTTAGCATTTCAAAGCCTTCTTGAACTCAAGGGATGAAATGCACCACCATACATGCTATTCTGTAAATTATGAGGCCTACAATATAAAACAAACCAAAAACATGAACTTTTGATAGCAAAGAAATAATTACAAAAATAGAAAAATAAAATAAAAAAACTGCCCACCCACATACAGTTTTTCAAAAAAAAATTGGCCCGAGAAGTAGAAGATCAACTTTGTGGGGCCTACCAAGCAGCTCTATATGTGTGGCAATGTTGGTCGGTCTGTTTGTCGGTCCCTCTGCCAGTCGGTCTATGTGTGACCATCAAGTTTTAAAATGTAATAACTTTTAAAATACTGGGTTAACCTTTTACCCAATAAATCAGCCGCATCCGGCTGCGTAATTTTCAAATAAAACATTAGGAAATTTTTTTTTTTTCGAAAAATATCAACGAAACCATGTCATGTGACCCCTCATTGGAACGTGCTCATCGAGCTCGTTCCAATGAGGGGTCACATGATATGGTTTTGTTGAATTTTTTTGAAAATTTTTAAAAGTCGATAAAATAATAATTTTGGATATCCTGTGCGGTGGATAAAGGGTTAAATGCCATCATATATGGTATGCAAGTGTATCTTATTGATGTCTAGCCCGGTGTTCAATGCCGGTTTTATATGGAGAATTTTGATGGTGTTATTGGGCCTTGTATTTGTTTCATTTTTTCTCAGTTTTTTTAACATTGTATCACTAGCTGATTGATATTTCTTGGTTTAAAGTTTTGGTGTAATTATTTTTTCAAGATGAAAAACTGTTTTTATAAAACATTTTTTGTGAAGTTGTTTAGTTTCGAGAAGCATTCTTCCGATTAATTTCTAGGCCAGTTTACAGGTATTCGCTATTAACAGTATCATTGTGTATTTCAAATCCATTTTTCTTAGAATTTCAGTGTTAACTAATACAGTACGTGGAGAGTGGATTGCAACTAAATCACCTGCGGAGTGGAGTTACCGCCCACGTTGAACCTGGAGGTCCATTGGCTGAAACTTTGCTTATGCTGGTTATGCTTTGCAACAAATTTGCAATTATTTCTTGGGTGGAATCTCCACTCTGTGGGTGATTTAGTGATAATACACTCTCCATGTACTGTGTGCGTTAAGTAATATGCTCATTACTGTTTTATTTTCTTTCAGATAATCATGATATAATATCTATGAAATTATATGAATTGGATACATCAGATACAGAAGTAAGCAGTATTTTTGTTTTAACTCTTTCAGACTTTAATTATCCTGACGTTCAAGCGTCACTGGGAATTCAGTTTCTTCAACGTTTTTATTAGCTGCGACTAGCAGCTCTATAAGTGGCAATGTCGGTCTGTCGGTCTGTCTGTCAGTCGGTCTGTCTGTGACCAATGAGTTTTTCTGTGACCAACGAGTTTCAAAACTCAATAACTTTTGAAATACTTGATGGAATGACTTTATATTTGGCATGTAAGTGTATCTTATTGATGTCTAGCCACTGTTCAATGCATGTGTTGTTCCAAATATTTTTCTTGGAGTTATGACCCTTGATGAACTTAGAATGTCGGTCGGTCTGTCTGTGACCAACGAGTTTCAAAACTCAATAACTTTTGAAATACTTGATGGAATGACTTTATATTTGGCCTGTAAGTGTATCTTATTGATGTCTAGCCACTGTTCAATGCATGTGTTGTTCCAAATATTTTTCTTGGGGTTATGGGCCTTGATGAACTTAGAATTTTGTGAAATTGCACCACCCGTCGCAGCTACGGCGTCGATGTCGCGATTTTTTCAAAATGCGACGTCAAACGTTGGAAAGTACAACTAACAAGTTATTTTTCACAATTGTGATTAACTGCTTGAGGGCTATATTATTTTTGGTGGTCTGAATTTGTTATTCAAAACTTGTTTTATTACAGATTATTGGAGAGTGCCTACAGGCACTCTCCAATAATTTGTAATAAATCCAATTTATATATTATTTGTGTTTGACTGAATAAGAAATATAAACAAGAAAAGTGTTGGCTTTTGCTCCGGTATCATCATTTTTATGAAAGCCCGGACAGTGGCTTCTAGCACTCAATCAGATAAGAAGTCTCGACAGCAGGATTATATTGGTATTTTAAGCTGAGATAACATTTACATGACGATTGTCACTAAGAACTATTCAGGAGAAAATAAGAATTGAGGTTAAAACTTTAAAAAATAGAAAAATAATAACAAAACAAATGACCACAAAGTTTCAATGGGCTGTTTGATTTCGTACGTCATAAGACGTACAAAAGTATCAAAGGGTTAAATAGAGATTTCAGACTGTTAGTTGAACACTGACTTTGATTACACAACAAATCGAATGCACCCAGTGGCGTAGATAAAGGTGGGGGGGCACAGGCCCCCCCCCCCCCCCACCAGAAGTTTTGTCGGAAATTTTTTGGGACCATTTTTAGGCGAATTTATGCCTAATAACATTAAAATGCTGGCTTTGGGGATAAAAACATGCCATTTGGGGTAAATTTTGGGTAAAAAAGACCAGTTTTCAGTACATTTGCAGTAAACAACAGATTCTTTCTGTTTGTTTGGGTTTTTGTTGTTGTTGTTACACTGTCGGAAAATTTTCGGTCTGTCGGAAAATTTTGGGCTTGCCCCTCCGCCAGCGAAAAGCTATCTACGCCACTGAATGTACGGCCCCCGTAATTTACGAATTCAGTAGTAGAAGAAAAAAAACAAACTTTAAATTTCTAACAAAACCATGTCATGAAATGCCTCATTGGAACAAGATCACCAAACTTGTTCCAATGAAGGATCACATGATATGGTTTTCATGACATTTTTTGACAAGTTTGAAGAAAAGGGTAATTTAAATAACAAATTTTGTAATGGCCATTAACAGGCCTGAAAATAAGCCATCTGACGTTTGCAGAATGAGGTCCCCAGAGGGTGAATTTGATCATGCTGTCCCATACAGTGGGCCAATTTATCCTCTGGGTACCTTGTTCTGTTTAGTTTTGCGACCCTGATTCAGATTGAGGTTCACAGAGGGTAAATTTAGTGATGCTACCCTGCTGTGCAGGGTAGCATCACTAAATTCATCCTCTGGGGATGTCGTTTTGCAGATGTCAGTATGCTTATTTACTGGCTTGGCCATTAACCTGTTACCCAATGCTGACCATATCATTTATTATTTTAAATATCATTTTTTTAAATTTTTCAAAAAATTTCAACAAAACCATATCGTGATCCCTCATTGGAACGAGCTAGACAAGCTTGTTACAAAGAGGGGTCACATGTTATGGTTTTGTTGAATTTTTTTTAAAAATAGTATTTTTTTCAGCTTCTGAATTTGCATATTACGCAGGCGTATGTGGCCGATTCATTGAGTAATTGGGTTAAAGCTTTGTGATACTTCAAAATTGGATTGCAATCAAAATCATCCATATGATTCAGTTTGTTTTGATTCTTGCTGAATCTGAATTGTTTTATTGTTAAGGTATTCTCAAAATCTTGAACTCTTCTTCTTTCATTTGATATTTGATAGAAGACCTGATAATAGAAGAAGAATTATGGAGGTTAGAAGTTTCGCTACTGAAACTAGTTAATTCCATTTCTGGAATATTCTGCCCTATTTAACTTCACCAAACAGATGAATCGCCACTGATTGCAATACTTGAGTGGAGACTGGCAATATTTATTGTTTTATGTGGGTGCTGCAACTGCAGTTTGGTGAGATTTGATTTTTAGCTCAACTTTGGCGAAGCCAAATTTGAGCTTTTGTCATGGCCCGTCGTCCGTCTGTCTTGGATACGGCTCGGGCTCCGAAATTCAATATTTCTGCCAGCCTCCATTTTGTACCAACGATGCAGAAATCTGTTTTTTGCACAGAACTTCCATATGAAAGCGCTGATTTGAATAATTTTTTGTATGAATGTTTAGTACCATGGGATACATCACATATAATACAGGTTTTTTTCTTGTACGTAAATTATGTATGTGTCCATACTTGGGCTCTTTATGGGAGCCCAAATTTTCAAATTAGTGCAATATGAGGAATATTCTTTAAAAATCTTCTTCTTCAGATCCACCAATCAGAATCTTTTGATATTTGGTAAACAGCATCCTTAGGGGGGTGAGATTCAAGTTTGTTCAAGCCAAGTCCCTGGGTTCATATTTGGGCTCCCTGTGGGAGCAATATGAGGAATATTCTTCAAAAATCTTCTTCACATCCACCAGTCAGAATCTTTTGATATTTGGAATACACACAGTATCCTTAGGGAGGTGAGATATAAGTTTGTTAAAGCCAAGTCCCTGGATTCATATATGGGCTTCCTGTGGGAGCCTGAATTGTACCAAAATTTCTATTTTACAAACTGAAAGGCCGATTTGAACCAAATTTGATATGAGGGCTTATTGGGTCTTACCTACCTAATTAGGTCACCTGGGCGAAGCTCAGTGGGAGCTTTACCAATCACTTTTCGCTTGTTGTCGTCTGTCTGGCGTTGACTTTTCATTATCGACTTCTTACGAACTACTGGACCAAATTCAACAAAATTTGCTGTGCATGTTCCTTATCATATGTCAATTCAAGTTTGTTCAAATAAAGCTGCCACGCCCACAGGGGGCATAAATCTGATAGCACCCATAAATTTCTTTCCAAAATTCAAAAAAATCTTCTTCAGATCCACCAGTCAGAATCTTTTCATATTTGATATACAACATATCTAGGGGGGTCAGATTCAAGTTTGTTCAAATTGGGACTCTGAGTTAGTATTTGGGCTCACGATTGGAGCCCAACATTTAACTTGATGCAATTTGAGGAAATTTCTTTAAAAGTCTTCTTCTTCAGATCTACCAGTCAGAATCCTTTCATATTTGGTATACAACATCTGTAGGGGGGGGGGGGGGGGGGGGGGGGGGGGGGGGGGGGGGTCAGATTCAAGCTTGTTCAAATCGAGTCGCTGGGTTAATATTTAGGCTCCCATGGGGAGCCTAAATATTTTTTTTGGGGGGGGGGGGATTTTTTATGCATCTTGTTCAATTTTGAGACAAAAAAATTTTAACCTGAAAATTTTGGGTCGGTTTTTGAAATTTTGGACCAAAATTTGGAGACAAATTTTTTTCATTTTTTATGCGTTTTTGTTAAATTTTTAAACGAAAAATTTTAGCCAGGAAATTTGGGATCCGGTTCGGATTTGTTTTTAAGTTATTCTAACATTTGGTATACATCATCTCTTGGAAGGGGCGGGGGGGGGGGGGGGGGGGGGATTCAAGTTTGTTCAAATCAGGTCCCTGGGTTGAAAATTTTGGGTCTGGTTCAGACTTTTTTTTAGAAATTTTGGACCAAAATTAGAAAAAAGTGTTTTTTTCGATTTTTTATGTGTTCAATTTTGAGATGAAAAAAAACCCCAAATTTTGAGCCTAAAACTTTTGGTTTTGGCTACGGAAATTTTTGACCAAAATTTGGAAATTTGGGGGTTTTTTTTATGTGTTTTGTTCAATTTATAGACAAAAAAAAATTTAACCTGGAAATTTTGGGTCCGGTTTGGACTCCGAAATTTTGGATCAAAATGTGGAAATTTTGGGGGGTATTTTTTGTGTTTTGTTCAATTTTGAGACCCGCCTGAAAATTTTGGCTCCAGTTCCGACTTGTTTTTTAAGATCTTCTTCTTCAGACCCTGTAGTCAGAATGCTTTCATATTTGGTATACAATGTCTCTAAGAGGGTTAGATTCAAGTATTTTCAATTCTAGTCCCTGGGTTGATATTTGGTCTCCCTATTAGAGCTGAAATTTTAACTTTGTGCAATATAAGGTAATTTCTTTAAAAATCAGATCCACTAGTCAGAATCCTTTCATATTTGGTTTACAACATCTCTTGGAGGGTAAGAGTCAATTTGTTAAAATTTGGTCCCTGGGTTATTAATTTGGGCTACCTATGAGAGCCTGAATTTTAACTAAGTGCAATATGAGGGAATTTCTTTTAAAATCTTCTTCTTCTTCTTCAGATCCACCAATCAGAATTCTTTCATATTTGGTATACAACATCTCTAGGTGGGTCAGATTCACGTTTGTTCAAATCGGGTCCCTGGGTCAATATTTTGGCTCCCTACTTGAGCCCAAAGTTTAACTTAGTGCAATGTGAGGTGATTTCTTTAAAAACCTTCTTCAGATCCACCTGTCAGAATTCTTTCATATTTGGTATATGACATCTCAAGTGGGATCAGATTCAAGTTTGTTCAGTTTGAGTCCCTGGCTTAATATTTGGGTTCTATGGGTGGGGGTGGGGTGGGGTGGTTGCAGGGGGGCTTGTTAGGTTCAGACTTGTTCTAATCCATTCCTTAGTGTTTTTCCATAAAATTTGCCTCTCATGACCTCATTCCTTTGTAGTGTTGATGAACCATGTCTAACTGAATGTGACCCCAAATACTTCTTTGAACCACTTTGGCAGTTGAGCGATTAAGGCCCCTTGGGGGCTCTTGTTTGTTTAAAGAGGAGTGTGGTGGCTCAGTGGTAGACTGCTGAACTTCTATCCTAGAGGTCCCAAGTTTGATACCCGTCCGGGACGACCCGTGTGGTTTCTTTTGGCAAGGCAGTTTATCCCATTGCCTACATGGGGACATGATGATGCTGTGTACTAAGGCGTACTGCACGTCAATGGTGCACATCTTCAACCGCTTTAACCCTACTTGAACAGAGCTTGAACAGATTTAGAATGTTGTGGAGCTGACAGTTGCTCGTCGAAGCTCGGTGGTTCTCTCCGGGTACTCTGGCTTCCTCCACTGTAAAACCGTCACGGCCACGGTTAGCCATTGTGCATAAGTATGTGACCTTAAACACCAATATTATAAATAAATAAATATGTTTATTTAAAATTGTTTGGTTGCAATTTATTGGACATTGCCTGTTGGCACTCTTCAATAAATAGTAAGAAAACGATTATTTATGAACAAAAATCTTGTTAAACTAAGGCTACTCATCCTGAAAAAAAAATACTGATGTTTCATGTAATCTTTGAAACAGATCTACTTTGTAGGGCCAAATGTAATAATGTAATGTAATGATATGGTTTTGTTGAAATTTTTTTTAAAAATGATACTTAAAGCCACACAAAGTAGATCTTCTGTTTCTCCGGCCATTATTTGTGAAATTGCATGCTGGAGAGCGTTTTTTTATTTTATTTTTTATTTCAGTAATTACTTTTTTGTCATTAAAAGTTCATGTACTTGGTTCAAGTTTTAGGTCTCATAATCTACAGAATAGCATGGGTGGTGGTGTATTTCATCCCTTGAGTGCAGGAAGACTTTGCAATGCAAAGCCTTCTTGCACTCAAGGGACAAATTCATAAATTTTTTCAACTTGGGTAAAATATCAGACATAAACCATTTAATTTTTATTTTTTTAAGTTTAAATTGGTTATAAAAAGAGAGCATGCGGCTGCCAAAAGGATCATGCGGGAGGGCCTGAGAAACAGATTTTTTATTTTTTTAGGCCTAAAATAATAAATTTTGAAATCGTCTTCATAAGGTGAAGGGTTAATAAGTGTAATTCCACTAATTAGCCGAAAACTATTATGCATGATAAGCAAATCAAATGATAAATGATGTTCACATTACATTTATTCTCTTTTCCTCTCTTCCAGAAAGACGCAGATTTTTATACAGGTTTACCTGTGGCAGATAGTGCAGAACCATACAGAGGTAAGGACAGTGGCTGAAGAGGTTTTATTAACCTCAGTGGTTGAAACCTTTTTTGACGGGCGAGGCAAGGGAGCTGGATAGTTTCATATAAATTGCAACTTTGATATCTATTGTTGCTTGCTTGTAAGAACCCTGCAATAATAATTGCAGTCTTATCCCTTTACCTAACATGAAAAGTAGACGACACTTACAAATAAAATTCTTGAATAGGCCACACAAAGTAGATCTTCTGTTTCTCAGGCCATTATTTGTGAAATTGCATGCGGGCGAGCGTTTTTTTATTTTATTTTTTATTTCAGTAATTACTTCTTTGCCATCAAAAGTTCATATTCTTGGTTCAAGTTTTAGGCCTCATAATCTACAGAATAGCATGGGTGGAGGTGTATTTCATCCCTTGAGTGCAAGAAGGCTTTGCAATGCTAAAGCATTGCAAAGCCTTCTTGCACTCAAGGGTCAAATTCATCAATTTTTTTAACTTGGGTAAAATATCACCATTTAATTTTTATTTTTTTAAAGTTTAAATTGGTTATAAAAAGAGAGCATGCGGCAGCCAAAAGGACCATGCGAGAGGGCCTGAGAAACAGATTTTTTATTTTTTTAGGCCATAACTATATTTTAATTTTTTGCATCAAAAACATAGCTTATGACCCCTCATTGGAACAAGCTCAACAAGTTCCAATAAGTGGTCATAAGCTATGTTTTTGACGCAAAAAATGAAGAAATAATGATAATTATGATAATTGAATGGTGATTTTTAGCTCAACTTGACAAAGTCAAGATATGATATCACATGTATGGATGTCTGTGAGTCTGTTCACATTTTCCTTTAGCACAGGCTACACCCCGTAGTTTTTGTCCGATCAAGAAATTTCGTATGCAGGTTTGAGGTCATGTCCAGATGAGAACGTCCCATTTTGGTCGTGATCATTCAACCATGATGGCTGTCCAAGCCCAAAAACCTTTAGCACAGTCTACAGGTCGTATTTATGAATGTATGTCATTGTAACTTGGTAGGATGACTCTGTATAATGTCTAGATGAGAATGTCCCCTTTTGACCATGATCTGTGAACCATGATGGGCACTGATCTGTCAATCATGATGGGCACCATAGTCTGAAGCCCAATGACTTTTAGCACAGTTTACAGTTCGTATTTAATATGGAGACATTTCATTGTTACTTGTAGGATAATTCAGTATGATGTCTAGATAAGAACTTCCCCATTTGGCCTCAATATGTCAGCCATGATGGCTGCCCAAGCTCAAAACCCGAAATCCTTTAGCACAGTCTACAGGCCACATTTATGGAGGGATTACATTGTAACTTGGTGGGATGACTCCATATAATGTCTTGATGAGATCGTCCCCGTTTGGTCGTGATTGGTCAACTGTGATGGCTACAGGAGCCTGAAACCTGAAAACCTTTATCACAGTCTACAGGTTGTATTTATGAAGGGATTTCATTGTAACTTTGTAGGATGACTCCCGATAATGTCTAGATGAGGACGTCCTCATTTGGTTGCAATGGGTCAACCATATGGCTACACAGGCCCAAAGCTCCAAAATCTTTAGCCCAGTCTACATGCCGTATTTATGAAGGGATTTCATTGTAACTTGATAGGATGACTCATTTTAGAATAATTTCACTGTCACTTGATAACTTTGGTTGACATACATTAACTGTGAGGGCCACATTAACCCACTTCTCAATTCTTCAGTAGAGTCTACAACTCAAATTATTTTTGTTGAAAATATAGCATACAGGGAACAGAAATTAACATATTCTCAATTATCGTAATTCTTGTCGTATTTCATAATCCTTTCATAAACATTGAACATTATCCTTTTCATCAAACACAACACACAGTCAAGTTAAGCTACAGTGTCATTGGCACTTTCATTGTAAATAGTACTGGCTGGTTTTGCCGTTATGTTGGGTAAAGGGTTATATATCTACATGTTTTGCTGCTTGCTTGTACTCATGCACATTCTTACAATACTTAGGTTTGTGTCACACACACAGCTTGTCATACAAATGGAGGTCTGTGATACTCAGTGGTATGTCTTAACCCTTTGATACTTTTGTACATCTTATGATGTACGAAATCAAACAGCGCATTGATACTTCTGTACCGGTACATCTTATGACGTACAAAATCAAACAGCGCGTTTATACTTTGTGGTCATTTGTTTTGTTATTATTTTTCGAATTTTTAAAGTTTTAACCTCATATCCTATTTTCTCCTGAATATTACTTAGTGAGCGAAATGTTATCACACCTTAAAATGCTAATATAATCCTGCTGTCAAGACTTCTTAACTGGTTGAGCGCTAGAAGCCACTACCAAAGATTTTAAAATGAGGATACCAGAGCAAAAGCCAACACTTCCCTCGCTTATATATCATATTCAATCAAACACAAATAATATTTTGTTTATGTAAATTTGTTTTATTACAAATTATTGGAGAGTGCCTGTGGGCACTCTCCAATAATTTGTAATAAAAAAATATTTGAATAATTTTGAAAAGCCTTGAAGAAACTGAATTCCCATTGGCGTTTGAACAATAATGAAAGTCTCAAAGGGTTAATTAAGAAATCACATCACAACTATTCAGGGATTAAAATCTCGAATTTTGAGATAACCTATTTAGGCCTAAAAAAATAAAAAATCTGTTTCTCAGGCCCTCCCGCATGGTCCTTTTGGCTGCCGCATGCTCTCTTTTTATAACCAATTTGAACTTAAAAAAAATAAAAATTAAATGGTTTATGTCTGATATTTTACCCAAGCAAAAAAAATTGATGAATTTGTCCCTTGATTGCAAGAAGACTTTGCAATGCTTTAGAATTGCAAAGCCTTCTTGCACTCAAGGGATGAAATACACCACCACCCATGATATTCTGTAGATTATGAGGCCTAAAACTTGAACCAAGAACATGAACTTTTGAAGGGAAAGAAGTAATTACTGAAATAAAAAATAAAATAAAAAACCGCTCGCACGCATGCATTTTCACAAATAATGGCCCGAGAAACAGAAGATCTACTTTGTGTGGCCTTACCATTCATCTGGATATAATAAAGAGGGCCGAATATAGTACAGCCATCATGAACGGGTCAAAATCTACGGGTGGGCATTTTTCCGCACATATAATTCAGAGATGATCCACTAAGACACGTAGTGAAATTTCCAGCAATGAAGCACTGGGGTAATCCCAGTGCTTCATTGGTGGAGATTTTGCTAGGTATCATATCGGATCATCTCTAAATTATATTCATGAAAAAAAATGACACCCCATGGATTTTGACCTATCCACGATGGCCCTTCTGTATGACAGTTCACAGATTTCAAAAGCATCTGCGGCAAGCACGGGGTCATCAGCTGTCTTAGGGAGTTTGAGCATTGAAGAGAGGGGTTTTCCCACAGGAACATTTTAAAATATTGCTATCAAATAAGGTGATAAGACACAACTTTTTGACGAACTGTTTGTAGTTACAGACGATCTGTTTTTTCTTTAGATAACACCAGAAGAACGATAAAATCATTCCTCTCAGATTTTATATCCTGATACTACATGTATATTTGATATATTCAAAATAGGGGTGCAGTGGCTCAGTAGGTAGAGGTGCAGGCTATATGATGAGAGGTCCCTAGTTCAAATTCCACCTGCGGCAACCATGTTATGTCCTTGGCCAAGACACTTCACCCCCATTGCTCACATGGGGGCACGGTGGCATTGTGTACTACGCAGACTGCACGTTGATGATGCACTTATCTTCAACCAATGCTAACCCTGCTTTTGTGGAGTTGTATGTTGGGGAGCCTGACAGTTGCTCGCTGGTTTTTGGCCTCGGCTTCCTCCACCTTCAAAACTTTCAGATATGAGGTGACCCTTGCTGTCGAAAGTGTCGTTAAAACCCCAGTTAATAAATAAAGATATATTCAAAAATAAATTTAAAAATAGTCGCAAGCTTTTCTACTGTCATCTTGTATGACTAATATTCGAACTACATCATAAGGCTGTTGGAATATTTGATCAGTCAGGACTGGAGCCATTCATAGTCATGGCAAATCAGGTCCCCCCCCCCCCCACCCCCAATTGCTTCCCTTCACTTGTGACATGCCTATGTGTAACTGACACCAAGTTCATGAAATCTATTGCAAATTAATTATTATACCCCCCCCCCCTGCAAACAAAGTTTGGGGGGATATATAGGAATCACCCTGTCCGTCCATCTGTCCATCCTTGTAAGCGCAACTCCTAAACCATTTGAAGAATTTTCATTAAACTTTACACAATGGAAGAACTCCATATGAAGATGTGCATGAAGCAATATAATTCCGTTCTGACATTTCCAAGGGGAGATAATCTAACTTATACCGTCTGTCCATCCTTGTAAGCGCATCTCCTCCTAAACCGTATGAAGAATTTTCATGAAACTTTACACAATGGTAGAACTCCATATGAACATGTGCATGAAACAATATAATTCCGTTCTGACATTTCCAAGGGGAGATAATCTAACTTATACATTTCAGGCACGGGGGTATCACTTTGTGAGTTTGCTCACTGTACCTCTCGTTGATACAGTAGAACCCTGTCAATTAAACACATTTGCCAGAAGAAAATAATTAACAGGAGTATACAATTAACAGGAATTTGATCTTCTAGTTATATACTGAGCATTTATTGTAGTATATTGTTTGACAGACCTCATTATTTATTGGTGTTTAAGGATTATATTTTTCTGCACAATGACTAATCATGACCATGCCAGTTTTACGGGTGGAGGAAGCCGGAGTACTCAGAGAGAACCTCCAAGCAATGGCAAGCAACTGTCAACTCCCCAACATACTAACTCCACACAAGCATGGTTAGCATTGGTTGAAGACAGGTGCACCATCAATGTGCAGTACACCTTAGTACACAATGCAACTATGCCCTCACATGCGCAGTGGGGGTGTACACAAGGCCACCATGCCCTCACATGGGCAATGGGGGTGATGTGTCTTGCCCAAGGACACAGCCTGCACCTCTTTGTACTGAGCCACCGTGCCCCCAACAAGATGTAATAGATTAAATGCCTTTTTTTAATGTATTGACCAAAAATGTCCAAAAATATAGGGGCGTCAGTGGATGTTGGAATCGTTCTTTGACCAGGGCTGGGAGCAGTTAATTTTTTCTTTAACGCGTTAACGCGTTAAAGAAATTCACGTTAAAGTGTTGAAAATGGTTAAAATGCTCGAAAAGAACAACAAACCCAATTTCAACTCAATTTGTATGTTTGAATGAAACTTTATGTGCTGAAAGCATAAAACCATAGTCCATAGGGCAACATAATCTAAAAGGTGAATTCTGAAGAGTTTTCGTGCAGGAAAATAATAGCAGATGCCGTTTCTCTCAGCAGCGACATGCGGCGGTGCTCAAAAACTAAACCAAAAGCAGAAAATAGTCTCTCTGACGAGGCGAAGTTACCGGCACTGCTAAATAGCACTTTGCTAGTTTGGCTAATCTGGGGAAGACTATCTCTCGATTCTTCCACCAGACTAGTGGTTCATCGGCGATGGACAGTGACCTTGACCTTTCATACTCCGCTGTCTCATCATCAATGTCTGCCCTTTCGCAGTTTTCACTGGACTCACACCCATCTCCAAGGAGTTCTTCTAAGAATGACTTCTTAACCTTCGCTGGTGGTTCATCATTTGAGACAGAAACTGTAACATTTCCCGGTGCTACTTTGACAGGGCACATTTTAGTTACTTCTTCTTTAATGAATAACCATGGCACATGGCGCCCCCCCCCCCCCCCCCCCCCCACTTCCTATCGGCCAGACAAAACACAAAACCCTTAAAATAGCTAAATTAGGTGGTTTAATCAATATTAAATGCACAAATTAGGCTTTGGGACAGGATGGCACATGTTATCCTAAAATCCTGGATCTGCCTCTGAATTTAACGTATTAACTGACGTTAAGAGAATTTTAACATGTTAAAATATTTTAACACGTTTAACGCGTTAACAGTTAACTTCTCCCAGCTCTGTTTTTGACAGATTACAGTATTTTTTATTCAACAGGAGTTGATTCTATAATCTATATGCAATTAACAGATGAAAATTTGTACAGAGGGTATGATAAAGGGTTTGGTTTTTGTAAATTATATATGCAGTTAACAGGGTTATTCAGTACACATATATTGTTGACACCGAATATCATTCTGATACCGAGGAAAAACATTCTAAAAATACCGATACCGAAACCAAACTGGTAATTTCAGTACCGCTCAACTCTACTAGGGAATGGTAACTCTGGTGATAATATCCCTCTTCAGTCCTTCCCAGGAAAAAAATCCCACGGGAGCAATAAAATGCCCTCGTAAAAATGGAGACGGGGGCATTATGCACTTGTGAATCTATAACAGCATGTTACAATATTTTTATACTGTACCAATGACCCAGACATAGCTGGTGCTAACTCTTAAAATACTAGGGCCAAACACAAATTTTGCCCCCCAATCCCCAAAATTTGCATCTAAATCCAAAGAAATCATGTCCTGAAGGTCCTCCATACTTTGCCCTTACTGCGCATACGCAGTGTCAAGGACGTTCCGAAATTGGCGCCAATTATCATTCTCTGTTTGGCCCTTCATCAGTTAACATCTCACTGATCTTTGTGCTTGTAAATCTCTCATAAATATTGGAGAAATGGTGATTCTAAGGAGGATAGAGAAGGAGGAGAGGAAAAAGGAGTGACAGAAAATATTCAGGGCTTTAACTTAAAATTTTCTAGTGAAATTATGTTAAGTTGCCTATTTTCGAGGCATGGGCCTGTTGTTGTCATTCTTGCTATAAAGTTGCACTGCTTATTCAGTGTTTCCTCTCCCCTTATCCTGTAAGTACCCCCTTGCTATTCTCCCATGCTTTTGGCATATTTTTGAGTTAAATTTCTAATAAAATTTCTTGGGAGAATTAGCTTGGTAACAGAATGATTTCTGTTATTTTCCCCATGTTTACGTTTTCACCCATGGGTGTTTAGACGTTGTGTTCTGCATCTACCATCTGATGTTCTGCAGATTCTTCCCTGGAAGTCTCTGTTTTGCATCAGATAGTGTTTATTTTGATAACTGATTTCGGGCCAGGATTGTCAGTGCCTGGAGTCATGTTTTCTAGTGTTTATACACTTTTTGTTTACATTGGCAACAGTCTCTTTTGAGGGGGGCTTTTTGCCTTTGGAGTAGTTTACTCATTATAAGATACATTATTATTTACCGTAAGTGTTGCATTAATTATTTAAAATAATTTTAAATTTTTTGACCACACTTAGCCTTGGGATCCATTGGGGCTCAACGTTACTTTTCAGAAACTTGGGCTTCGCTGAAAAAATATTTTTCAAAAATTCTTTTTGATTGCTATTGTTTTTTCAATATTAATGGATCATGTTATTATGTATCTTTGCTTTTAGGGGTTTGTGCGAGTACTAGGACTTGTTGTTGTCTTTTCACAATGAAAAGATATTGTTCAAATTGTAATAGGAAGAAATCTTCCTCTGACTTTCATGATCAGTGTATTAATTGTAGTCAGTGTACTCGCACTAACTCCTGTTCAATATGTAATTTTTGGGATGATAAACATTGGAAACGTGTTTCACGATATATTGATAGCGGGGAAAGGACCATGCCAGGCCTTTCTCCACAGGGTCACTCTAGTCTATCAGTTTCTATTTCAGAGGAACAAGAACAGGGTGATGTTTCCATGTTATCCTCCAAAAGTGCGCTTCCGTCGTCACAATTGAATGCAGAGCTAGCGGCAAAAGTGCTCATGGAGATACGACACTTGCCTAAGAGGTCCCGAGTAGGATCGACGGCGCTGTCGTCCGCTAGCTCGCCCGGTGTAGCATCCATTCACCGAATGGTTCGGCAGCCGGGTTCATCCGTTGCGGTCCAGGAAGGAGTTTTGGGTGATGCGAGCACTATAAACATACAAGGTGCACACCCAGTGACGGCGGATATAAGGAGAGATCGGAGGAAGCCTTCTAGTTCGGTTCCTAGCTCGTCCAGGTCCAGCCGGGCCGCGAGCGAGAGAGGCCCCTCTCTCGTACAACAACATCTGGGACCAGATGTTGTGGTACAAAATGTGTTGCAAGCGGAGCACACGTCCGTCGCTCGGGACGCTCCGTTGTATAGGCAGTCCGCTGAGACTGCTCAGGCTTCCTCATCCTCTCAGCAGCGCACTCGACCGCACCTTGGCTACGTGACCGCGGATATTCTACCAGCTTCGCCGATCAGGGATTCATTGGCGACCAGGTCACGCCATCCGGTAGCCAGGGACACGAGGCCGATAGACTCCGGACGTTCGCATCGGAAGAGTATGCGGGAGTCAGTTGATGCGGAGCTTCCTGCGGCTAAGCAGCGAAAGACCGCTACTCCGCAGGCCTCGATGACGGGCGTGCTAGCTCAGATAGCACAAATTATCGCAGCATCCCAGCAACCGACAGAATCGGTGTCGGATCGGGAATTATCCGACGGCGCTGGGTCGGCACGCTCCGCCGAAGCATCGGGTGCGGACGACCGGGAGCATAGTGAGGTCCGACCGGATGGCGAAAGGGATACGGATGACTTGGAGCTATCCCTTTCGGAACAACATAAAGCTGCCGTGGACTTCATTCGGCACTTCCTTCCTCAAGTTGTTCCGTCGGGCCAGACTGCTGCGGTACTGGATAAGAGACTGATAGCGTCATTGGACACTGATTTCTTCGAGCGGTTCAGAGACATCGTCCCTGAGTTTCCGTCTCAGTCCAATAATGTCACAAGAACATTTGAATTATTGAACGACGCTATCTTCAAGCTTGCTTCCAAAACAGGCAAAGCTGGTTTCTTGTCCGCTAGTGCTCTTAACCTGCCTTTCATTAATTCAAGGAATAAATTCGATACGGCAGGACAGGGTGTTCCGAGAGTTCCTCAGCGTCTTGACGACGAGGCGGAAGACTTAGAATTGTCATTACCGTCGTCAACGTCCATTCCAACCGCAGTGTTGGATATGACAATTACGTCTAACAGGGCCAGTTTAGACACTTTTTCTTACGCAGACCACCTTACTAAGGCGTTATCACTACGTCTACAGGGGAAAGAATTCCAGGATATTCAATCCTCTTTAAGACTTCTTTCAAGGGCAGTGGCTTATTCCACGTATAACTCCGCCCTTTCAGTGGCAAACCTGGAGTTGGTTAGACGTGACGCAGCCCTAGCTACATCCACACGCGTGGATAGTAAGGTGAAGAACTCTCTCAGAGTCGCTTCGGTCTCCGGAGAGCTTCTCTTCGACGGCAGGCTTTCTGCAATCTACGAGAAAATTACTAAGAAAGCTGCAGATTCTCTGCTGTTTAAATCCGCTTCCAAAAAGTCAGATACGGCAGAAAAGAGTAAGACAGGCACTTCTGGGACTAATGCGCCCAAGAGAGGTTCCTATAGAGGTTCCGGTGCATCCTCTTGGTCTTATTCAAGAGACCGTCAAGGCAGCGACTCACGTTCGGGACGTCCTTCGGGCCGGGACAACCGGTCGGATGCCCCGAGGTCGACGGGACGAGGTGCGGGTCGTGGAGGACGTGGTTTCTCTTCCCGCAGGCCTCGCAGGTCCAGGAGGTGATGGTATCAACCTCTATAGTGTTCCGGTTGGCGGAAGGTTGTCGAGTTTTTTTTAGAAGAGTGGGCGTCGATTACGGATGACCCTTGGGTGAGAGGGGTGATTTCGGAAGGTCTAAGAATAACCTTCAAACGAAAGCCTCCTTTAACTCAAAGTCCAAAATGGACTCAACTTCCGTCAAATCCGCAGAAAAGAGACGCTCTGTTATCGGAGGTGCAGTCTCTTTTAATGAAGAACGCGGTAGAGGTCGTAGAAGACCAGGAAACACTGGGATTCTACAGCCATCTGTTTCTGGTCAGACGGCTCATTCCGGCCAGTCATAGATTTGAGCTAGATAAACAAGCTGATTGTCGCTCCAAAGTTCTATATGGAGACGATTCGTTCGGTCAGACCGAGTATTCGGGTGAACGATTATGCTACAAGCATAGATCTCAAAGATGCGTACTTTCATGTCATGGTACATCCGACATTCAGAAAGTATCTACGCTTCGCAGTCCTAGGAGTGGTGTATCAATTCCGAGCGATGTCCTTCGGATTGAACCTAGCACCCTGGGCTTTCACTTGGGTAATGAACTCGGTAATGATATATTTCCGAGCTCATTCGTCTGCAGTAACGTCGGCCTACCTGGACGACATTCTTCAGAGGTACGGCAACGAGTTAACCCTTCAGAACGATGTGCAGAATGTGCTTCTGTTGCTCCGACGTCTCGGTTTTATTATAAACGAGGAGAAGTCGGATCTGGTGCCGTCCAAGTCATTCACTCATCTGGGAATGAGCTTCGAGACGCACAACAATCTCGTTCGTCTGCCGTTAGTTAACCAGAGCGAAATTAGTCAGTTGTTACGCTCGCTATTGTCTTCATGCAGACAAAGTCACAGCGAGGGAATTCATGAGACTGATAGGTCTGTGCAGATCTCATTCCGATGGGGCGGTTACGCACTCGTCCTCTCCAAATATTCTTGACTCAGAATTGGAGTGTGAAAATTCATTCGCTCGACATAGACGTTCTCTTGTCAGAACAAGTGAAACAAGAGATTCAGACTTGGGCAAACATTCAGTGGTTGACTTAGGAAGTTCTGCTGCAGTTGCCGGATCCGAGTTTTACGATTATGACGGATGCCAGTCAAACAGGTTGGGGTGCATCATTGATCCCAACGGATTCGAGCTGCCAGGGTCTTTGGGATCCACACTTCCTAAGCAAGCGCATAAACATCAAGGAAATGATGTCAATTTGGCTTGCGTTACGTCAGTGGATGGACATTATTCAGAAAGCTCATGTCCAAATTCTGTCAGACAATACGACAGTAGTGGCGTATATCAGGAACCAGGGAGGCACTCATTCCGTTCTGTTATTCAATTTAACGGAAAGAATCCTTCTGTTTGCTCTAGAACATCAAGTTCTACTTTCGGTCCGTCATATACCGGGTCGTCTGAATGTACTAGCAGACTCCCTTTCACGGAAGGGTCGCTTGTTGCCGTCAGAGTGGAATCTCAACAAACAAGTATTCAATCAGATTTGCTACCAATGGGAACGGCCAATGATAGACTTATTTGCGACACATCTCAACAATCAGTTGCAGACGTATGTGTCTCCATGTCCGGATCCAAGAGCATTTGCAGTAGACGCTCTATCGATCTCATGGGACGGAATGATAGGATATGCGTATCCTCCAGCGCCGTTAATGCAGCAAGTATTGCTAAAGATAAAGCAATCTCAGTGCAAGATTCTGTTGGTAGCATCTCTGTCTCCACAGAGACCGTGGATAAATCTACTCAGGTGTCTGCTGTGGGACTTACCGCGAAAGCTTCCTCCACGAGAGAATCTTCTTTCGCAGGGGAAACCGCGTCAACTGCATCACAACCCGCAAGGTCTCAACCTTCACGTTTTTCCGTTGTGCGGTCTTTCTTGCACGGCAAGCATTTTACAGAACGAGCAGTGGGCGCGATTTCTAACTGTAGGAGGACCTCCTCTTCGCTAAACTATGCGGCTAAGTGGAAGGTTTTTCGTCGGTGGTGTAGGGATCATTCTGTGGATATTTTTGATCCCTCCATACCAGACATTGCAAACTTTCTAGTATACTTGTTTGACGAAATCAAACTGCAGCCTGTTACTATTAAGGGTTATAGGTCTATTTTCTCAGATACCTATGCCCACCACGATAGTTTACAAATTGGATCTAATGTCTCTTTATCTAAGTTAGTTAGAAACTTTTCGATAAATAGACCCAGAACTCTTAGATTAATTCCTAAGTGGAATTTAGCTTGGGTTCTTCTTAAACTGAAGGAAAAGCCATTTGAGCCTCTTGGGACAGTAGATTTCAAATTCTTGTCTTATAAGACAGCTTTTCTCTTAGCTTTCTCTTCTGCTAGAAGAGTCAGTGAGCTTCATGCACTATCGGTGGACGATTCTCACTATCGTAGTGTCGGGAACCTTCACTACTAATGTTGTTTTTTTAGCTAAGAATCAGGCTCCTAATAAATATCCGGAACCTATTGTTATTAAGGCTCTGCCGTCTTCAGACGGGCATAGGCCTTTACTCTGTCCTGTTAGAGCTTTACGTATTTATAGACAAAGATCTCATTTTATCAGAAAGGGACGAAAACGTTTCTTTCTGTCTCTGATGCCCAATAGAAAGGACATTTCGGTCCATTCTATTGCTAGATGGATTCAATTAACTATTCGTACTGCTTATGAAAATTTATCTTCAAGTCAGCAGTCTGTGCTTAAGATTTCGGCTCATGAAGTAAGAGCTCTTTCTACATCTTGGACTTACGCAAATAGTGTTGCTATTACAGATTTAATGAAGGCTGCTTATTGGTCTCAGCCATCCACATTCACGAATTTTTTTCTCAGAAATATTGAGTCCATTTCTGGAGACCTGCATTGTTTAGGTCCGTTATCTGTTGCTCAGAATGTCGTCCACTAAACAGTTGCAACTATAGTTATGCAGGCTTTCTGTTCCGGCAGTGACTCCGTTCTGCTGCCCTCTTTGCTCTGGGGTATTTGACCCAGGGCAAGGGGAAGGGGGGGGGGGGGGGGGAAGGGTGTTCCCTTAGGTCACCTGCTTTATAGTGAAAAGCAAGGGAATTCCTCCTCCGGAGTCAGTAATTCTGAGTCGTTTCCGGGATGGTTTTAAAGTGTAATATTAATGTTAAAAATTCATTCATGTCATATTTTTAAAGTGTAGCTCGGTGTGAAGCATTTGTATATGTCAAGTGTCAAACGGGCGTTAATATACAATCCTCGGACACTTTTAAAGAATATAAAGAGTCTCAATTCTCTGGACTAACTTTATTTATTGGCTTACTCTAAAAATAATTAGTATAAGGGTTATACTGGATGTTAATAGAGAACATGAATGTTATTGTGCTCAATTATGAAGGGTATTGTATCTTTCTAATTTATTATAAAATAAGAAAGATACATGTAAAGCCTAATACTCCTTTTCTCCTTGAGGAGTTGACTCTATATTATATAGTTGAGCTTATTGGATTTTCCTCTATGTCCTAGGCCCTCCAGCCTTTTTACTATTCAGCTATGTCTGGGTCATTGGTACACTATAAAAATGTTAAAAAATTTATAGTAATTTATATATTTTTTATACTTACCAATGACCCAGACGGGGATGGCCCTCCCAGGAGTTGGGAACTCATACCTCCCCACTGAGTACATAGCGCTGACCAGGCACTGCCAGTAAGAATGATAATTGGCGCCAATTTCGGAACGTCCTTGACACTGCGCATGCGCAGTAAGGGCAAAGTATGGAGGACCTTCAGGACATGATTTCTTTGGATTTAGATGCAAATTTTGGGGATTGGGGGGGGCAAAATTTGTGTTTGGCCCTAGTATTTTAAGAGTTAGCACCAGCTATGTCTGGGTCATTGGTAAGTATAAAAAATATATAAATTACTATAAATTTTTTAACTTTCCAGTGAAAATTTTATTTAACATGCAGGTAAAAAAAAAAATTTGTTCCCACCCAAATTAAAAGTAGATCGACACCCTACAAGCCACCAGAACAAAAGTGATTTTCATGGAAAATGCAAGGCGATTCGGCAGAGTCGGAGCTGCGTGGTACAGTCTTTCGATTTTGAAAACCGTAGGCACGTTATCGCCTACATCGCTTGCTACTATTTGAAGTGATGCGTGCTATCATGCATCCAGCCCTGTTGATTAGAAAAAAGATTTGTCGGCGGCAATTCTTTGGCGAGAATGCTTGGGAGTGATGCCTGATGGTCGTGTTGTTGGCAAGAACAATTAACATGCAATGAAGAATGCAGCCACCAATTGACAACACTGTGCATTCAGTACGGTATTTGGGCATATCCGTATCGAACCGCAACATGAAAGCTGGATGAGAACGGTAACATGAAAGCTGGACGAATTTGTGCTTTCATGGTTTTCATCAAAGGAATGACCCGAATCCCAACTTTTGGGTCATGACGATGTGTTAGGCGCCAAATAACAAAAAAGCGCACATTGCGGCTATAATTTATGCGGAGCTGATAAATTTGCTCCATTGGTGAATACTGAATGGTGATTGGACCAGGAAGCACGAACCTCACAGAGAACATCAGGTTTTTCCAAACAGAAGAAGTGAATAGGATTTGTGCTGAATACATTCACGCTCTTACTAAAGCCCACTGCCAGATATTCGTCCCTTGTTACTTAATAAAAAATAATTGACTGTTCACATAGAAATGATTTCTCAACTGGAATGAATTACCAGATTTTGATAGCTCTCTTAGCAGAGCCGAGGCGCACTGTTGTTGACTCGCATTTCCGCCGAATCGTCTTGTATCCCAATGAGTTTATAATATAGGTGCCCAATCAAAATGCATATTACACTAAGTGACACTGACAGCAATACATGGTATGTTTGATTATCATGATTCCGGGCCATAAATGCCGGTCTTTCGCTAAATTTCCGGTAATTTTACAGTAAATAATTAAAATATAGTAATCGCGTCGCTTGAAACCTTTCTCCTTACTTGATAATAATATATGCCTGGTCAAAACACGAGCGCGGATTTTTGCACTCTGGAAACGGGAATGATGGGCGTGCACGGGCGCGAGCGCTATAGCGCCCGTCTCATGGGAAGGACTGCCTCTTCATCCAACATACATATGTCACTATGTAACATTAATTTTGTGTGATAATATCTCTTGGTTTAAAATGCATATGTCACTATGTAATGGTATCTTTGTCTGATAATGTTCCACTCAATTTACCTTTTCTATTTCACTGTGTAACAGTATCTTGTGTGATAATATCCCTTTTGGTTTAACATCTATCTGTAACTATGTATTGGTAATGTATGTGATATATCCCACTCAGTTCACCTCAGTGGTGTAGATAGCTTTTCGCTGGCAGAGGGGCAAGCCCAAAATTTTCCGACAGACCGAAAATTTTCCGACAGTGTAACAACAACAAAAACCCAAACAAACAGAAAGAATCTGTTGTTTACTGCAAATGTACTGAAAATTGGTCTTTTTTACCCAAAATTCACCCAAAATGGCATGTTTTATCCCCAAAGCCAGCATTTTAATGTTATTAGGCATAAATTCGCCTAAAAATGGTCCCAAAAAAATTTCCGACAGAACCTCTGGTGGGGGGGCTTCTGCCCCCCTCCCCAGCCCCCCTTTATCTACGCCACTGGTTCACCTTTTGTTTGTCCCTATGTAATAGTAATTTGTGTGATAATATCCCACTCAGTTCAGCTTGCGGGTCCAGGACATTTTCCCCCAGGACATTTCCCACTAGGACATTATCCCCTCGGACATTTTCCCCTAGAACATTTTCCCCTAATTATTCATCCCCTGACTTTTTCCCCTAGACTGATTACTCCTAGATTTTTCACCCAGGACATGTTCTCATAGATTTTTTTTTAATTTCTCATGGAATAAAATAGAAAAAAAATTGGAAGATTAAAAATAAAATTGTAATTGAGGTTTAATGTAATAGTTATTCTTTTTTAAAATAGCTAGCACAAGATAATAATATACATGTAGCAAGTAGCACAAATAAAACTATGATAAATCAAACAACGATAATACAGCTAAGAATAAATTTACAAGACGACTTAGATGAGAACACCCTTGGTGCAAGTCCGTAATATAATTTTTTGGATTTGTACAGCCTCCATGCATGAAGGAAGTACAAACCCATAAAATTATATTACGAGTTGCATTTGCATCCATATATTATCATTGTGCCCCACCCCTCTCTGTTTCTCCCACCCCTCTGTGTTTCTTCATCTTCGAGCAAGTACTTCTTGCCCAACCAATAATCCAGCTTACTGTTTATACAGCAAAACAACTTGATATTGTTATGTCATACAGCACACTGTGTGTGACAGATTGACTAGCTTACTGTTTATACTGTAATTCAACCTATTTTATTTTTATTTAGTACTTTGAAAATAGTGTGACGTTAAATGGAACAAATTCTTTCTTTTTCTTGTAACAAAATTTTGAAATTAAATTTTTTTCAGTTTGGGGAAAATGTCTTCTCTTTTCTTCCTAACTAGGGGAAAATGTCCACCCTCATTTGAAATTAGGGGAAAATGTCTTAGGTGACATTTTTTTAGGGGAAATGTCCTAGGGGAAAATGTCCCAGGGGATAATGTCCGGAACCTTTAGCTTGCATATGTCACAATGTAATGGAAACTTTATGTGATATTATGCCTCTTGGTTTAACATCCATCTGTAACTATGTAATGGTAAAGTATGTGATAATATCCCACTCATTTTACCTTTTGTTTGTCACTATGTAATGGATACTGTGTGATAATATCCTGCTCAGTTTAGCTTGCATATGTCGCTATGCAGGACTGAAAATAAGCAGTCTGACATTTGCAGAATGAGGTCCTCAGAAGGTGAATTTGATGATGCTATCCCATACAGTGGGCCAATTTATCCTCTGGGTACCTCTTTCGGTTTAGTTTTGAGACCCTGATTCAGATTTAGGTTCACAGAGGATAAATTTAGTGATGCTACCCTGCTGAGCAGGGTAGCATCACTAAATTCACCCTCTGGGGACCTCATTTTGCAGATGACAGTCTGCTTATTTTCTGGTTTGTCAATATGTCATGGTAAGTTTGTGTGATAATATCCCTCTCAGTTTTTTAGCTCACCTACATCTGTAAGATGTGGTGAGCTATTGTGATAACCTCGGGCGTCGGCGTCCGGCGTGTCCAGTATTGTAAGATTTAATGTTAAGGTGAATTTCTCAAGCATCAGTGGGCTCAGGCCTTTGATATTGCATATGTAGGTTGTAGGGGACTATTAGAACAGTATTTAACCCTGAAACTACGACTTTTTTCCAAATTTCAGCTAAAATTTTCGGCCAAAATTTGTAAGAATTTGCATTTAGGTGTTGTAAGAATTTGTGTTAAAGTCAGCTTTTGTGCAGATTGTGCTGGTTTAACTTCTCATTACTGTTGATTTTCATATTTCAATAACAACTGTAGGTATTAACCCTACTGTATGCAGAAATTTAACGAAGATTTTCTTTTTTTTCACTCAAAATTTTCATGTTTTTCTCGGACTTAGTAAATTTTAAGTTGTAAAACTTTGTAAACTTTGTGTTTAGGTGAGTTGTGTTTCTATGTGTCTTTCCAAGCGATTAATATTCTACACTTGGGTTACTGAACTCCATTGCAGTAATATTTAACCCTCATTACATGCATATTTGAGGAATTTGATGCTGATTTTCTGCCAAAACTTGTAAGAATTTGCGTTTAGGTGTTGTAAGAATTTGCATTAAAGTCAGCTTTTGTGCAGATTGTGGTGCTTTAACTTCTCATTACTCTTGATTTTCATATTTCAATAACAACTGTAGGTATTAACCCGACTGTATGCAGAAATTTAACGGAAATTTTCTTTTTTTTCAGTCAAAATTTCCATGTTTTTCTCGGACTTAGTAAATTTTAAGTTCTAAAAGTTTGTGTTAAGGTGAGGTGTTAAGGTGAGTTCTCAAAGATCAGTGGGCTCAGGCCTTTGATATTGCATATGTAGGTTGTAGGGGACTATCAGAACAGTATTTAACCCTGATACTATGACTTTTTTCCAAATTTCAGCTAAAATTTTCTGCCAAAAGTTGTAAGAATTTGCGTTTAGGTGTTGTAAGAATTTGCGTTAAAGTCAGCTTTTGTGCAGATTGTGCTGCTTTAACTTCTCATTACTGTTGATTTTCATTTTTCAATAACAACTGTAGGTATTAACCCTACTGTATGCAGAAATTTAATGGAAATTTTCTTTTTTTTTCAGTCAAAATTTTCATGTTTTTCTCGGACTTAGTAAATTTTAAGTTGTAAAACTTTGTAAACTTTATGCTTTGGTGAGTTGTGTTTCTATGTGTCCTTCCAGGCGATTAATATTCTGCACTTGGGTTACTGAACTCCATTGCAGTAATATTTAACCCTAATTACATGCATATTTGAGGAATTTGAGGCTGATTTTCTGCCAAAACTTGTAAGAATTAGCGTTTAGGTGTTGTAGGAATTTGCGTTAAAGTCAGCTTTTGTGCAGATTGTGGTGCCTTCACCTCTCATTACTGTTTATTTTCTCATTTCAGTAACAACTGTAGGTATTAACCCTACTGTATGCAGAAATTTAACTGATTTCTTTTCTTTTTTTCAGTCACAATGTTAACATTTTTGTCTGACTTACTCAATTTTAAGTTCTAAAAGTTTGTGTTAAGGTGAGGTGTTAAGGTGAGTTCTGTTTCTATGTGTCTTTCCAGGCAATTGATATTGTACGCATGGGTTACTGAACTACATTGCGGTAACGTTGCGCCCTTATTACATGCATATTTGAGGAATTTGACGGGTATTTGTGGAACTTATATTCACTTTCTTTAAAAAAATTTTTTTTTAACTTTTTAGCTCACCTGACTTTCAGTCAGGAGAGCTATAGTGATCACTCACCGTCCGTCGTCCGTCGTCTGGCGTCCGTCGTCCGTGAACATGGTGTTTGCGTCTTCTCCTCCCAAACCGCTGAACCACTTTAATTGATATTTGAGATAATAGTTTGTTATGACATCGCAATTTGATTTTGTTCAAATCAAGTTGCCCCGCCCGTGGGTAGGGCCACACCCAAAAAGTGTGCTGAAATCTTAAAAAATCTTCTTCTCATGAACCAGCAGTAGCAGAGACTTGATATTTGGTGTGCAGCTTCCTTTTGAGGTGTAGACTCAGATTTGTTCAAGAGAAGTTTGTGGGGCTATACTTGGCGTCGTTATGGGAGGGGCAAAATTTTTTGCCCCGCCCAAAATTTCTATTTTCCAAACCGAGAGGCTGATTTGAACCAAATTTTATGTGAGGGCTTATTGGGTCATAAGTACCTAATTTATGCTGATTTTTTTTTTCCCGTAGCCCCATGGGAACCGCAGGAGCTAAAAATAGAAAAAAATTAAAACGCCCATATCTCCAAAACTGCACGGCAACGAGAAATTTTATTTGGTGTGAAGCTTCCTTAGGACCAACAGAAAGAATTGATAAAAAAAAATTGCCATCGGTTTTATCATAGGGTACAGTTTCGGGACTTTGAAAAAGTGCTGAGTCAGCACTTTTTAACACTGTAGGCAATGGGAAAAACATTAAAAAATCTTCTTCTCCAGATCCAGCAGGCAGAATCTTTTGATATTTGGTATGCAACATTGTAGGTGGATCTGATTCAAGTTTGTTCAAATCGGCCCCCTGGGTTCATATTTGGGCTCAGTATAGGAGCCCGATTTCGAACTTAGTGCATTTCAGACAAATTTCTTAAAAAATCTTCTTCTCCAGATCCAGCAGGCAGAATCTTTTGATATTTGGCATGCAACATTGTGGGGTGGATCTGATTCAAGTTTGTTCAAATCGGCCCCTTGGGTTTATATTTGGGCTCAGTATAGGAGCCCAAATTTGAACTTAGTGCATTTCAGGCAAATTTCTTTGAAAATCTTCTTCTCAAGATCCAGCAGGCAGAATCTTTTGATATTGGGTATTCAACATTGCAGGGTGGATCTGATTCAAGTTTGTTCAAATCGGCTCCCTGGGTTTATATTTGGGCTCAGTATAGGAGCCCAAATTTGAACTTAGTGCTTTTCAGACAAATTTCTTAAAAAATCTTCTTCTCCAGATCCAGCAGGCAGAATCTCTTGATATTTGGTATGCAACATTGTGGGGTGGATCTGATTCTATTTTGTTCAAATCGGCTCCCTAGATTCATATTTGGGCTCACTATAGAAGCTCGAATTCGAACTTAGTGCATTTCAGGCAAATTTCTTCAAAAATCTTCTTCTCCAGATCCTGCAGGCAGAATCTTTGATATTTGGTATCCAACATTGTGGGGTGGATCTGATTCCAATTTGTTCAAATCGGCCACCTGGATTCATATTTGGGCTCACTATAGAAGCCCAAATTCAAACTTAGTGCATTTCAGGCAAATTTCTTCAAAAATCTTCTCAAGATCCAGCAGGCAGAATCTTGTGATATTTAGTATGCAACATTGTGGGGTGGATCTGATTCAAGTTTGTTCAAATCGGCCCCCTGGGTTTATATTTGGGCTCAGTATAGGAGCCCAAATTTGAACTTAGTGCATTTCAGGCAAATTTCTTTGAAAATCTTTTTCTCAAGATCCAGCAGGCAGAATCTTGTGATATTTGGTATGCAGCATCCTTAGGGGGGTGAGATGCAAGTTTGTTCAAGCCATGTCTCTAGGTCCATATTTGGGCTCACTGTGGGAGCTTGAATTGTAACTTTGTTCGAAATGAGGAATTTTCTTAAAAAATCTTCTTCTTCAGATCCAGCACTCGGAATGGTTTGATGTGGTGAGTAGCATCCTTGGGGGGGGGGGGGGGGGGGATGCAAGTGTGTTAAAGCCAAGTCCATGGGTCTATATTTGGGCTCCCTGTGGGAGCCCAAATTATAACGTAGTCAATATGAGGAATTTTTCTTTAAACATCTTCTTCTTCAGATTCAGCAGTTGGAATGTTTTGATATTTGGCATGGAGCAACCTTAGGGGGCTGAGATTCAAGTTTGTTCAAGCCAAGTCCCTTGGTTCATATTTGGGCTCACTATGGGAGCCTGAATGACAACTTAGTTCAAAATGAGGAATTTTCTTTAAAAATCATCAGATCCAGCAGATGAATGCTTTTGATATTTTTTATGCAGCATCCTTAGGGGGGTAAGATTCAAGTTTGTTCAAGCCATGTCCCTAGGTCCATATTTGGGCTGATTGTGGGAGCTCCAATTGTAACTTGGTTCAAAATGAGGAATTTTCTTTAAAAATCTTCTTCTTCAGATCCAGCAGTCGGAATGTTTTGATAATTGGTGTGCAGAATCGTTAGGGGTGTGAGTTTCAGGTTTGTTAAAGCCAAGTCCCTGGGTTCATATATGGGCTCCCTGTGGGAGCCCGAATTATGACTTAGTTCAGTATGAGGAATATTCTTTAAAAATCTTTTTTTAGATCCACTGGTCAGAATATTTGGATATTTGGTTTCAGCTTTTATTAGGAGGAGCAGATGCAACTTGTGGAAATCAATTCTCTGGGTTGATATTTAGGCTAACATGTCAGGTGAGTGCCCTCAGGCCCCCTATGGCCTCTTGTTTTTTTTATTATTTAATACTTTTTCATACTTGTTACTAGTAACATTAAGGCTTATTTTAGTTGTTGATGTGATGTATTTTTGTTGGGACTTATAGTCACTTTCTTGAACGAATGTTTTTCCGCAACTCCTCTTTAACCAATGAATGCACTTATATTAATTAAAATTTCAGTGATTTATGAAAGCCTTTCCTAATTCTTATTTATGATTTAATATCTGGCCTCACGATTCATATTCTTAATCATAAACATTTCTAAAAGATGTATCCAATGATTCTATGTTGAATTGATATATAATAAATGCAGAAATATAGACTTTCCAAAGCCATCACATAAACCACATTAATCATTTGATGCCTAGTTAATGATTTATATTAACTAAATATTAGGCATGTTACATTGGAACGACATCATGAAGCACGAATGTAGGTGAGCGTTGGGATGTAACATCCCTCTTGTTTTTGTTTATTCCTGCGAAAAAATATTTTGAGGTTAAATAAAATGAAGTAAAATGAAATTAAGAAAAAAAATGATTGCTATTTATGGTTTATTTTCAGATCGTATTGATGATAAAAGAGGAAGCGGAATGTCAGGATGGAAACTTTTTGCAGTTATCATTATTTTTATTCTTGGACTTGGAGTGTGTGCAATTGTAGGATTTTTAATATTTTTAAAGAAACAAGAAGACTCAAGAAAAAGATTTTACTGAAATTTTCAATCTGCACAGTATCATAATCTTGTTCATTTTATAAATTTGTATTCTAATTTCCTAATCGGAGACTGTTTGACGTCAGAGCACTACAGCAGTCAAAACACTTTTCATGATAATCTCGGAAAATTTCTCTCTTTTTTTTCTTCTAAGAAGTAAAAGTCCTAATTTTTGAAGAACTGAAATTTCAAAAATTAGTGTCATAGATGTAAAAATGATGAGTGGTGAGAAAAAAAGTGAAATTGTACTGTGTTTGTCATATTCTTCAGTTCATTTTGGTGTTGCAGGTTATTGAACCTTTTGGTTTAAACAATATTTATTTCGAGAATATAATAATAGAAATTGCTACATACATTGATGTGGATTCGGCAGGAAGCTATAAGCTTATACAAGGCCGTGTCCACCAAAACAAGATTACATGTAGTTACCAATGTCAATAGCAGGTATATGGATGACTTTATGTCCTTAGTTGAACAGTATTTGTATACATAACACAGGCGTCAGTAGTCGAGTTCACACATCGTTGTCCGTGGGTCCCCGCCCGTACTCCAGGCCAACACCTTACCCCACACAGATATAGTACGAGTATTGCACAAGAGACGTCTTTAACTCCTAAACATTTTTTTTCCGTTTCAAAAACACAGCTCTTCGGCCCCCAATGGAGCGGGCTCAATAAGCTCGCTCCAGTGGAGGGTCGTGAGCCACGTTTCTGAGTCCAAAATTGCAAAGGAAGTAAAGTTTGATTACGTGGAGTATTTGTTAATAGGACCACCCAATCTTGGCCGTCGCGTGAGGCAGGGGTAGGGACCACCGGAAGACGTTGTGTAAGAATATTGAGACTACAGGCTAGTCAGCTTGAATACATGGTGCATTTACTATACAGGAATGACATAAGTAATTTCATTCGAATCGTTTCGCAGAAGATTATATGTACAAACCGTGAATACAGTCCGAGTGGCGCTGAGTGCAATGAGAGTTGAGTGGTGGTGAGGGCTATAATCGTTACGTTCAGCTAGTTTGGTAACCATATTCATAGCAATTTTAATATTTTGACCGGTTTACTATGGTGATACAAATTAATCATTGGAATCGCTTACTTGATAATATAAAATCGTGTACCACTTCAAAGATAAGACGGTTGTCTTCATTGTTCAAGAATTCCGAACCAAAAAGAAGTGTAGATACGTCCGCCCCAAAAGGAAGTAGGTTAATTGTATAATTACGAGCGTCTGTGAAAATAGGACAATGCAAGAGAAAATGATCAGTAGTCTCTCGCTCACCACACTGGCATGTGGGGTTTGGTAATAATTGATTATCATATAAGTGTGAATTGAAGTTACTACACCCCAGTCATAGCCTACAATGGTATATTTGGGCTGTGCGAGATTTCGCCTTACTATAGAACTTTGGAGGCTGTTGATTACCATCATTTAGGAAAGTTATAAAATTAATCAATGACGAGTTCTCACGAACAGGCAAGGGCAGATTATTCCATTGGTCGGTAACGCTGGGGATGAATGAAGACTTGTACAGTTCGGTCCGACAGTAGGGAACACGATGGTTTTGACTTGATCGGAGGCTGAGTAGTGGATTGGTCAAAGAGGCAAGTGGAGGGACTTTACTGGAGATGTGTGGAGATACCATGCGATGGTGCATTTTAAAGAACTGAATCAACTTGTGTTTGCGACGTCTTTCTTGTAATGGGTCCCATCTTGTTTCTAAATAAAGTGAGGCCTTACTAGCACTAACAGTTGCCCCCATAATAATCTTTGCCACTGCAATCTGTATTTTTTCCAGTTCCGTCACTTGGGTTACAGAACAATTGTCCCAAACAGTATCCGCGTATTCAAGAAGAGGCCTAATAAAAGCAAAATATATTTTTTCTAAGACAATACGATCTAAATTAAATTTGTGCCTCCTCAGTAAGTCTAAGCGAGACCAGGCTTTAGAGCAAATGTGGTCGATATGATCGTTCCATGTGCAGCTGCTGTTCAGTATGACCCCCAAGTGTTTGTGAGTAGAGACTTCAGATATCTGAGTACCGCCTAAAAATAAGGGTGGATGGTAGATGGGGTTGCTTTTGCACGATATTAGCATACTTTCAGTTTTGTTCGGATCGAACTCCACTAACCATGTTTTAGCCCAATGTTCAATTGTGGCCAGATCATGATTGATTACATTTGAGGCTTGTTCAGGGTTCTCTATAATGAGATATAAGGATGTGTCATCTGCGAAGAGGCAAATACTGCTCAGTAGATCTCTGGTAATGTCGTTAATGTATATGAGGAACAATAAAGGCCTGAGAATTAATCCTTGTGGAACACCGGCATTAATGGTTCTCCATGCGGATGTCTCCGACGATATCACAACTCGCTGTAACCTATTTGCAAGGTAAGATTTTTAAAACAGCAGAAGTTCACCCGAAATGCCAATACTCTCTAGCTTGTAGATAAGACCAGCATGCCATACTTTGTCGAAAGCCTTACTAACATCACAAAAGACAACCCTGACTTCTTTACCTTCATCAAGGGCTCGGCAGAATTCATGATATATGTCGGTCAGTTGGATTACGGTTGAATCACCGGGTGTAAAACCGGACTGAAATTGACTGAGAACGTTATTGTCAATTGGGAACTCCCACAAATGCTTAAACACACATTTTTCTAAAATTTTGCCAACACAACTAATCAGTGATATTGGGCGGTAATTAGTAACAGAGTTGGAGGGTTGTTTTTTCAATATTGGGGAGAGGTTTGCTTTTTTCCACAGTGACGGAAAGTACGAGTTATTCAATAGGATATTAAATAAAATCAAGAGTGGTTCGCATAGGGAAGACTTACATTCTCTGAGGAGACATGGGCTTATTAGATCTGGACCAGATGCTTTGGACACTTTTATCGACTTCATTGCAGAATATACTTTGCTGCAATGTAGAGTAATACAACCGATACTTACGGAAACTCGAGGTGGCGCGTTTGGCAGAGAAGCATTCGAATCATCAACTGTTGAGATAGAGCTGAAATATTCATTGAGCACTTCAGCTTTTTCAACACTTGAGGAGTATATTTTGTTAGAATGGTTGAGAGTAGGAATTCCCGCTGAAGTGCTGCTGCCGATGAATGATTTCAGGGTCTTCCACCAACGTGATGGTGGTGTTTCGCTGCTCCTCAGAGTTGATTGGACTTTGGACAAATATAACGCTTTGGCCTTTCTAATGGCCGATACGACTTCGTTCCGCTTCAGTTTATATTTAGCCCAGGCTTGTGGAGTATCGGTACGTTTGGCATTACGATACAAACGTTTTCTCTGTCTAATCAGTAATCTTATTTCATTATGCATCCATTTCGGTTGGTCTGTTCATGTGGTAATAAATCTGTTGGGTATATAGAGAGATGCAGTATCGAGTATCTTGTCGGTAAAATTAGAAACTATAGTATCGAGACATGGATTATCAAAGAGA
This sequence comes from Pictodentalium vernedei, assembly GCA_031216915.1. Taxonomy (NCBI): domain Eukaryota; kingdom Metazoa; phylum Mollusca; class Scaphopoda; order Dentaliida; family Dentaliidae; genus Pictodentalium; species Pictodentalium vernedei. The sequence continues at coordinate 663,580,409 of CM062295.1, forward strand.
GAATTCCGTTCGACGCTAGAGAAGGCTTCATTTAACTCTTCGTAGTTACCCTGGGAGTAGAGCCATATTCTCCTCTTGAATGAGAGGAATGGTGGTTTTAGAAATTCAACCTCAAGTGAAATTGGACAGTGGTAGCGCATCATGTTTGGGATAAGTGGTTCGATCACGTCACAGCTTTTCATGTTGATTGTGTCACTAAGAGCAAAGAGATCCAACAATGAGGTCGACGATTCGGTAAAACAAGTTGGCTCACATACAACTTGCCTTAGATTGAAAAAATGTAATATTTCAGAGAAACCACTTCTTGAGGGAACGACTTGGTTGTCATTAAAATCACCTGTGACGATTAAATCGGCAATTTTCGTGTCTCTGGCTTTTTCGATGGATGCGGATATGGCTTCCCAAGCATCTTATGGACTGTTGGGTGGCCGGTAGAATACCCCTAACAGTAACGATCTTGTCCGTTTTGTAAATACTTCTGCCCATATGCACTCCGTATTCAGCGTATGTAGGTTCAGCCTTGATCGAAATGAAATACCGTCTTTGATATAAATGGCAACCCCACCTCCCCTTGTCGAGTGGTCAAATCTCAGTGGTTCTTGGAACCTGTGGAGGATGACATCGGGTGCCGGATCGTTGCTATCCAGCCATGTCTCTGACAAGGCCACAATGTCAAATGATGCATATTCATATTGAATGATATCAAGTTTGGGTTTTAGACTCTGGATATTAAGATGGACTATTTTTAAAGTATTCTGGTTGTGATCCGAGTTGAAGGAATTTGGACCAGGGTTAGTTTCAATGTCACCGCACAATAATAACCTTAAAGCCAAATGGAGCAATGAGATGGCAAGGAAAGCTGAAAACATTACTTTTAGTGTGAGCGCAATCTTCCAAACGTTCGTGTTGCTGTAAGAATATGAAGTTTCATCCGGATGGTTTACTAAGTGAGAATTAGGGAACTCACTGAAGTGGCCGAGAAACAAGGCAACAACAGCAATAAAGCTTTCATGCAGCCCAACCCCACTGAGACGCAGGAGCAAGTAAGCTAAGACACAAATGGATCTCTTCTTCGGTAAACAACCCTTTACATGACGACAATAAACTTTGAAGTTGAAAGTTGAACCTTTTGATCATGACCAGTCATCTGTGTTGTCTTTGGGCAAGACACTTCCTTCTGAATGCTCAAGTGGGAGCCTGGTGGCACCCAAGCACTCAAGCCACTGATCTAATTCTGTTTGGAATTTGATGCAGTTATGGGCTGGAAAAGTCTAGCCCTTAAATGGCACATGGCCTATGTTTAGATTTACTCTTTTGGAATATTTCCCTTGGCCGGATAAGCGAAGCTATGGTTTGCTTCTCTGTAGGGCTGCACGATATTCAAAACAGAATACCGGTATCGGTATTCAAAAAAATACCGCGGTATACCAATATATCGAAAAATGTTCAGAAAAATGAACATAAGTACCACAGTCGAGACTTGAGGCATTTCAGTAGGAACGAATTAGCATGCCTTGATGACGCGGTTCGAAAAACTTTTAGCCCAAGGCAGACGATATCAAAATTTATTATTTAAAAAAAACGTTAGTCAGATTTTCCAAATAAAATTTCTACAAAACAATATCATGTAACCCCTCATTGGAACGAGCTCAACAAAATTTTTGAAATTTATTTTTTCAGTTGCTGAAATTGTATATTACGTAAGCACATGCAGACGATTCCGTGGGTAAAGGGATAATATTATTCATTCGGTGCTACAGTTAAAAAACTCAAGACATCTTGCAAATTAAATTGTGAGTAAATAAATAATGATGATAAACCGATATTTTTGTAATTACACCGGTATTCAATCGATATTGGTTTGAATACCGGTATATATCAGTTTATCGATATACCATGCAGCCCTACTTCTCTGACCAACTAATATACTGCAGGTAATTGAATAGCCATGAAGATTAACTGATTGAGTGCCAGAAGTTGCTATCAGGGCTTTCAGAAAAAAATGAGGGTATCAGAGCAAAGCCAACATTTTCATTGCTCACACTTCATATTCAGTCACTTGCTAATAATATTTTGTTTATATAAATTTGTTTTATTACATATTATTGGAGAGTGCCTGTGGGTATTCGCCAATAATTTGTTATGAAACAAATTTTGAATAACAAATTCAGAGGGGGCACGGTGGCGTCGCGGTAACCGGTTCTCGTCAGATCACCGAAGTTAAGCAATGTCGAGCGCGGTTAGTAGTTGGATGGGTAATCATTTCAGCGACTGATTCGTGCTCCCGCATTGTGTCCTTGGGCAAGGCACTTAACCCCGATTGCCTACATGGGGGCACGATGACGCTGTGTACTAAGGCGTACTGCATGTCGATGGTGCACATGTCTTCAACCAATCTAACCGTGCCTGTGCCGCGATGCAGAGTTCAGAGTTACGATGTTGGAGAGCTGGCAGCTGCTCGTCGTTGCCCGGTGGTTCTTTCCAGGTACTCCGGCTTCCTCCACCTGTAAAACTGTCACCGACATGATATGACCCTGGCTGTTAATGTGTTGTTAAACCCTAATAAAAAAAAAACAAATTCAGATCACCAAAAATAATCTAGCCCTGAACCAGCTAATTTTCTTTGAACCATTGCCAGAAATGTTGCTCATTTGTGACTTAATGTGATCAAACGTTTGAAAACATTACCTTTAGAAATGAAAACTCACCACAGCGATAGTTTTGTGAGTACCCTGCACAGTTCCACTAATTGTTTCAACATCTTGGTGTTTTCAAGGCGAGTTAAATACTTATTGTTTGGAATATCTATAAGTGAAGCACAAAAGAGTATCTCTATAAATAATGTAACACAACATCAACAGTAGCCTGTGCAAATTTCCATGAAAATTTAGTAAACAAACAGGCTATAAGAGCGTTGAATCCCCTACAGAATTAGACTTGTGGTTTGAGAGCATGGGTAACACTGTGTACAAAACCGTACAGTATGTTGATGGTATACTTGCCTTGAGATACTGCTAACCCTGCTCATTGTGGGTTCTTTCATTGGAGAGTCCAGCAGTTATTCCACTCTGGTTCATCCGGCTTCTTCCACCTATAGAACTATCTGATACAATATGACCCTAGCTGTTGAATGTGTTGTTAAACACCAATAAACAAACAAAACATTCCAATGAGGGGGTAATGAGCTATGTTTTGCGAGACAAAAAATGAAACAAAGAATAAGACACAGTTGAAAAAAAAATTTGAATGGAATTTTGAATAGTTTCTGATCTGTGGGGCAACTAGTTTAAGTACAGGATTAAAAGGCACTGATTGATGGAAAAAATGCTTTGAAAATAATTTTGTGGTGTTTGAGTGTGCTCCGATTTCCCCCCAAAATGTGTTAATGAGGCCTAAAAAAGTTTAAAATCTGTTTCTCAGCCTCTCACACAAGTTCCTTTTGGCATGCTCTGTTTTTACAAACAATGCAAATTTGAAAAAAATAAAAATTAAATGGTCTGTGTCTGATATTTTACCGAAGTGCCCCTTGAGTGCAATAAGGCTTTGCAATGCTTTAGCATTGCAAAGCCTTCTTGCACTCAAGAGACCAATGACTAGGGCTGCACAGTATTTCAATAAACCGATACATACCGACATTCAAACCAATATCGATTGAATACTGGTGTAATTACAAAAATATCGGTTTATCGTCATTATTTATTTACCCACAATTTAATTTTCAAGATATCTTCAGTTTTTTAACTGTAGATCAGAATGAATAATAATTTCGATTTACCCAAGAAATCGTCTGCATGTACCCACAAGCTCGTTCCAATGGAGGGGTCACATGATATTGTTTTGTAGAAATTTTTAGAAAAATTTGATTTAAAATAATAAATTTTGATATCGTCTGCGTAGTGTAAAGGCTTTTCGAACTGCATCATCAAGGCATACTGATTCATTCCAACTGTGATGCCTCAAGTCTCGATTTTGGTACTTATGTTCATATATCTGAGCATTTTTTCGATATACTGGTATACCGCAGTATTTTTTTGAATACCGATACCGGTATTCTGTTTTCAGTATCGTGCAGCCCTACTAATAACACCACCACCCTTGCTATTCTGTAAATTATGAGGCCTAAAACATACAACAAACCAAGAACATGAACTTTTGATGGCAAAGAATTAACTACAAAAATAAAATGTAAAATAAAAAATTCCCACACACATGCAAATTCTCTCGTTTTCAAAAACATATTCTCCTATTTGTGTAATTGGTTATTTAGCACCATCCCGTAAGTCAGATTTGATAAAAATATTATCAAATATAACTGTTGGATTTAGGAAATCAATTTGAACTTGATCCATGTCAACCTCGATGTGTCCTTACACTGCTTAATTTCTCATATCAATCACCATTTGATACAGTGTGCAGTGCTACTATCTTCAAGAAATGTCAAAATAATTTATAGTTGAACCTATCTTGAGAGACCACCCTTTTTGCCAGGCAGAAGTGGTCTCTCAAAACATGTGGTCTATCATGACAGGTCCTTTACAGAGTAAAACAACCAAATGGTACAAGGTCACAGCGGTCTCTCCTGACAGGCGGGTCTCTCATGGCAGTGGTCTCTCCAAACAGGTTTTACTGTAGTTCATTTCACATTACATGTAGTAATTCGGGTTACTGAATAGATCACTTAATTATTTGACCATATTTTGAAATAAACAAACTGAACGTATGTTACACAATATTCACATTGAAAATTGCATATCTAATCAATAATGAAATTTAAGTTTAAAAAAATACAGAACTACAGTAATCATGTCGACCCTAATGTATTGATAAAACACAGGGTCTGTGTGTACAACATTAAGATCAGTTATTGCATCTGTCTTAGTTGGCAGCTGATTATAGATGCCGGTAGGGGACTATAGGTTTGCACTCTGTACATCCGTCAGTCTGTCCGTCTGTCAGTCACACTTTAGTTTTCTGGAGTTTTTTTGGAAACACTTCAACGGAATGATTTCATTTTTGGTAAACTACTATAGAACGATGACTTACAGATCAAGTTTGAGTTTCATGCTGATTGCATTATTCTTGTGTGAGTTATGGCCCTTGGAAATATGGAAAAGCACCAAAATATCAGTATTTTTTATACTCTACCAATGACCCAGACTTAGCTGGTGCTAACTCGAAAATATTTAGGGTCAAACGCAAATTTTACCCCCCAATCCTCAAAATTTGCCTCTAAAACCGAAAATTACATGTCCTATATGGTCCGCCATACTTTTACTCCACTGCCCATGCGCAGTGTCAAGGAGGTCTCGAAATTGCCGCCAAAAGTCATTCTTTGTTTGGCCCTCAATATAGTTACACTTCACTGTTATTTGTGCTTGTAAATCTCAGTTTTAAAGATGCCAGACGCATAATTATGAGAGAAATGGTGAATATATGGTGGAAATAGAAGGTGGAGAGGAAAAAACAGTGGAAAGAAATGTTCAGGGCTGTAACTTATAATTATTTTACGAAATTATTCATGTTACCTATTTTCGAGGCATGACCTTGTTGTGGTCATTCTTGCTATGAATGTTCCATTGTTTAATCAGTGTTTCCTCTCTCCCTTTCCTTTATTCCCCCCTAGCTATTCTCCCATGCTTTTGACTTATTTTTTGTAATGTTTATTACTAAAATTTCTTGAGAGTTTTGGCTTGGTAACAGAATTATTTTCTGTTTTTTCCCCATGTTTACGTCCTCACCCTAGGGGTGTTTAGGCATTTTGGTCTGCATCTACCAACTGATGTTCTACAGTTTCTTCTCTGGAAGCCTCTGTTTTGCACCAGATAGTGTTTAAATTGGTAACTGATTTCGGGCTATGTTTGTTTCAGTGCCTGGAGTCATGTTTCCGGTTTGTTGACACTTTTGCTTATGTTGACAACTGTTACTTCTGACAGTGATTACTTGTCTTCTGCTTAATTTAGTTCATAGCAAGATACATTAATATTGTCCATAAGTGTTACATTAATTTTTTCAAAATGATTAAAATTTTTGTCCAAACTTAGGCTTTTTGGGGATCCTTTGGGCTCATGGTTTCCATTGGGAAATTGGGCTCTTCTGAAAAATTTTTCAAAATTTTTTTTTTTTTTTGAAAATTATTTTCTTTTGAATTGTTATAATGAGTTATAATATATTATGTATATTTATTTCAAGGATTAATGCGAGTAATATGACGGAACTGGATAAACAAGCTGATCGTGCAGGGCTCGCCTTGAGTAAAATGGTCGGGGCCTAAAAAAAGCACCCCACATATTGAGGTTGGGGCCTTTTCGGGGCTGATTTTCCATTTTGTCCATTATTGTTAGTGCTTTTTTGTGGAAAATGTCAGGGCTTGAAAAAAAGCCCCCAGCAAGTGCTCCTCAGGGCTGATCTCAGGGCCTGGGCTGATCAGCCCCGACTCAAGGCAAGCCCTGTCGTGGCTCCAAGTTTATATATGGAGTCCACCCAATCGGTCAGAGCGAGTATTCGGGTGTACGATTATGCTACATGCATAGATCTCAAGATGCGTACTTTCACGTGATGGTACATCAGGCGTCGGAAAGTATCTTTGCTTCCTTATCATAGGAGGCGTATATCAGTTCCGAGCAATATGCTTCGGTCTGAATGTAGCCCCCTGGGCGTTCACCACAATAACGGACTCGGTAATGACTCATTTCCGAGCTTATTCGTCTGCGATAACTTCGGCCTACCTGGACGACATTCATACAGGTACGGCAATGAGTTAACACTTCAGAACTATGTGCAGAATCTGCTTCTATTGCTCCGACGTCTCGGTTTCTTAAGTAAACGAGGAGAAGTCAGATCTGGTATCATCCAAGTCATTCACCCACCGGGGGATGAGCTTCGTAACGCACAACTTTTTTGTTTGTCTGCCTTTACCCAGAATGAAATTATTCAGTTGTTATGCTCACTATTGTCTTCGCTCAGACAGAGTCTCAGCGAGTGATCTTATGAGACTGATACGTTTAGGGAGAACTGCTGCGATTTTATTCCGATGGGGCGGTTACGCATTGGTCCTCTCCAAATTTCTTCAATTCAAAATTGGAGGGTGAAGATTCTTTTGCTCGATACGGACATCTTCTTGTCAAATCAAGTGAATAAGAGATTTAGACTTGGGCAAGTTTTCTGGGCTTAACTCAGGTAGTTCCACTGCAGTTGCCGGATCCGAGTTTTACAGTCTTGACCGATGCCAGTAAAACAGGTTGGGTCGTTTCATTGATCCCAACGGATTGAAGTGCCAGGGTCTTTTGATCCCGTAGTTCCTTATCAAGCACTCTAACATCAAGTATGATGTCATTTTGGCTTGCGCTACGTTATTGGATAACGTAATTCAGAATGTTCATATGCTAATTCTGTCCGACAACTCGACGGTATTAGCGTATTTTCGGAATTATGGAGGCACTCATTCTATCCTGTTATTCATGTTAACGGAATGAATCTTTCGGTTGCTACTAGAACATCAAGTTCTCCTATCAGTCCACCATATTCCGGGTCGTCTGAATGTATTAGCGGACTCCCTTCGCGGAGGGGCCGTTTGTTGCCACCAGAATCGGCTTTCATCAAACGTTTTTTCAATCAGATTGTTACCAATGCGAGCGGCCAATGATCGACTTATTCGCGACGCATCTCAACAATCAGTTGCAGACGTATGTGTCATTATGTTTGGATCTTTGAGCGTTTGCAGTAAATGCTCTATCGATCTTGTTAGACGGAATAATAAGATATGCGTATCTTCCATCGCTGTTGATTCAGCAGATATTGCTCTAGTGTAATTATTTCAATGCAAATTCTGTTGGTAGCTTCTCTAGCTCCACAAAGACTGTGGACTAATTTACTCAGGCGTCTGTTGTGGGACATGTCTTGGAAGCTTCCTCCACATTTCGGTCCATTCCATGGTCAGATGGATTTAATCTAAGTCAGTTCTGCTTATGATTATATCTTAATTCAGCAGTCTGTGTTTTAGTTTTAAGCTCATGAAGTAAGAGTTCTTCTACTTCATGGGCTTAAGCTATTTATATTGTTATTACAGATTTAATAAGGGCTGCATATTGGTGTTAGCCCTCCATTTTCACGATTTTGTATCTGAGAATATTGAGTCCTTTTCTGCAGATCTACATTGTTTAGGTCAGCTATTTTTTACTCAGAATGTTGTCTACTAAACAGTGGCAACTATGCGTGTATAGGCTTTCGGTTCCGGCAGTGACTGTCCTGCTGCCCTCTTTGCTGTAAGAATGACTTTTGGTGGCAATTTCGAGAGCTCCTTGATACTGCGCATGCACAGTGGAGTAAAAGTATGGAGGACCATATAGGACATGTAATTTTCAGTTTTAGATGCAAATTTGGGGGAATGGGGGGTAAAATTTGCGTTTGGCCCTAAATATTTTAGAGTTAGCACCAGCAAAGTCTGGGTCATTGGTAAGTATAAAAAATATATAAATTACTACAAGTTTTTTAACTTTCTGGAATTTTTTGGAAGCGCTTCAACGGAATGATTTCATTTTTGGTAAACTACTATAGAACGATGACTTACAGATCAAGTTTCATTTACACTCTGTCCATCCATCCGTCAGTCTGTCAGTCAGTCTGTCAGTCATACTTTAGTTTTACGGACTTTTTTTTGGAAATGCTTCAACCGAATGATTTCATTCTTGGTAACCTACTATAGAACAATGACTTACAGATCAAGTTTGAGTTTCATGCTGATTGCATTATTCTTGTGTGAGTTATGGCTCTTGGAAATATGGAAAAGCGCCAAAATGTCAGTTTTCCAGACTTTTTTTGGAAACGCTTCAATGGAATTCATGCTGATCACATCTAGGTTATAACATTTGAATAATTATTAATGCTCATTAGTCCTGTAGGGGACATTGTATTGCTTCTGCGATACGTGTGCTTTTGTTTCATTTTACTACAAGTAACCAAACAATTTTGTTATTTCATCACCAACTGCACTCTTCATTGCCAAAATGATGTTTCATCAGATCTGAGGCAATTTTTGCTGCTAAAATTTTAACCAATCAAGGATTTTTAGTGCCAGATAAAAATTTTAGTGCAATAAGCTAAATTGGCACTAGACAGTATAAATACTGCTCAGGGGCTCTGGCAGGCATGCGGTGATAAGGAGTCTTGCAGAAACATGGGGTCAGGGAGAGGAATTTTTGTGGCATATATTCACGAAATCATGCTCAAAGAGGCTTTTCTTAACCCTTTACCCAATGCAGACGATATCAAAATTTATTATTTTAAGTATCATTTTTTAAACTTTTCAAACAATTTCAACAAAACCATATCATGTGACCGCTCATTGGAACAAGCTTGATGAGCTCGTTCCAAAGAGGGGTCACATGATATGCTTTTGTTGAAATGTTTTGAAAAATAGAATTTTTTCAGCTGCTAAATTTGCATATTATGTTGGTGGATGTGGCCAATTCGTTGAGTAAAGGGTTAACCCCTGTTGCACATATTTAAGTTGATATAGACATGGTAAGTACTATTGGCCATTCTTTGGGGTGACAGTGTGGTTGAAAATTGGGGGCCAAAGTTCTACAGCCCTTCCTGCATAGCTTCCTCACCTTAAAAGGAAGTCAACAGGTTGAGTGCTAGAAGCGACTATCAGGGCTTTCACAAAATTGAGGGTGAAAAACAACATTGTTCTTGCTTGTGTTTCATATTCAGTCAAATGCAAATAACATTTTTTTATGTAAATGTGTTTTATTGTAAATTATTGGAGAGTTCCTGTGGGCAATCTCCAATAATTTTTAATAAAACAAATTTCGATGAACAAATTCCATCAAAAATAATCTAGCCTTCAACCAGTTAAGCCCAAGGAAATATTAATAGCATGGTTGTGCTGAGAATGAATTGTTTTCCTTTTAAATATATCTACTTCAGTAAATGTGCATGGTTTACACAAAATGTATTTTGGTATCACAGAACTAAATTTTTTCCCATAGGCCACCATTATCACGTTCAGGCGAACAAAAATATGATCGCATCACTTTAATTTTGGCATTCAAATATCTTTGTCAAGTATAGCCCTTCAGACAATTATTTCTGCCCTGAAAACAGGGGGGGGTCATGCTACAAATAAGAGAGAAAAATGGCACGAAGGGAAGTACAAGTCACATGTACATATTTTTCAGAGAATTCCCAACAAAAATACACAAAAAGTAAATTGTATTTTTTAGGTTCAAAAGTCATCAAATCACCTTCTTTTTTATCAGGAACATTCAACAATAATGCAAGATGTCAATAGAATGTTTCAAACGTTTATTGAAACAATATATTTTCCCAAGGCTGTTTATTTTTAGAGATTGCATCATTTCCGAGTGCAACATTTCAAGGCGGGTGACTCTTAATTCAAATATTTAGTTCAGCGATACCTTTTGTCAGGAACAGTCTTGTTAATGGCTGACATTTGTCAGGTATCAATTTTGAGCTATCTTCAGGATTGTATGCCACGCCTCCTTATGGAATGCACTTGTTATTTTTACACTTGTTACTTACCATACCACTTTCAAGCAGACTGCATTCATTGTATTACTGATATTCTTTTCTTTGTTCAAAATTTATGTTCTCAATGGAGCTGAAACAGTTAAGGAATTTTCTTGTTCAATTAACCACATGGATCAACCTTGGTTAACTAATTAATCACTTGTCCAAATAGATATCAGAATAATTGCCATACTGTTGATGATTTACAGCATGAACCCTTTACCAAATGTAACAAACAAAACCGACTAGGCTATATACAAAAATCTCCATTCAGATTTATTGTTTTCAATTTTTGTCTCAACAACATAGCTTATGACCCCTCATTGGAACGAGCTCATTGACACTGTTCCAATGAGGGGTCATAAGCTATGCTTTTGAGACAAAAATTAGTAATTCATGAATTTATTTTGCAAGTGTAGTCTGCTACCTGCAATGGGTTAAGGGTTAACAATGACTATTTCCAGCCACTGATACAGTATGATGATCATGCAAGTAAACAAGTATGTCAGCAAGTAAGTTGCATGTTTTACTCTGTCAGATGTAATTTGTGTGAGTCAGTGTGACAATGTTTGCCTGTTTTGGAGCAAGTGTGTTCCTTTGTTAACTCACATAATACAGGAGATCAAAAGTTACGGTTAATCAATCCATTACTTTTTTGATCGATCAAGATGTTGATCATTGATTAACCGATTAATCGGTTAATCAGTTAACCATTTTAGCTCTAGTTCTCAATGGATGATTAATATTCTACAAATCTCAAAATATTTGCAGGTAAAACATTGTCTTCTTTCAGCTGTGTTGCTTCCAAAAAAAACATTTTTTACCGTTTGCATTTTTTTCTACCCCTCATAATTATAAGCTGGTCATGTAGTAAATATTTACATTATTGTTTGGGTCATTTATTGTGTTAATTTGTTTTCTGTTACATGCATGTTTGACTGGTTTAAGCAGTCATGGAATTCTGATGCAAGCGATTTTTAGCTTGCCTTAACTGCTCACGCAATTTAATCTGGCATAAGCGTTTTTTTGCTCACCTACTTTCAGCTATTTTCGATGGTGACGGATCATGGAACGTTCATGGAACGTGTGTACAGAATATGCTGGGTACATGTGTGTGTCGGCCACTACATGTACCAGTCCCCCTGAACTTCTTGATCGATCTGACCACACTGGGGGGTGGTGGAGGGGATAGTAAAAAATGAATACAGGTTCATTCATTAACATTTTATTAATTCATTTAAAATTGATTGGCTTGAATGCACTCGAAGGAGAAATTACCCAAACCGGTATTAACACCCTTCACTCTGATGTCAAAATACCAAAATTTCAGGAAACTGTTTTTTCCCATAATGCATCTAGAAATTTACCCAATTCAATCTCACTTGACAGAGCTCAATGAGCTCTGTCAAACGAGATTGAATTGGTTAAATTTCTAGTTGCATTATGGGTTATTTTTTTCTGTCTAAAATTTAGATATTTTGACATCAGTGTGCAGGGGGTTAACTAAGTCTTTAAAAGATCTTTGTGAAGCAAAAAAGTGAAAAAGATTTCAGGAGAGCAATTTGCTCGCCTAAGTAGGTTCCAGGTGAGTGATTTATTGCCACCCTGGATTTTTCAGAAATCCAAGCCTGTTTAAGACATGATAATTTAACCCTTACAGGCCTAATTCTGACTTGGATCACTGTTTACTAAAACACAACAGGTGCTCCAAAATACAGTATCTCAGCTAACTCCCAAGTTACATTCTAAGTACATGTATCTTGGCAGTTGTTTTTTAGGCAAGTTTGGGCTGCTATTTTGGCAGCCAAGACTTGTCTAAGAACAACTGGAAAGGATGCCGTATTAGGGCTGCACGGTATATCGATAAACCGATATATACCGGTATTCAAACCAATATCGATTGAATACCGGTGTAATTACAAAAATATTGGTTTATCGTCAGTACATGTATTTATTTACCCACAATTTAATTTTCAAGATGTCTTGAGTTTTTTTTAACTGTAGCCCCGAATGAATAATATTATCCCTTTATCCAAGGAATTGTCTGTTTGTGCCCTCGTAATATACAAATTCAGCAGTTGAAAAATAATTTTCAAAATTTCAACAAAACTGTATCAAGTGACCCCTCGTTGAGTTCGTTCCAATGAGGGGTCACATGATATAGTTTTGTTGAAATCTTTGGGGAAAATCTGATATATTAATTTTGAAAATAATAAATTTTGTATCGTCTGCGTTGGGTTAAGGTTTTTCGAACTGCATCATCAATGTATGCTAATTCGTTCCGACTGTGATGCCTCGAGTCTCGATTGTGGTGCTTGTGTTCATATATTTGAACAGTTTTCGATATGCCTGTATGCCACGGTATTTTTTTTAATACCGATACCGGTATTCAGTTTTGAATATTGTGCAGCCCTATGCCGAATCACAGTGTACTAAAACTGTATAAAAATCTCCAAGCCCTTAACAATTAACCCGTTTACCCAAAATTCACAATATCACAATTTATTTTAATTTTTTTCTTTCAGATGTTTAATGAAATTTCAACAAAATTATATTTTGTTCCAATAAGGGGTCACATGATATGGTTTTGTTGAAAAAAATATTTTTCAGCTGCTCAATTTGTAAATTTTGCAAGCAGATATGACTGATTCTTTAGATAAAGAGTTAAGTGGAGCAGTATTATTATGTTTCATCAACTGTCTGAACTTGAATTCTTACTCTGTGCTTGTGATAAAGGCAAAGATCTGATCTTCAGCGCTAATTATACCCCCGCTTCGAAGAAGTGGGGGCTATATAGGAATCGCCCTGTACGTCCGTCCGTCCGTCCGTCCGTCCGTCCGTCCGTACGTCTTTCCGGACATGAAATTCTTGTGTGCGCAACTCCTCCTACATTTATCAATCAATTATACAAAACTTTTCAGACATCATCACTACTAAGTGAACATGCGCATATTCCAAGATTTTTGATCTACGACAATTTTAACCAGGTTTTCTCCCTTTGACTTAGATTTATTGTGTCTTTCCATCCGAACAAATTCTTGTGTGCGCAACTCCTCCTACATTAATGAACCGATTTTGATCAAACCTTTCAAACATCATCTCTACTAAGTGAACATGTGCATATTCCAAACTTTTTAATCTGCGACAATTTTAACCAGGTTATCTCTCTTGAACTTTGATTTAATATGGGTTTCTACATAAAATTCTTGTGTGCGCAACTCCTCCTACATTTATCAATCAATTTGGACAAAACTTTTCAGGCATCATCACTACTAAGTGAACATGTGCATATTCCAAGATTTTTGATCTGCGACAATTTTAACCAGGTTATCTCCCTTTGACTTAGATTTATTATGTCTTACCGTTCGAACAAATTCTTGTGTGCGCAACTCCTCCTACATTAATGAACCGATTTTGATGAAACCTTTCAAACATCATCTCTACTAAGTGAACATGTGCATATTCCAAACTTTTTGATCTGCGACAATTTTAACTAGGTTATCTCTCTTGAACTTTGATTTAATATGGGTTTCTGCATGAAATTCTTGTGTGCGCAACTCCTCCTACATTTATCAATCAATTTGGACGAAAGTTTACAGACATTATCACTACTAAGTGAACATGCGCATATTCCAAAATTTTTGAGCTGTGGCAATTTTAACTAGGTTATCTCCCTTTAACTTAGATTTATTATGGGTTTCTACATGAAATTCTTGTGCGTGCAACTCCTCCTACATTTATCAATCAATTTGGACAAAACTTTTCAGACATCATCACTACTAAGTGAACATGCGCATATTCCAAGATTTTTGATCTGCGACAATTTTAACCAGGTTATCTCCCTTTGACTTAGATTTATTATGTCTTTCCGTCCGAACAAATTCTTGTGTGCGCAACTCCTCCTACATTAATGAACCGATTTTGATGAAACCTTTCAAACATCATCTCTACTAAGTGAACATGTGCATATTCCAAACTTTTTGATCTGCGACAATTTTAACCAGGTTATCTCTCTTGAACTTTGATTTACTAGGGATTTCTGCATGAAATTCTTGTGTGCGCAACTCCTCCTACATTTATCAATCAATTTGGACGAATATTTACAGACATCATCACTACTAAGTAAACATGCGCATATTCCAAAATTTTTGAGCTGTGGCAATTTTAACTAGGTTATCTCCCTTTAACTTAGATTTATTATGGGTTTCTACATGAAATTCTTGTGTGTGCAACTCCTCCTACATTTATCAATCAATTTTGACGAAACCTTTCAAACATTATCACAACTAAGTGAACATACGCATATTCCCAAATTTTTGATCTGCGACAATTTTAACCAGGTTATCTCCCTTTAACTTGGATTTATTATGGGTTTTCAAAAGGGATTCTTGTGTGTGCAACTCCTCCTACATTAATGAACCGATTTTGAATACATGTTGCACATTGTAAATGTGTTTTTCCAAATGTAAACCATATATGTGTGGGCTCTTTAAGTATTCAGTGCTGTTCTGTGGAAGGCCACATGCAAATACAAATTTCAACAACAAAAAATGATCTTTATGTATACATTTCCTTATGGCCTTCGCCTACATGATCAGAAGTGCATTCCTCTAAAAACCCAAAGCGGGGGTATTAATCACCTTCAGTGATAGTTCTAGTAAATAAATTTATTATATGCTAAACATTAGATTATCGAAAAAGTGCAGAAAGCTAGAAATCGTATCCTCCACTGTGAAGATACAGAAAATTTCACTTTCACGGTATCAATCAAAATGGCGGCTTTTAAAGCATCACTTCAAGGAGAATATGAGACAAATTATCACTGGAAATGATCAATTTGTTCTAAAAACGTATAATGAAAAGGAAATCTAGTGTTTTTGAGTGGATGCCAATCATTTCCACCAATAATTCAACATATATTCACCTGGAATTGATGCATGAAACCTGCCAGCTGAATCAGATTGCAAGATGCTACCTGTTCCGAGTATCGATCAAATCACTTCCACATATCAATGCGCTGTTTACTTTCATGCATCAATTCAAGGTTGAAATGAGTGGAATTATCAATAGGAATGATCAGCTTCTTATAAAAAAGCGTATAATAATACATGATACATGCATGAACCCTTTACCCAATGCACCCAAGTAATTTACAAACTGAGTTGTTGGAAAAAATACATTTTTAAAACAAATTTCAATGAGAACATATCATGTGACCCCCCCCCCCCCCTCCCTCCCATTGGACAAGGCAGTCAAGCTCATTCCAATGAAGGCGGAAATGGTATGGTTTTTGTTGAAATATATCCAAAAATGTAAAGAAAAAAAAACTATAAAAGTAACAAATTTTAATATGTGCATTTGTTTAACAGCCAACTCACCTTAATCGGGTGAATGCAAAATTTTTTTTTTTTTTTAGCTTTTCAGTGGTCATATCTCACATCAGAGAAGGCAGAAACATAATCCATTATATCTTGTGTCACAGAGCCCCAATAGCTCTGTCAAACAAGTTATTATTGCTTTCATTACTAGTCCTCTTCAGAATGGAGCAGACTGCGGATAAATGAAGGAAGTGTTTCCTGATTGGCCGCACTAAAAACTTCTGAGCAAGAGAAAAAGTATAGATGTCTGAAAGATGGAAATTGGACAGAGATTAACTGCTTGGGTGCTAGAAGCCATTATCATGGCTCTATTGAAAAGTGCTGCAAGCCACTTTAGAGGCTTTGCACTGTATGCATCAGCTTGATGTATGCTCAGAAGTAGAAAAACTGTTTGGTCGCAATTTAACGTACACATTATTAAATTGTCCATTTTATAGGGACAGCCTCATAAAACATCTCATCTATATTGCTCTTTGTCAAGCTTTTGGCCTCTTGGCCCTCTTCATGGACCGTTGATAACAATTTAGTTTAAACAGTATTTATTGAAAAAAAAAATGAATATCATGTTACATGCATACACAACATAAAACATAAAGAATGGACACAATAGTACCGGATACAAAACAAATAACATAACAGTTATTATTATTTGTTTATTTATTTATTGGTGTTTAAGGTCACTTACTTATGCACAATGGCTAATCGTGACTGTGGCAGTTTAACAGGTGGAGGAAGCTGGAGTACCCGGAGAGAACCACTGAGCCTCGTTGAGCAACTGTCGGCTCCTCATCAGGTGGCGAGGTGGCATCACCGTAACCGGTTCTCGCCATATCACCGAAGTTAAGCAACGTCGAGCGCGGTTAGTAGTTGGATGGGTGACCATTTCAGCGACTGATTCGTGCTCATGCGTTGTGTCCTTGGACAAGGCATGTTACCCCGATTGCCTACATAAGGGCACAATGACTCTGCACTAAGGCGTACTGCATGTCGATGGTGCGCATGTCTTCAGCCAGTCTAACCCTGCCTGTGCCACAGTGCAGAGTTCAGAGTTACGACGTTGGAGAGCTGACAGCTGCTGCTCGTTGCTCGGTGGTTCTCTCCGGGTACTCCGGCTTCCTCCACCCATAAAAAACTGTCACCGACATGATATGACCCTGGCTGTTAATGTGTCGTTAAACCCTAATAATAAAAAAAAGCTCAACATTCTAACTCGGTTCAAACAGGGTTACAGCGGTTGAAGACGTGCACCATCGACGTGTAGTATGCCTTAGTACACAGCGTCATCGAGCCCCCATGTTGGCAACTGGGATAAAGTGCCTTGCCCAAGGACACAACGCGAGTCATCCCGGATGGGGATCAAACTTGGGACCTCTAGCATAGAAGTCCAGCAGTCTACCACTGAGCCACCGCGGTCCCAGCATAACAGTAGACAAGTTTGAAACAAAATATATGAGGGATTCGATAGAGGGCTTTAAACTTATGAGTGCCTATTGGCACTCTAATAAATTATAACAAAACATTTATTTATGAACAGAATCTTGCTTGCTAAACTAAGGCTACTCTTTCTGGTAGCTTGGTATCTTTGAGAAAAATACCCGTGTTTCAAATCACCTTTGAAAAATAATTTAGCTCTCAACCAGGTAAACATGCAGACTCTCGACTGCCATATCAAAGATGAGTTGATGTATAGAGGATATGGAATGAGTGTTTTTTTCATATAATATTTATGAAAAGAGTCATAAGAATTTTCCGTTTGGGCCAGCCTCTGGCGATCCCAAACAGAAAATTCGGACGAGTTTCATAAATATTATATGAGAAAAACACTCATTTCATATTCTATTTATCATATGACACACACATGCACAAAAATTAGCCACTTAGTATGACTTTTTAACCCATCACCTAACTTGAGTTGCAGACAGCACTTGGAAAAAACATCCTCGTAAAAATTTTCACTTTTTGCTTCCAAAAACATATGTTATGACCCCTCATTGGAATGAGCTCGTTCCAATGATGGGTCATAACCTACGTTTTGGAAGCAAAAAGTGAAAATATAAAAAAATGAATAGCGTTTTTCTTGTAGGTAAAAGATTAATACAATATAACCCACCCTAAATAGGACAGATAACGTAAATTCTCCCCACTGAAATTATGCAAATGTCACCCAGTTGTATTTTGTTTAGCCAATCAAATTTTCCAGTTTCGAAATTGACCAATGAAAGCTCCCAACTCTAATTATGCAAATTATGAAAATGTGGCCCAGTTTTATTTTGTTCAGCCAATCAAATTGTCTAGTTTTGAAATTGACCAATGAAACTGACGGAAGGTTTTATTTATCACTGATTAATATGAAAGCAAAATATCAAATGTTTTAAAGTGGACAAACCAGACGAGTCATATGATAAATACAGTTATGAAGTGATTCACCCCACTTGAAGAAGTTTGTTGAGACCCATGTTAACCCCTAGAGACCTGGAAAATTGTCTGGATTTTACACCTCAACACAGTTTGTGCAGTCCCAGTATATCAGCAGTGATTTCTAGTAAAGTCTTGGCTGCCTATTAATGCAGCCAAGATTTGACTAGAAACCACTTCCTAGGTAATATGTCTATTATCAGCAGGACCTCCTCATAATGGCATGTTGAGGGCAACTGATCCGTGGTCATAAAATTTGCAAATAGGTCTTTAACAGTTAAGTCAAGTTGTCATTCTGTAGAAATGACAATTTGTCTATTTGACAAAGGCCAAGTGGTCTAAAATTTGAAGCAGAGTGACTGAAAGAAACTCCCTGAACTTGTTTCAGTGAAGGGTCATTAGCTTTTGGTTGGGTTGGAAGAAACAATTGTGTGAATAATAAAAAATGAAATGGTAATTTTTTGTTGTTATCTTAACTTGACAAAGTCAAGATAAGCTATTGCCATCACACATGCGAAAGTCTGTGAGTCTGTTCACATTTTCTTTAGCACAGGCTATACCCCCATAGTTCTTGTCCGATCATCATTAAATTTCACGTGCCAGTTTGAGGTCATGTCTAGATGAGAATGTCCCCTTTTGGTTGCGATCGGCTGTGAGAGCCAGAAACCCAAAAAACCTTTAGCGTAGTCTACAGGTCGTATTTATGAAGGGATTTCATTGTAACTTTGGTAGGATGACTCTGTATCATTTCTAGATGAGAGCATCTTTTGGTCGCGATCGGTCAATCGTGACGGCTACGTAAGCCCGAAGCCCAAAAACCTTTAGCAGAGTCTACAGGTCACATAAGGGATTTTATTGTAGCATAGTTGGACGACAGTGTATAATGTCATGATAAGAACATCCTTTTTTGGTTGGGTTCAGTCAACCGTGACGTCCGCAGGGATACGGTACTTAGATTCCTTTAGCACTTTATACATTTTGCATTTTGTAGGATGACTCACTATAATGTCTAGAGGAGAAACATCCCATTTTTTCATCATGCTCGTTCAACCATGACAGCCACACAGGCACGTGACCTAGATTTCTTTAGCACAGTCTACCGTTGATATTTGTGAGGCACTTTCATTGTAACTTGGAAGAATAACTCGGGGTGATGTCTAGATGAGACTCGTAGTTTGGTCACGATCGGTCAGCTGTTACCACTGCCTGGCCATGTGACCTAGTTTCCTTTAGCACTGCTTACTGATTGTTTGTTTTTATTGGTAGGATAACTTCTCATGATATCTAGATGAGACTCTCCTATTTTGATCACAATTGGTCGACTCAACCGTGTCTGCAAACCATCATGTGACGTAAATTCCTTTAGCAAAGGCTGTGAGTTATATATATGAAGGGATTCCATTGTAACTTGGTAGGATGACTCATTTTGGAATGATTTTACTGTAACTTGGTAACGTTGGTTGACATATGTTAACAGATATTGCCACATCAACCCAGGTCCTAATTCTTTAGAACAGTCTACTCTCAAATTATTCTTATTGAAAACATAGCATACAGGGAACAGAAATTAGCATATTCTCAATTGTCACAATTCTTGTCGTATTTCATAATCCTTTTATAAACATTGAACATTATCCATTGCATCATACACTACGCACAGTGAAGTTACGCTACAGTGTCATTGACACTTTTATTTTATTTAGCACTCAATGAATTTAGCCAGTTTTTCTGGAATTTCATGATTTTCTCAACTAGCCAAGTTTATTTAGCTTTCAAATTACCTCCCCTATTCATGAAATACATGATGAATACATTTTGTGAAAGGTCTCAGTCTGGCCTTTCTTGTAGAAAACATCATACAATAAAAACTTCATTCTAATACAATTACTATAAATCTCGAAATATGATTGGTTAAGAAAAAAATCTGCGACAGTAAAATCTCGAAACCTGTCGCAAATTTTGTGTTGTCGAAAACTATTTCAGGAAGTCAAGATGTAATCGTGGCCGTTTCCATTTGGAGTCATTTACTACCGTATCTAATGTAAACAAACGCTGTGAACTCTTTGACTTGCTGTAAAAAAAACGTTCTCTATCGTTCTTGTAATTAACTGCAATTAATATGGATGAAGTTGGAAAGCTTAATACTAATGTGGAATGGGGGTTTGGCAGAGGGTTAAAGCAAGTTTATTTTGGTTTAACCCTTTACCCAATGCAGACGATATCAACATTTATTATTTTAAGTATCAGTTTTTCAAATTTTTCAAAAAATTTCAACAAAACCATATCATGTGACCCCTCGTTGGAACGAGCTCGTTCCAATGAGGGGTCACATGATATGGTTTTGTTGAAATTTTTTGAAAACTATTTTTTCAACTTCTGAATTTGCATATTATGCGGGCGGATGCGGGATATTTGTTGGGTAAAGGGTTAATAACACATTCAACAAGAAGAAAACTGTCAGTGGATAAACATCACACAACCCGTGATGGATGTTCAAATCTATTCAGCCAACCTCTTTTGTTCCTTTATTTACTTTCAAAGGGAGCATGGCGGCTCAGTAGATAGACATGCAGGCGCAAGCCAAAAGGTCCTCGGTTCAAATCCCAGCTGCGGCAAACACGTTGTGTCCTTGAGCAAGGCACTTAATCCCAATCGCCCACGTGGGGGGCATTGTGTACTAAGGCGTACTGCACGTCGATGGTGCCCTTCAACCAGTGCTGACCCTGCTTGTGTGGGGTTAGTACGTTGGGGAGTCTGACACTTGATTGCCATTAATCGGTGGTTCTCTCCATGTACTCCGGCTTCCTCCACCCATAAAAAGTCTGACATGAGGTGACCCTGGCTGTTGAAAGTGTCGTTAAACCCCAATAAATAATGGTTTACTTTTAAAAATAAACCCCAAATTTGTCTATTTCATCATCATATCGGATCCTATACTGCACCACAGAACACAAACACAACTCCACTTATTTTGATTCCCACGCGGACTATAGAGTTAGATAGTAAATCTTGTCTTAAACATCACAGTAATTATACAGAATGCCAAACTACAGAAGTATTATATGTACCTATCCATTCTAATATCATTATTTATCTCTATTATTCACTTGAAACTTATAATGCAATAATTTGTTTTGAAGTTTTGTTTTCTGTCATCTGGAATAAAGGTTTGATGTTTTCATGAATGTATTTACACTTTGTTAATCATAGAAAGACACCAAGGACATGCAAGATACTCTATTTTTTCTAAATTAGTATTTGTCACCCGTTCGAAACACGACTGACAACTTACCTACATGTCATATGGTCTGATCTGATTCCATCTAAAAAGTTTGACCCTTTCCATAGCGTTACGGTGGAATCAGCTAGTGCTGTTTACAAAAATCTTAATTTAAATTTTGTTTTTTCCCATTATTTGAAAAAAACTGCTTATACTTCTTTTGAACAAGCTCGTGGAGTTTATTCCAACGAGGGGTCTCAAGCTATGTAAATGATGTAAACAGACGTAATTAAAATGAAACCTGCACTTACATGTAGCAGCATCTTCAGTCAGCATGACACACGCAGTATAAAAGAAAGGTGACGAGGGTAGGATTGAGTCTAAACACAAACCACATCAAACAAATTATATGCTTTGCTTCAACAAATAGTCCCTGGGTCGTAAAAGAGGTCCCCCGTGGGATCCCCGGGAAGTGAAGCAGTGCTTGTTTACTGTGGTAAACAAGCTCTGTTTCACTGGCAAAATAGGACCCAGTCACCAATGCTTGGGGTGCAAGTCCTCTAAAATAGGCAACATGGGGTATAAACGATTGACTGACCTTAACTTTATCTTCATGTTGTGGTCATGATTAGCCATTGTGCAGAAGTATGTGACCTTAAACAACAATAAATAAATAAATAAATAAATAGTAAAAGAGGTTGTCTCCTCGTAACTGGAAGAAAGAACTTTATATATTAAAAATATCGTTCAACTTCACACCCATCAACCAAGTGATTTCCATTTACTCTTTTATTTGGAAACGAATCAAAACCCAGATTGCCCAAAGTGAAAATGAACTCTAGTGTCTAATCGTATAATTTTGTAAGCTGAAAGACATGGTTCCTGCGAGGCCTTGGATTCGAGGAATGGCCTAGAATTCGACTAAATCCCGGAAAATGTGCCAGGAGGTCTTCAAACGCCTTGCACATGCACGAAATAAAAGTACTAGTGCAACACGGAATCATAACTACACAGTTTTAACTTATATATGCTAGAGTTTTTGAAGGCGTCACTAGGACTCTCTGGCCATTAGCTCCCACTCTCATTTCCCTTGAATTGGTTAATGGCTGAAGGGTCCTGTTAAGGACTAGTAAAGGAAGGCCTTGAAAATCCATGAATTTGGCTCTTCTTGGACCTTGAAAAATGTTGAATTTTAACCCTTTACCCAACGAATCGCCCGCATCCGCCCGCGTAATATGCAAATTCAGCAGTTGAAAAATTATTATTTTTCAAAAAACCATATCATGTGACCCCTCGTTGGAACGAGCTCGTTCCAACGAGGGGGTCACATGATATGGTTTTGTTGAAAAAAAAATTTAAATTTAAAAAAAATGATATTTAAAATAATAAATTTTGGTGTCGTCTGCGTTGGGTAAAGGGTTAAGCGAACCTGACTGCAAGTCAGTGTGAGCTATTGCATTACTTGGCGTGAGCTATTGCCATCACTTGGCGTCCAGCTTCCATTGTCCGTCGTCTGTTAACTTTTGGAAACTTTCCTTCTTCGCAACCATTAATCCAAATTCAAACATATATTGCACAGACCATCTATGGAGTATACCCTTTCTGTTTTGTTCAAATGAAGCAGCTGCCATCTTCGGGCTCTGGTTAATCCTCCAAAGCTTAAAAATGTTTAAAAATCTAATGGACCACCAGAGATAATGCCTTGATATTTGAAGATTAAAGTTTGTTCAGGGGAAGTTGGTAGGTCAATATTTGGTCTCTCTGTGGGAGCATTATGACCAAACGGTCCGCCTGCAAAGTGGAACCACGCGTTACTTCCACTGGGGAATCACTCACTCAGGTGTCTACACAGGTGTTAGCACTTTCTGATAAATAGAAATTACCGTCCCCTGGAACGCCGCCGTGGCAACGTCTCGGAGAGAGTGAATATTTATTTGCCAGAGGGCGCTTGTCAACGGAGGGCCAAGGCTGGGGTTGATCAACTTTGCCGGGGACCTAAGATACTCTTTTACCGGGGACAGGGGATTTTCACTAGCTCACTTTTGTAAATCGCAATTGCTTATTCACAAACCACAGAGTAGCGCCGCGCTTTAGTCAATTGCTTTCAACGGTAATGAACTAGCATGGGCTAATTTCTTGGCGGGGCTGAGGTTCCATCAATTCCTAGGGTACTCAGGGCTTCTTCATTAATAAGATAAAGACTATTAACAAACCAACAATTTTTATATATAAATCTTCTATACTCTTATTTACAAATAGCCAACAAATCCTAAATAAATAATCTCAACACTACTGAAATGAGTTTTGTGACTAGTCACTGAATCCCACCGAAAACAAGTACTAAAATATCATCTAAAATTAAATTGTTTCCCAAATTTATATTCGTAGAGAAAGGTCGAAGCTGCGACAACTGGTAAGAAATCACGAGATCTTTCACTCAACCGCTCATGCGCGCATTTATCCTGTTGCGCCTACCACATTATGGGGAATTACCTTTAATACTAAATTTCACCCTTTAGAATATCTTATCACCTACAATTCCTGCTAATAGTGCTTCTAACTCGCAATAATAACAACTGATCATCTAATAACACAGATTCACTAATACACTTAAAACTGTTAACTAATAACTATGTAACTACGACGTGTTATCACAACTAAATACTATAAACTAAATACTACATATACTCATCGATTCTTCTTCGGCGTCTCCCTTCGATGCAAATCATCAGATCGGGAATCCTGTCGTCCAAATGACGGCTTACCGGAACCACACAAATACATTAACTCTTTACTACACCGCGTGAACTAACGATTATCCCATCCTAGCGAGTCTGTCCTGAGGTAAACTCGAGGGGTCTTATATAGACGCGCGCATCACCTATCAAAGACTTGATTTGGGCAAAGGTGCTAATTTACAAAAGACGGCTTTGATGACTTGCAGCGACATGAACTGACTTTTCAATAAGTTCTAATTTGGAATGCATTGTTTACACAGTCCCTGCATGACAGCGACTGAACAAAGAACACTTTCCGAATACGAACTTAATTAAATTAATGAGCTTACCCAGTTTACTCACACTGATTATTAAAAAGTTTCTTTCTTTCATTCATTCTAAATAACTCGAATTGTTTACTTATTTTAAAAATTTAGACTAAACTTAAAATAACAACCCTGTGATAGCATATCCATTTTGGGCTCGTCCCAAAAATTTGTATTTCAATAATCGGTGGGCCGGATTTGAACCAAATTTGGCATATAGTATAAGTGGGTCCTACGTAATCGATTGATGCTCGCAAAAAAAATTGTACAGCCCCGTGAGAACCCCAGGGCCTAAAAATAGAACAAAAATAAAACGCTTGTATTTCCCAAACCACAGGAACAGAGAACTGTTTGGTCAAGAAAATTCTGACTCAGCAATTTTGTAAAAATTGAAAGAAAAAATTTTCTTCAGACCCACTCATCGGAATCTTTTGATAATTGGTATACAGCATCCGTATGGGGGGGGGGGGGGGGGGGGGGGGGCGCAGATACAAGTGTGTTCAAATTAAATCCATCGGTTAATATTTGGACTCAGTGGAGGAGTCTGAATAATTAACTTGAGGGAATATGGGGAAATAATCGTAAAAATCTTCTTCTTCAGATCCACCAGTCAGATTCTTTTAATATTTGGTATACAACATCTCTAGTGGGTCAGATTCAAGTTTGTTCAAATCAAGTCCCTGGGTTAATATTTAGGCACACTATGGGAGCCTGAATTGTAACATAGTACCGTATGAGTGAATTTCTTTAAAAATCTTCTTTTTGTCATCCACCAGTCAGAATATTTTCATATTTGGTATACAACATCTCTGCGGAGGGGGGGGGGGGGGGGGAGGGGGGCAGATTCAAGTTTGTTCAAATCGGGCCCCTGGTTTGATATTTAGGCTCTTTATTGGGGCCCATAGTTTAACTCCGTGCAATGTGAGAAAATATCCTGAAAAATCTCTTCCGATCCACCAATTAGAATCTTTTCATATTTGTTGTGTGACATCTCTAGTGGTGTCAGATTCAAGTTTGTTCAAATTGAGTCCCTGGGTTAATATATTTGGGCTCAGTATGCTGGTCACTTACTGATACACTCATCTCGTTTGACAACTTGAGCCAGGTGTACGTTTTAGGCTCACTTGAACCTCTGGTTTTAATTTTTGCAAATATGCGGACTCAGCATTTTTTTCGATCCCCCTACAGAACACCCTGACACAACTGATGGCAATTTTTACCACTCAAATTCTACTGGTCCTAAGGATGCTTCATATCAAATAACAGTTCTCTGTCCTGTGTAGTTTGGGAAATATGGGCATTTGAAAATATTTCTATTTTAGAGCTCCTGGGGTTCCCACTGGGATACGGGACATTTTTTTTTCAATACCACATATCAAATTTTGTTCAAATCGGACCATCGGTTCAGAAGATAGAAATTTTGGGTGGTGTCAAAAATCCTGCCCTCCCATCACAAAGGCAAATATTGCTCCGCGAACTTCATTTGAACAAACTTGATTCTACACATAAAAAGGAAGCTACATACCAAATATCAAGTCATTGTACCCACTGGTTCATGAGAAGAAGATTTTAGCTCAACTTGTGAACGTCAAGTATGAGCTTTTGGGGTGGGTTGTGATCCGCCCTTTAGCACACCCTACAGGCCGTATCTCTCAACCGAACAGTTCCTAATTTCATACGTGGCCTTGGGGCAATATCTAGATAGGAGCTATCGAATTTTTTCCGAATTTCGTTGAAAAACATGGCCGCCAGCAGCCATCCTGGATTTGGATCTAAATTAGCCTGGTGAGAGCTGCTCTCGGTCGACCAGTCCCCAATTTCATATGTGGCTTCGGTCTAATGTTTTAGCAGATGGGTGCTATCAATTTTTCCGAATTTCGTCGAAAAACATGACTAGCAATATCCATCTTAGATTTGGCGAATAAATTGTCAACAGTTCCATTAGCAGGCCGCATGTCTCACCCACAAGTACTCGGCACAAGCTGTGAAATCGAAAGAAAAAATGATATTTGATAGCATTTTTGAATCAATGCTGACGTGCCCCCCATAATGGTATATAAATATTAACAAGGTACACAACTCGCTTTTCGAAAACCACAGCACTCATCTTCATTATGCACTCCTCAAATTTGATTCACATAACGTATTCAGCAATCACATTTGGCGTTTATACATTTTTTAACCTTTTCCTGGAAACTCAAGAAGCCCACGGCGGCCATAGAAGCTAAGATGCTCACAAAAACATCCCATTGGCTACTATTTTAAAACAAGCCAATGGAAGAATGGGGAAAATTCGCTGTATCTTCTTCTAACTTCATTAGATTGGAAGTGACCGCTAAAAAGTGTATAAACGGTAAATGTGATCGCCAGTAATGAATAAATGTGGATCCGAGATTAGTAATTGATAAAGATATACGGTTAATGTTTGAATCTGCCCGCCATAGACAAAGGGACCTCAAATTATTTATAATAAATCGGATAATTGTCGCTCGTTACCCACTTTCCACTGTGCACTATCTTGTCCGACTAAATGTTTTTCGGCCTTTTCTGCGACTTCTCCGAGTTATCATGAGCAACCCAAGAACACCCCAACGGTCGTGCAATACACAACTGTAAAGCTTATTCATTCCCCTTTCCACTGACACTGGGTACTGCTGGATACGTAATGTGAATCAAATTTGAGCCTTGTTTTACGAAGATGAGTGCTGTGGTTTTCGAAAGCGAGTTGTGTACCTTGTTAATATTTATATACCATTATGGGGGGCACGTCAGCATCGGTTCAAAAATGCTATCAAATATCATTTTTCTTTCGATTTCACAGCTTGTGCCGAGTACCTGTGGTCTCACCTGATCTTTTCAAATTTTACCGAATTTTATTGAAAAACATGGCCGCCAGCAGCCATCTTGGGTTTGGATATAAATTGTCCAACAATTCCTTTACTACACTATACTGGCGACAGCTGGGGGCGCGGTGGCTCAGTAGGTAGAGGTGCAGGCTGCAAGCCGAGAGGTCCTCGGTTCGAATCCCACCTGCGGCAACCGCGTTGTGTCCTTGGGCAAGACACTTCACCCCCACTGCCCATGCGGGGGCACGATGACGCCGTGTACTAAGGCGTACTGCACGTCGATGGTACGCATGTCTTCAACCAATCTAACCCTGCCTATGCTGCAGTGCGGAGTTACGATGTTGGGGAGCTGGCAGCTGCTCGGCGGTTCTCTCCGGGTGCTCCGTCTTCCTCCACCCGTAAAACTGTCACGGTCATGATTAGCCATTGTGCATAACTATGTGACCTTAAACATCAATAAATAAATAAATACTGGCGACAGCTCTCACCCGATCATTTCCAAATTTCATATGTGGCTTTGGGGCAATGTTTAGATGGGAGCTTTCAAATTTTCCGAATTTCGTTGAAAAACATGGCCGCGGCCATCTTAGATTTGGCATATAAATTGTCAACAATTCCATTAGCACACCCTACATGGCGCATCTCTCATCCGATCTTTTTCAAATTTGATATGTAGTTTTGGTGTGATGTCTAGATGGGAGCTATAATTTTTTCTGAATTTTGTTGAAAAACATGGCTGCCAGCGGCCATCTCGGATTTGGATATAAATTGTCCAACAATTCCTTTTGCACACCCTACATGCCACTGCTCTCACCAGATCAATCCACACTTTCATATGTAGCTTTGGGGCAATGTTCAGATGGGAGCTGTCAATTTTTTTCTGAATTTCGTTGGAAAACATGACTGCCAGCGTCCATCTTGGATTTGG
Organism: Pictodentalium vernedei; assembly: GCA_031216915.1. NCBI lineage: Eukaryota > Metazoa > Mollusca > Scaphopoda > Dentaliida > Dentaliidae > Pictodentalium > Pictodentalium vernedei. Next base: position 663,608,769 of record CM062295.1, read on the forward strand.
CATATAAATTGTCAACAATCCCATTAGCACACCCTACAGGCCGCATCCTTTGCCCCATCTTTTTCGAATTTCATATGAAGCTTTGATGTGATGTCTAGATGGGAGCTATCATTTTTTTTTCTGAATTTCATTGAAAAACATGTACGGAAGTTGCCATCTTCGAGTTGGCATATACGTTGTCAACAATTACATTAGCACACCCCACAGCCCACACCTCTCGTCCGATCTTTTTCAAATTTTACAACATGCAACTTTGGTATGGTGTTTTTGATGGGAGAAAAACTTGTCTGTCTTGGATTTGACATACAAATTGTCAATAATTCCATTAGTACACCCAACACGTCGCATCCCTCTCCCGATTTGTTTTTAGATTTCATATTTTACTTTGGTATAAAGTCTTTTCTGTAGAAATTTGAGTGAATGACTTGGCATTACTGAATCTTTTTATTTAGTTCAGTCCCTTCTTGGACAGTCATTGACTCTTTCATTAAACCATTGCCATCGTTCTGATAACCAAAATTAATTTAGCAAATGGAAGATATTGCGCCACTCTATCCCTATGGGGGCTGGGTAAGTTGATTTGAAATAAGATGTCATAACAAGCAATCACCCAAATGTAACTAAAATTGATTCAGTGGTTGAGGAGGGGCGGGTGCAAACACCACGTTCACGGACGACAGACGATGGACTGTGAGTGATCACAAAAGCTCATCCTGACTTTCAGTCAGGTAAGTTAATAAAACAGGAAAGTCGAGCTCAGTCCATCTTACTTCAAATCCAAAATCAGTTGTAATTTAAACAATACTCCTTTCGGACCATCGTCTGCTATTGAAATGAATTGAAAAAATGAAGCGGTCTGCAAGTCGCCCGTTGATGGAATTGGCCGAATTGTGAAAAATATTTCGCGTGGTGACGTCAGACGGTAGTAACATTTATATGCTACTGGAGTCGCAAACATGGAAGAGCACACGCGAGCTTTCATCCAATGAGAGGGCGAGGACTTTAGTCTTGTTGGAACCAAGACAAACCATGCTCGGCCTCCTAATGGAGAACCTGGAAAATTTGGAGGAACCAATCACCCCCAATCAACAATGCTTCACGGTAGCCCTGGTCCATTAATTCATCATCTTTGACGAGAAATCGTTCTGTTTTCGGAAAGAAAAAGTTTTTTCTCACATCTAGTCGCTTGCGTACATCCCGGGGTCCTCACTTTATGATGTTATATCGAGGACATTTTATTAAATATCAATCAAGAGAACCAAACGCCCATTAATTCATCGTGTTCAGTGGGGAAAATGTTCTATTTCTGTAACGCAAGTCTTTCCCATGTCCGGGGCCCCGGAAACACTTAAGGACAGGGGCTCATACCCGGGAATAGGGCATTTACTTGCACTGGCAGCCCCGCCATGACATGCCGAAGCATGCTTGTCTCGAAGTCTCGAATTGGGGAGTTTGAGAGTAGGTGCCCCCCCCCCCCCCACCCCCCCCCCCCCCCCCATTCATTTTTGAAAGCTCATAGAGCGAGCGGATTTGGGATCTATTTTATCTTTACTTTGAAAACAAATGAGTGACGCACCTGGGAAGGGCATTGTCTGCCCCGTGGTCCGAAGGCAGGGAGAGCAGCAGCCTCCCTCTGGCCCTGTGCTTCTGGCGTCACTGTCCATGTTTACCCACTCGTTTCCAAACACATCCTGGCCGTATTGGACGATGATGTTACGTTCAGACAGTGAAGAAGGTTTATTGTGACTACATGTGTATTTGGGGACGGGGTGCTGGGACTGAGCAGTTCCTGCAATAATAATATTTTGTGCTTATGAGAGATCTTGAAATTATATACGTTATATTCTTGAGTATGTATGCATGATGAGAGAGAGAGAGAGTAACTGTCTTTATTTTTACAAATAATGTCATGCACTGTGATTATAAATACCATCACCAGAAAATCAGGTGGAGTTCCGTGCGACCTCAGGACTCAAATGCAATCAACTAACACTTGCATTTCTCCTTTAGGTTCCGATTCCTTGCAGTGTTATAGGCAATAAGCAGAAAGGGGTGCACGGACACTTGGCTCTTAACATGTGATCCGTTTTTAACTGGTAGAGTGCTGGAGGTCCATATTTGGGCTTTACTCCGAAGTGCCGGTATCACAACATAAAGACACCATACTCAATGGATATATATTTTATATTATCTTTGAAATAAAATTATTTAGTCTGTATTGATTTGGTTTGTTACCATTTATGGGAGAGTGCCTGCAGGCACTCTCCCATAAATTCTAACAAGACCAAGACTCGTGAACAAATTCTGATAACCAAAATTAATTTAGCACCCTACCAGTTAATAAATTTGATAAATATGAAACCAAACAAAATTGCGATCATTTGTGTCAATCTACTCTCAAAACACCTTTTTTTCATAACTTTTACTCGCATAAAAAACTCCATAATTGTGTACAATAACTCTATAAACAGGTACAATTATTAGTACAAAATTCAAATATCACCGGTATTAGTATACCATACTACTCAAAGTTTGCTAAGCACCAAGTACATCCAGCTACCTGTTTTACGTTTTAGTTGAAATATTATAATGAAAAGTGTATATATTTTTTATTTAATTATATATTTAATGATTTAAGTTCAGAAATTATTTGCAAGACGTGACGTCATATTTTTTATTCGGCTCCTTTTTACACCCACCCGCCCACCCACTACGTGCAAATTTTCTACTACCGTTCTCAGACACCCACCCCCCCACTCTCCCATTAAAATCCAAAATAAACTTATAAACTTAGTAGGCACAGCTGTCTTTAGGGGGTTTTCATAATGTTCTTAAACTGGTACCACCAATTTAAACCTCTGTGGGCTGCTGTGGGCCCCAATCTATAAATGGCAAGCTGTTCATTATCAGGCTTGGCCAGAGCAGGTATACATATACGAGAACAAAATTTCCATTTGAATTGTTCTCAATATATTGTCTGCACATTTTCTACATTTCGAACAAGACACCCACCCCCTACTAACATGTGACATTTTCCCATATTAAGCCCAATATTCTCACATATAAAGCCTCCTGATGTTGTATTTATGTTAAGAGTGTGATGTACAACATCATCTTTAAGGTTTGAAACACAAATGATGGTATATATTAGCTGATATATTGATGTATTTTTAAAAAATTCAAAAAATTGCACACGTTGGAAATGCACATTTTTGGCGCACTCAAGAGACCCACCCACCGCCACGTCACGTCTTGCAAATGTTTGATGCCTGATGCCCCCCCCCCACTTCCCCCCCTGGGTTTGACATTATGTTTTAGCTTTTGACTCCGATAGCCATGGAAATAGATATTATTGGTAAAAGAGGAAGTTTTTCAGTATGCCAAAAAGTTGACGGAGCGAACTGGTGTGGGTTCAATATCGAGTATGAGACCCATTACTGTTAACTACAGCTTGACAGCGCCTTCTCATGCTCCCAATCAGGTTCCCGGTGGACCTTTGCGGGATGTTGTTCCATTCTTGGACCAACATGGCACCAAGCTCCTGAACACTTCTTGACTGGATTGGATGGGCTGAAATTGCAAGCTGCAACTCATACTAGACATGTTCGATTGGATTGAGGTCAGGAGATCTTGCTGCCCAGTCCACGCGCTAAATCTCCTCCCTCTGTCGGTACTCGCCGACAGCATGGGCAACATGAGGACGGGCATTATCGTCCATCAGAATGAATCTATCACCCACTGCACCTGCATACTATCTGACGTGGACATCCAGGATCTCATCAATATGCCGTTGTGCAGTCAATGGACCACGTTCAACTTCAAGGACACAGAGCTCTGTAAGTCCATCCCAGCTGATGCCGCCCAGAACGTTTAACCTTCCAACATAGCGGTCATGCTCAGCAATGTTGGCTACATGGAATCGCTCTCCTGATCTTCTCCATACCCTACAACGCCTGTGTGGTCTTGGCAGTATCTTGACTCATCTGTAAAAAGGATAGGCCACCAATCTTCTCTGGTCCATCCAACGTTGTCCATGGCCCATTCACATCCTGCCTGGTGGTGGTTCTGGGACAGCGGAATGCAAATACATAGTCTTCTCGATCGGCGACCACCCTCGTGAAACCTTGCCCAGATAGTCTGCGTCGAAATATCTACCCCGGATGCAGTCTGAAGGTCACTGCGAAGCTGGATTGCTGTGGCAAAGCGGTTCCTACGGGCCTGAATGATCAAAAACCGATCTTCAGCTGCAGATGTTGCCCTGTCTCTGCCACCGCCATGCCGATGGTGTGCCACACTGCTGAAATCTTGCCCAGGCTCTGGTGATCAGCGTATGGTGCACACCAAGGGCTTCACCAACCTGACGATGGGTAGCCCCTTGCTCCACCATCCCTACAGCCCGCCACATTTCTGCTTCATGCAAATGTCTTCTTACATTTGCATTTACCATATCCAATCATTAAATCACAAGTGTTTGTGTTGAAATTGAAGATTGAATACCCGACACATGTCATGTACATGTAGACAGTACACGAAAACATCATTAAAATCAAGGGGTACATGCTTTCCATGACTGTCACGAAAAGTCTGCCTGTCAAGAGAGCTAATGTGAACACTGGGGACCATCTCAATACATTCCTTAATCATATCCACCAAAAATATCGCAAATATGTCACCACCAAATTTCACAATGATGTGTCAAATATTTGGTGCTTAGCAAACTTCGACTGGTATATTACCATATGAACAATGACAAAAATAAATATGCGTCGTATAAATATATATGTACATTTTCCACACAAGTATACCAATGTGTCTCCATGGAAACCCTGGGGGATGGGGGGGGGGGGGGGGGGCAGTACTTCTATCCTGTGAAAGACAGGTTCTGTTTTATTGGTAAATAGTAAATGAGGTGACAACCGTTACTTATTCCCAGTTCCTTATTCGACAATCATTAACAACCGAAAATAGTAACCGAGTGACAACCATTACTTATTCACATTTCCTTATTCGACAGTCGGTATCAACCGAAAATAGTAACGGAGTGACAACCATTACTTATTCCCAGCTTCTTATTCGACAATCGTTATCAACCGAAAATAGTAACGGAGTGACAACCATTACTTATTCCCAGTTCCTTATTCGGCAATCGTTATCAACCGATATAATCTGTTGATAACGCTTGTCGAATAAGGAACTGGGAATAAGTAACGATTGTCAAGTCCACAAAATAATAGTACACTAGAACTAACGCCTGATGTGGAAGTCCTGTAAGGTTGACCACAAACAGCACAGATGTGATTTTCATTTCATACCTATATTGCGCCGTAATATAGCCATAGATTCTGATAATGATAAACATTAATAAATAAATAGTTTTAGTGCGCAGCTGCACTATCCAGACCCCCCCCCCCCCCCCCCCCCCCCCCCCACACACACACACACACAATGGAATATGTTCACCAAAGCGTCCCAGCGCATGCGGGAGCAATCTCTCTCCAAATTCTAGTGTAAATATTTGGCTGAGCAACCCATTTGCAGCTCCTCACGTTTTCACGTTTTGTACAACATTCCAATCAAGGGACAAGATGCAACGTGTCATCCGCTGCGCGTCGCGGCGTGCACGGCGAGGGTATTCCACTCTCGTTAGCAGGATTCGGAGCCTATCCGAGTAGAAAGTTTGGAAACTGAAAGGCCAATATGACCCTCTCGTGTCTTCTTTGCACCTGACCACAATGTTTTCCAGCCAAAATATTCCCGATATTTTGTATAGACTTGTTCCAGTTTCGAAAAAAGAAAGCTAATTTATAACGGCGCACATGATGCCCACACAGAAGCTATAACTGCACTATTGGATATGGTATTATCCGCGAGATTTATTTATTTATTTATTTTATTTATTTATTTATTTATTTATTTATTTATTTATTTATTTGTGATTAACGACACTTTCGACAGCCTGGGTCACATCGTGTCGGACAGTTTTACGGGTGAGGAAGCCGGAGAGAACCACCGAGCAACGGCAAGCAACTGTCCGGCCCCCTAACATACTTACTCCACACAAGCAGGTTTAGCATTGGTTGAAGACAGGTGCACCATCGACGAGCAGTACGCCTTAGTACGCAACGCAACCGTGCCCTCATGTGGATAATGGGAATGGATTGTCATGCCCAAGGACGCAGGTGGGATTCGAACCGAGGATCTCTCGGCTTGCAGCTTGCATCTCTACCTACTAAGCCAGCGCTCGACCATTATCCGCGATAACACATGAACATTCACTATCTCTGGTAATGTATGCCAGTGTGTTATCGCGAATAGTACCCTGCCCACCCATATGGAGACAAGGTGGCGCTGTACATAAGGCGTACTACATGACCATGGAGCACTTTCCTTCAACTGTTGCTAACTCATTCTGTGTCGGGTTAGTAAGTTGCCTTCAATTACTATGATATACAACTGTTCTCCCGAGCTCCTGTTATAGGTAGTCCAATCGAAAAGTATTCCATTTACTTTGAAAACATCAAGATATTACTCTCGAGTGCCTATATATTATTTATTTATTGGTGTTTAAGGTCACACTACTTATGCACAATGGCTAATCGTGACCGTTACAGTTTTACGGAAGCATGGAGGAAGACGGAGCACCCGGAGAGAACCCCCGAGCTTCGACGAGCAACTGACAGCTTCTCAACATTCGCAAGTGCCTAATATTAGTACAGGGTGGAAAATTTCTGAAAATTAATAATAGTATAGGGTCGAATAATCAGTATAGGGTGGAAAATTCCAAGATGTGAGCCAACCGCTATTCACAGAGCCATTTTTACAATACAGATGTCTTATGCTCTTGAAGTGGTGAAGGGCTGAATTACTTCCAGTTATCATAATTTTCACATAAATTTGACTTGTTGCAATTTATGGGAGAGTGCCAACAGACAGGCACTCTCCCATAAACTGCACCAAGGCAAAAACTTATAGACTAATTAATTCTGTTTCAGCGATGGTATGAAGTTCATCCACTGGGTATTAGGTCTTAAAGTTATGGTAACAGTACTTCAGAATAAAGCCCAAATATACGCTTCCAGATCTCTACCAGTTAACTTTTCCATTGCATCCTGGGTTTGCTTGTACGTGTAGCCATGTACCTTACTGGTTTGTTTTGGTGAACTTCTTGAGATAAGCGGCTGCTCTGTACATTCAAATGCTGAAAATTAATAATCATACAGGGCCAAATAAGGATCACACAGGCGGGAATTTTGATTGAAAAAGAATAATCATGCATGTATGATTATTAGGAACTCAAGAGTAATAACACAACTGGTGGAACTTCGCGGCGTAACAATAAAACTACATCTGTGATGAGTCTTCTTTCACAATTATCACGAACATAAGCCTCTCTGATAGTATTGGTAATGCAATTGATGATTCAATCAAATCCACGGTTGAGAAACATTTTTGCGTTGATTAAAGAAAATGCCGAATGGTTGTGGTATTTTTCAAGTTTCAGTCGATTGGAATATTCGATTGGTCTGAAAAGCGGACCGTAGGTTAGTTTTTCACTTTGAAGAATTAAGAAATCTATTTACTTTTGAACGCAGTAAACTGACATTAACTGAATAGAAAACTGTTGGCAGTATTTAAAATCTAGGCTGCTGTTAAACAGTTTGGTAACCTTTTACCTAACCAAATTCTTGAATAACTAATTTTTTTCGTTTTTTGTCTCAAAAACATAGGTTATGACCCCTCATTGGAACGAGCTCGACGAGCTCGTTCCAAAGATGGTTCATAAGCTATGTTTTTAGACGAAAAATGGCGATGGCCGGTTTTCATCGTTACGTTTGGATAAAGGGTTAATGGTCTAATATAATTGATTTAGGTGGTATCTGAATTGGGCGGTGTCAGTTAACTGAATAGTTGGCTCGGTCTTCACCGCTTACACTAGTGATGCTCCCTGGGAGAACGCGCGGTAACGCCGTTTTCCTACTTTTTTAGGTTAAACGTTGTTTACCCACACTTCCAGGACCAAGAATGGCTTGACCTTATAACTAATATATAAGACAACGAACACTCATTTGTCTTACAAGTCGCACTAAACCCGTTTTTGCTGAGCGTCCGTGATTCTCCGTGATTCTCCGTGATTCGCTTACTATACTTTATTTATTTATTTATTTATTTATTTATTTATTTATTTATTTATTTATTGGTGTTCTGTAATTTCGAGTTTTTAATATCCAAAACTCTTCAATGAAAAGAAGAGGACATTGTCGCTGAGCGAGTTACAAACAGGTACAGTGGATTTAGTGTGCCCAGCAAGGCGAGTGAATGCCAGCTGTGCTGAATATTCGTCAAGATCAAGCAATAATTACAGAGGCCAATACAAAAAAAACTTTACTATGGTATTTTCCAGAATTGTATTTTCTGGTTACGATTTTAAATGGGTTAAAATGAACCATTAGCATTTTCAAAGATCTGGCAGAAAACAGAAAATGCAAATGATTCATTTTAGCCAGTTATATTCAGAGGCGGCGGAAGCTCCAAACAAGTGTGTGTGTGCAGTGCCGCTGAAAGAAAATACGGGCCCCGGGAGGATCAATTAGATGGTAGCACTTGGGCCCCCTTGTTTCAAACCCAACTTACCAAGGACCCATGAAATATCGAATATCGAAGCGGGACGTCTATACAACCGAATTACAGAACAGCATATTGTGGGTGGATCGACCCACGATATATCTAATGACTTAAGACAGTTCTTGAAAGGAATATATGCTTACTAGTGAATTCGGGGGCCCGCCTGTCGATTCACACACACGGGGCATTGAAAAAAGCTCGCAAACTAGCTGCCTCGGGTGGCGCGGCTTCGTCCTCTCGGGCCCCGGGGTTACTACCCCGATTCTCCCTCTCTCGGCGGCTCCGTGTGTGTGTGTGTGGGGGGGGGGGGGGGGGGGTGGTGCGGGTGGAGTGGTTCACAACTTTCTGGGTACAGCAAGGGTGTAGGATAAAAAAAAATCGAGGATGGGGGGGGGGGGGGGGGGAGGTGCTGTCAATTGTGGTGGGGCAGTGTATTCAAGCAAAATATATAAATTTATAGACGCAACCCATCACTCCTGTTCCCACCCAATTTAAGACACTAACCCCAGCGACCTCAACCTTATTGTTATTATGTTGTGATATTGGATATTGACAGCAGCACTATTTCAATAATATGTATATTATGTTCTTGATTTTGGTAGAACAGTCTCCCACAATCAAAATCGGAAAACCATCAACATAATTCGGAATAATTCGATCCCAAAAATGAATAAGTATTACTCCTATTGGAACTTTACAGTTACTTCCCCTGCCTCACCAAGCAACGTGCACTGGTGTTACATGTATCATGCTTCATTTTTTGTTTGTTTAGTTTTTACTTAACCCTTTCCCCAACGTAACGGTAAAAACTGGACAGCGCTATTCTCAAAAATCGCCAATTAATTTTCATTTTTTGTCTCCTAAACATAGGTTATGACCACTCGTTGGAACGAGCTCGTCGAGCTCGTTCCAATGAGGCGTCATAACCTATGTTTTTGAGATAAAAAATGAACAAAAATAGTTATTCAAGAATGTTTTTGTTTTTTTGCAAGTGTCGTCTGCTTTCACGTTAGGTAAAGGGTTAATCATATCTTTGAAATATTACTCACATTTGGAGCTTTCTATTTTCATTCAATAGAATCTTGAACATCGATGTGGTCATACATGTATAAGTGATGTGTACTGTGCTGTGTTTTGGCCATGTTAGTGATGTGTTCGTTGTGTCGGAAAAATGCCGTTCGGATGCCTATAATGGGTGAAGATAAGTGTGAGGAGGAGAGTCGCGTACCTGCTGTGCCCCCCCCGGCTTCGCCGCCCCTAGTTATATTAATGGGTATAAAATACAATTCTGGAAAATACAATTGTAAAAGTGTTATAGTATTGACATCAGGTCTTGAAATTATAGCGACGTTCCCCCGAGAAAGCATCCCTGCCCCACTCATCTCCCCTGGCCTAGGTGTGTTTTCAAGATAACTGAGGATATTTCTCTGAGTTGTTATTTCTCTACAAACATCTGTTTTCGAGTTGTTGTTATTCCTCTGTAAATATTTGTAAAACGCTTGCCGGAGAAGTGAAGGCAACAGCCAGGGACTTACCGCGAGTATCGTAACACAATGAGTAGGGTTTACTTACAGAGCGATGTTCGTCAGATAAAATTGTTGTGATGTATCTTCCGTCTTTTGTTAATTCTATAATGAACCCGCCACCACGGCAACAGAGATATATGCCGCCTTTATTACTGATACAAAGTCCTCTTGGTATAGATATATTAGGGTGGCTAAGTGTATTTATAATAGATTTCAAGTCCCTACTCAAGGTAACTACTTTGTTGCTGCCGTCTGACACTAGTACATAACTATTACAAATAGAACTGATAACATATTTTGGCTCCTTAAATATTTCATTTGACGCATTCACAACTTTTTTTCTGTCAGTTATCTCCATGACAACCTTTTTACGACCAAGGGTAATAAGAAAACTATCATCTAGTCGACAAATTCCTAAGCAAGCATCCGATAACTGAAGGTGAGAAGGACGTTTGGTTAGATTTCTCACATCATATTTTATGATCTGTTCTTTATATGGAAATGTCACAGCTGCAATATTCTCATAAACACAGAGATCATGGGGGTGGTCTGGTAAGTCGATGCTTGTTAGCAAATGACCTTTCGAAGTGACATGTTGCATCTTGTTGGGCACCGCTGTTACTAATAGCATCTCCCCGTCTGTGTTAGGCAGAAACTTTACACAACTGACCCAGCCCGTACATTTCCAATCTCTATCCAGAACAAATGCTTTGTCGGGATGTTGTTTAATCGCCTTTAATGAATCGGGAGGCGAAACTTTGGAATCGAAGTTTATACCTGGACCTGTATGAAATGGCGTGATAATAATGATATTATCGAGATTGGAATATAACATTCTAGTGACATTAGCATCTTTCTCAATAACATTTTCATTAATATTCTTACTCATCTCGCTAAGTTCCTTTAAACGTTTCTCTATCGTTGTGACCTGATCGACATGATCTGATGAAAACGTTATTAATTTCTCAATTTCCTTCTTTCTATCATCTGCTGAGAATTGTGAAACGTTATTAGGTTGTCGGCTTTCCTGAGGTCCTAAACTCGCTCCTTCGTATAGAATATCTTCCGCCGATTTTTTCAGTCCAAGATATTGTTCATAATTCCAAGATATTGTGGAAAGTTCCATTTCTCCAATATCTTCAAGTTTTTTCAGAATATTTTCTTCGACATTGTCTATCCTTTTTCTAACTTGGTCGAATATATCCTGCACTTTTCTTCTGGCGATTGCAAGATAGGATTTCATCCTCTGTACCTGTAAGTCATTCCTCATGTCTCCTTCCTGGTCTTCAATATCGAAACTGACCCGTTTAACGCGCTTCAGGAGACGATGAAAGTCGAGCTTCACATCTGCAATAGTGACAACAGCACAGTTCTGGTGTTTCTCATACACACATATCTCACAGCATTCATATCTGTGCTTCCTACAGAAAAACAAACGTTCTTTTCTGTGATCAACACACAATGTATCTGGTATCGTAGAAGGCCTAACTGTTGCTTCATTTTGCTTGTAGTCATACTGAAAATCATCAGTGGTGAGTCGCACGGTGCCCTCCACTCCACTACATAAAGAATCGGTTAAACTCTCTCTCGTGAAGGGAACAGTGCCTTCTTGATCATCAATGGATGCATCGGACAAGTCCCCGACCCCTCTATCCGATCCTCTGATGCAAGTGTTTGAATGTGATTCCATCATGTATAAACGACTGTCTTAAAAAAACATGTTCAACAAGATTTTTGAGACCCCTTGCTCGAAATCAAGCTCGAATGCACAACATGAATGTTTGGCTGTGAAATAGCGTCCATTTACCACGCACAGCAGTTTGTGAATAATACATTTATGCCTTCGTATTCTTTGCATTCGTTGTATTGACAAGCACTGTTGCGCGACATTGGTAAGGCCATGGTTAGTCAATTTTCAGTTTAGCGTAAATCCAGGTTATAGGTACAAAATGCGGAATGAGGTTATTATTAATTATATCCTCGGAGGGAAATTGCGTTGTATATCCATTTCCATAAGATGCATATTTTATCATTTTGAATTTACTCTCTTCCCCAACTTGCACTTACTCTCTACCCACTTGGTAAAAAATAAAATGTATACCGCTAGGGGATACCATAGCCAGACTGTCTGTCTACCTGGTATTCCCTCAAGATCAAAGAGAAACAATATATGCGACATTAATACAGAACCAAATACTGATAAGTGGTCAATTGCAAGCGCTGTATGGGCGGCTCCAGAAATATGGGAGCGCCATGCAGGGTAAATGCAAGATAGATGCAAGGTAGATCACGATGGTAATTACAAGTAACATCCATGCTTTGACCAACTCACTGAACAAAAAATTAGTGAAAGAACGGTCATGATTAGCCATTGTACATAAGTATGTGACCTTAACCCTTTACCTAACATGGAAAGCAGACGACACTTGCCAAAAAAATGAATAACTAATTTTTTTCATATTTTTGTTTAAAAAATATAGGTTATGACCCCTCGTTGGAACGAGCTCAACGAGCTCGTTCCAACGAGGTGTCATAACCTATGTTTTTGAGACAAAAAATGGAAAAAGAATGAAAATTAATTGGCGATTTTTGAGAATAGCGCTGGCCGGTTTTGCCGTTACGTTGAGTAAAGGGTTAAACACCAATAAATAAATAAATAATAACAAGAGGCCCCTGAGGTCTCTCACCTGACATGGTAGCCTAGATAGACTTTCACCGATCAGGGTTATATTCAGAACAGCCAAAAACAAAATGTACATTGTAGCCTCAATAAACACCACACTGTTGCCTCATTATTGCCAGATTGCTCTATATGATGCAATAATTTGGCATTTCAATTGTTGAGGAAGAAACATTAAATGGTGTATTCTTCTGGCCATGTAAAGGAGGTTACCCATATGCGGAGCCAGTTGTAAAGAGAGTGCATTATTGTTTCGGGCAAAAAACAAAATGGGGTGAGTAACGCTGAACCGAAAATTAATTAACCATGGTCTAACGAATGTAGTATATTTGTGAAAAACTTGGTTGCTGGCGCATACCCAGGATTCTGTAATAGGGGTTGCCCTATCTTGGGGGGAGGGGGGGGGGGGGCATATGGAAGGCCGTTATGGGGTCGAGGTCTCCCGAGTCTCAAATAGACCCATTTGAATAATAACTACCGGTGAGTCCCAGTTAGGTCTTGGCTTCCCCTGGAAAAACTTTTGCAAAATTTAGAGCTAAAGAACTATTCTGGGGCATTAGTAGCGTGTGTGGACCTTTATTGGCGACGATCTTGAGGTTCCATGTTATGTGAAACTTGTATTGGGCCAATGCTTTTTTTTTGGGGGGGGGGGGGGCATGCTCCCACCGTATCATGGCTACGCCACTGCTTGAATGTGTTTAACCCTTTACCCAACGTAACGTCAAAACCGGCCAGCGCTATTCTCAAAAAATTGCGAGCTCGTTCCAACGAGGGGTCATAACCTAAGTTTTTGAGACAAAAAATGAAAAAAAATTAGTTATTCAAGATATTTTTTGCAAGTGTCGTCTGCTTTTCAGGTTAGGTAAATGGTTAAAGCATGGATATTAGCAGCGAGCTATATACAAATTTATAAAAGCGTACCTTGATCTTCAGTGGTGTGGATTAATATAAGTAGTATAGCATGTACGCGATCGTGCCTTATTACCCGGACTTTTGGGGGTGCAGCTAGTGTTAAATTCCCATAGGAACCGGACTTTTGGGGGTGCAACTTTGGGGGTGCAACAATACGGCTCCTTGCAGCTAGATCCGGTAAGTAGTGTACGTACTGCATATATAGTATGTTATGGCAAGTATAGTGATATATGTATGCGTGGGGCTATAGGTATATATTATGGGTAAGTGGTGGAAAGATGATGGGAAAATTGGGTTTGCTTGAAAGTTTTTCCCGCGAAACGGTTGACGTTGCTATTTACGTCGTGACGTCATGATGCGCACGCGACGTCATAGAGATGTTGACCGCTGTTATTGTCCAGTATACAATCTGACATAACGTTTTTCGGGTCAGGGGGTGTCGGGCTTCTCGTTTGGGGAGAGGGGGTGATATGGTAGTAGTGGTATATATGTATGTAGGTCCCAAGTTAGCCCTTAATACTATTAATCCACCTTATGCTTCATATTATCCTATGTCTGCTATAGCTAAGTCAAGCAGTAGGGTGGGTGGGTGGTAGTGTGGTATTGCGAGATAGTCATTGGTGATTAAAGTTGGACAGTATAGGATGAATGATCTGTTGGTCTATTGCCCCCCTTAGTACTATTAACCTACCGAATCCTTTGTATTATCTTATGACTGATATTGGTACTATGGAATTCCAGACCAGGCAGTATTATACTAGGTTGTTTAGAACAGTAGTAAAGGATTAACGGCCTGTTGGTCTATTATCCACTAAGTTCTAACCTATTAGCTCGTTTCGGGACGAGGGTGGGTGGAGGTGGTATTGGTAGTACGAAATACGGACTACTAATGAAATGAGGTTAGCCTTTGTGGTGTTTTGGCAATTAAAGTCAGATTGGGGTGTGGTTCGGGGCTTAGTGGGGGACTTTCGGAGACCGAGAAAGAGCTGATTTGTGGACTATTGGGGGCGCTGATGTTGCACTTGTGTAGTTTGGCTCCTGAATCCCAGAAAAGCCTTTAGGCCTTTTACATCCAAGCTCCTACACAACCTATTTATGGCTCCTATATGGCTCCTATTTCTGGAAGCGTCCTATACAATAGATAACAGAAGGCTTTTCAACATTCAATATACATTTTATTCTATACAACATAATAATATTACAATATACATTCATTTGACAAAACACGATTTAATTGCAGTTTTCAAATATACACGACTAATGAATGACGTGTAACACAGAAAAATGATGTTTTCACATCAAGATTGCAGTGACAAAACAGCTGATGGTCAGAGTACATGAATGTCTATATATCCAGTGGTTTGGTCGAGGTTCCATCTTCTTGAACTTTTCTTTTCGGGTAAAAATATGGCAGTCCATCTTTCATCTGACTATAAGTGTACATGTGATTATTGTTCACCACAAATCCACGGTTAACTCCTGTTTCACTCTGTTGCGTTTTCAACACATGCATATATTTGTTCTTCGTTAGGTCGTTTTGGCGTTTATTTATTCCTTTGGAACTAAACTTGCTACTCGGGCCGAAACAGTAGTAGGTTTTGCTACAGAGACCCACAATTCCATCTCCGCTCCATTCAACCTTGAAAAGGCCAGGTGTTCTTTTATCGAATGCTTTCCGGTCGCTGCAACATGACCCCTTCGGTGACCATATATCTCCTCTAATCTTGGTTTGAACAAAGTCTTCTCTGTGCTCATCGCATGATTCTGACGGTAACCATTGATGATACGCTCTATAAAACTGTTCTTTCTTTTCCGGTTTTATTACTTCTTCCAGAGATGATTTGGAGAATGAGATGTATCCAGAATCTGTATCCATGAGGCAGTACTGAAAATCACGTCTATCCACGAAGGTATCAATAAAATCATAGTAAAGGTGCAACATCTTCATCTTTGCGTATTGGTACACGAAGAATCCGATATGAAGTGGTAAGTTCAGCTTGATGCGGTTCTTATTTATTTCCAGCTCGTACACTGTTTCGCTCAAAGGGTTCATTTGTCGGAAGTGCACGTTGTTTATTAAGCGAGAAGCTTCCTCGTCATTACAGTAAATAATATTTCTGTGTTTTTCTTTGTTGGTTACTGTCTTTCCGTACCCGCTATTCCCAAGGAGTTTCATTGTGTCAGCAACTATTGCCTTATCTGGATTCCGATCACCGTCTCTTCTAGCCTGTGATACCTCTTCTCCAAATTTCTTGAAGCACGCTTTTGGTTCGTATTGTATGACTTGGTAAATTTGTGTCACCTCGAGGCCGTGATCAAGGTACCATTTCAGGAGTGGCGTTGCAAGCAATATCCTCTTCGCATGCTAACTCCCGATCAAACTTCTTCTCGGCTGGCGCATGACGTGGTTTTTCTCTGCAAACTTTCTCATGTGATCTCCAATGTCGTCTGTACTAATGGTGGTATTTTTAAAGATGGGTGTCATTTCTTCAAAGTGATGTCTTAGGTGATCTGGAACATGAATGTCACACTCGACTAATCCGAACAGATTGCCCGAAATCACATGCTGCGTTACTTCACTCTCGTTCATTGTCCATGTTAAGGTGTTACTCCCAAGTTTCTCTATGTAACATTTTACTGCAGGATCCTTTCTCATTTTCAACCACTGACATTCCCAAATTTCAACAAGTTTGTATCCTTGATCAGCAATGTATTTGGCGTTCTTGATAGTCTCTTTGTGAAGATCTTCCATTTGTTTTTCTCGAACACTGTTGAAAAGAATTGCTTCTCCATTTCTTTTGGTGTTTAGTCGACAATTGTGGCCATGCCAGAAGCAACCGTGAAATTGGTACACCGTCTGCGTTTCTTTGCACCAGCCGTCTACAGGCAGATGTCTCCTTCCAATCTTTTTCTCTTCTCCATTGAACTGATGCCGAATTTCAAGACTGTCTCTTCTGGAGATATAGTTTAACCACTGCTGTGCCATTTTGCCATATTTGTGAGAATACTCCGGTTTGAAGTCATGTTCTTTACGTCTTCTTATATACATCCCAGTTGGCATCTCTTGCATTAAACACCACAAGTAAAAAGCGTTGGCGTCATAACCAACTACACTCCCACACGTTTTAGCTTCCTCTCCATACTGATAAGATCTAATTTTTGTTAGTTCTTTTTCTTGATGACGGTCAAAAATTATCGAAGGACCTCCCACGATGTTGTCATTTACCAGGTGATGTAAATCTTTGTTCTTCTCGTTGAAAATGGTAAAATGGGTTTCATTGTCGATCGTGTTGAACAAATACTTCAATGTCAGTCCGGGTACACTCATTCCATCTTTCATCATATCAATCCCGCGCTCTTTGTAGAAGGCAAACTGTTTCTCTAGTTCTTCTAGGAATGGTTGGACATCACGATTGTTGTACCAGATGAGAAAATCGCGAAAGGTTTTCATCTTGTGGTCTTTCCATACTTTATGACAGTAGATGTATTCTTCTTTAGATATATTTTCCCCTTTGAAAGAACTGTAGAATGTATCGTAGTCCGGCAAGTGGTCTTGTTCCAGTTTCTTCAAATCATCAATCCACTCGTATGGCAGGTAACCTTTCGTCACTGAACATCCAAATGCTCTGAGAAATTTATCATACGAAAAACCAGGTGCCAGATAATTCACAATGTCGAGGAATTTGAACTGTTCTGTTTTAAGGCACAAGAAATTGTTGTTTCTCTTCACAGTGAATCCAATATCCTGTTTCGTGCTCAAGAAAGTAAGTAGCTCGCACTTCACAACATTGAAATCATACTTTCCAGAGTTGAATCCAACAACCGGCATTTCTTTCAGATAAGCAACAAACTGGTGATGTAGCTCCTCCAAGGGATGTGATCTGGCACGTCCTTCTTCATTTAACAATGGGTCGCTCTCAATTGCTTCTGTGATCTTCGTATTGAGTTCATCAATGTAAGGTTGATATTCTGACTTTAACAGCGCATAGGCCTCGTTTGAAATCTCTTCCAAGTAATTCATCATACGGCTCACCAGTTCTTGTGCATTTCCTTCTGTAAAAAAGCAGACCGGTTCTACAAATCCTGGTACATTGCTGCTTACACTTACGCTCAATGGAACGTGTCGGGTTTCCCAGGTCAGTTTTTCACTTTTTGTAGGTAGATGAGTTGTATCGAAATAGCATTCGAAGTCAAAGGTTGCTCGGTACGGGTAATATCTATTTTCACTTGGAACCGAGATGCCTTCATCTTCTAAGAGTTCAAAAACTGTTTTGGAACATGATAAACACCACCAGTATATTCGTAAGATACTTCTTTTGTACATGTTCTTTCATGGCGATGTAGCGCTTTCACTGTTTTCCACAATTTGCATGCTACACTTCCGACAGGTAAATGACTTACAGTAATGATTGATATCTCTGATGTAACTGAAATGTTCTTCGTGAATGTTGATATACATCGTCTCACTAAAACGGCAGAGTGATCGTCTGACTAGACTAGCATTTGTTTCTCCATCTTCATTGTGTTGCAACTGATAAACGCTGATGTTCAGTTGGAATAAGTTCTCTATTTCAGGTAACTGGTTGAGATTCACTCCTTTGAAAGTTTCCGTGTCTTCATTTGTATACTGTCGAAACAGGTGTTTAGTTTCTGTGTTCAAGTTGTGGAAGGTGGCCCCTCTTGAAAGAGCTAAGCATCTGAATAAACACAGGTTATCGTCGTACTTGAAGTTGTGGTTTTGGTCTTTCACTAAAGCAATTATAGATGGATTTTCCATGATGTACTCAGGTAAATCTGTGGCGCCTCCAATAGGATGATCTTTGATTTTATTGATGTAGAATGTTATGTTGGTCACTTTATAAACAGTCCATTTAGAATAGGTCGTTGTTGTTTTGCCCACTCCAATACATCTTCTTGGGAAATATCTCTCAAAAACTTTTCAAAATCTTCTAGGTTCGAAACAAGACGTGGTGTATCCAGAAATCTGGCATTGTTCTGGGATGCGTGATAGTATCGGAGGTCGTCAGTTTCATTGTTACGTAAGATGAATCCGTAGCTCAGGTTTATTTTGAACTTCCATTCTTGTTGAAAAATTGTTTCTGTAAATTCACTGGCCATAGCTGTTATGTCGCCGGTCTTGATGCGAAAATTGTAAGTGTCTTGAAGTTTTCTGTTCGTGATATGGTGGGTCCGTATAATGTCCCAGTTCACTTTGTAGAGAGCTTTCATATCATCACATTCTTATTCGTATAGTAGATCAGGTGAAAACACTGCAGGATCACACTCCATGAATGATGTTCAGGATTTCTTCGTCTTTCCACTTGACTGCTGTTGGTCGTCATTCGATTTTCGTTTCTCGGCTGTTTTCTTGTCAGATCGGTGAGCTTCTTCTATATGTACACTGGTTCGAGACAGTTCACTGAATTCTTGCCGACGCTTTTCACATTTTTTTCAAGTGATGCTCGAGATCTTCATTCCTGGAATACTTCATGTAGCAGTTATGGCATCCATATATCTTCTTCATATGCACACTTCTCACATGTCGCTCCAAGTTGCTTCTGTCGTAAAAAATTCTTTTACACTGTTCGCATTCTAATGAAGTTAATGTCTTTTCATCGTCTCTTTTATAAAACTTTTTCTGGAGATTTCTTGTTACACCTTGTATCTTCTTGTCTTCTTTCCCCTTGGTATGGTACTGGTGATCTGTTTTCAGATGCAGTCGATAGGGTATGAGATTGCTGAATTCTCGCTGGCAGTCTCCGCATTTCCATTGACTTGTGCGTTTCTCCAAGTGGTGCTCCAGTTTTTCTTTCCGAGCGAATTTCTTGCAGCATCTCTTGCATTCGTGCCTTCGTTCTTCTAGGTGTACAGTCCTTGCATGTCTCTCCAAACTGCTTTTCCTGCTGAACGACTTTTCACACTGGTGGCACACAAAGGAGGTTGGTGGCATGTTGGTTGCGTTGTCGGTGTCTCTTGCCTGAAATTATTGGAGAAAATTTCAAATTAGCAGAGCTGCTCACTGACGATGTGTTCACCTCGGCTGCTAGATGGCGAATGACCGATTGCGCAGTGCACGTCGCCTTTTATACCTTCTGGAAGCCACTCTCCCCACATCAGCAGCAACAAATGGCGCTGAAGCTCCGACCCCCCCCCCCCCCCCCACCCGACTTGTATTATATTTAAAAAACAACAGTCAGTCTGTACAATTGATGCATCATGTGAAATACCATTCCACGGCATTTTATCAGTCCAGTGGGATGTCCTTGAATTTTACTTCAGGTTATATAATCAGCTCATTCCGCTGAAACACACTAGGGTTCCAATCAAAGTGGAAGTGCCTGGAATTTAAACGGAATGCCCGTGGAAGGCTGATCTTGCTCACTGAACTGGACCGAAAGATGCGTAATCTATAATAAACAGTAAAGACACAACTTATCATATTTTTTTTTTTTATTTTTTGATTGGAACCCTAGTGTGTTTCAGCGGAATGAGCTGATTATATAACCTGAAGTAAAATTCAAGGACATCCCGCTGGACTGATAAAATGCCGTGGAATGGTATTTCACATGATGCATCAATTGTACAGACTGACTGTTGCTTTTTAAATATAACTATAGAACAAGTCGGGGGGGGGGGGGGTCGGCGCTTCAGCGCCATTTGTTGCTGCTATTGTGGGGAGAGTGGCTTCCAGAAGGTATAAAAGGCGACGTGCACTGCGCAATCGGTCATTCGCCATCCAGCAGCCGAGGTGAACACATCGTCAGTGAGCAGCTCTGCTAATTTGAAATTTTCTCCAATAATTTCAGGCAAGAGACACCGACAACGCAACCAACATGCCACCAACCTCCTTTGTGTGCCACCAGTGTGAAAAGTCGTTCAGCAGGAAAAGCAGTTTGGAGAGACATGTAAGGACTGTACACCTAGAAGAACGAAGGCACGAATGCAAGAGATGCTGCAAGAAATTCGCTCGGAAAGAAAAACTGGAGCACCACTTGGAGAAACGCACAAGTCAATGGAAATGCGGAGACTGCCAGCGAGAATTCAGCAATCTCATACCCTATCGACTGCATCTGAAAACAGATCACCAGTACCATACCAAGGGGAAAGAAGACAAGAAGATACAAGGTGTAACAAGAAATCTCCAGAAAAAGTTTTGTAAAAGAGACGATGAAAAGACATTAACTTCATTAGAATGCGAACAGTGTAAAAGAATATTTTACGACAGAAGCAACTTGGAGCGACATGTGAGAAGTGTGCATGTGAAGAAGAAGATATATGGATGCCATAACTGCTACATGAAGTATTCCAGGAATGAAGATCTCGAGCATCACTTGAAAAAATGTGAAATGCGTCGGCAAGAATTCAGTGAACTGTCTCAAACCAGTGTACATATGGAAGAAGCTCACCAATCTGACAAGAAAACAGCCAAGAAACGAAAATCGAATGACGACCAACATCAGTCAAGTGGAAAGACGAAGAAATCCTGAACATCATTCATGGAGTGTGATCCTGCAGTTTTTTCACTTGATCTACTATACGAAGAAGAATGTGATGATATGAAAGCTCTCTACAAACTGGGACATTATACGGACCCACCATATCACGAACAGAAAACTTCAAGACACTTACAATTTTCGCATCAAGACCGGAGACATAACAGCTATGGCCAGTGAATTTACAGAAACAATTTTTCAACAACAAGAATGGAAGTTCAAAATAAACCTGAGCTACGGATTCATCTTACGTAACAATGAAACTGGCGACCTCCGATACTATCACGCATTCCAGAACAATGCCAGATTTCTGGATACACCACGTCTTGTTTCGAACCTAGAAGATTTTGAAAAGTTTTTGAGAGATATTTCCCAAGAAGATGTATTGGAGTGGGCAAAACAACAACGACCAGATTCTAAATGGACTGTTTATAAAGTGACCAACATAACATTCTACATCAATAAAATCAAAGATCATCCTATTGGAGGCGCCACAGATTTACCTGCGTACATCATGGAAAATCCATCTATAATTGCTTTAGTGAAAGACCAAAACCACAACTTCAAGTACGACGATAACCTGTGTTTATTCAGATGCTTAGCCCTTTCAAGAGGGGCCACCTTCCACAACTTGAACACAGAAACTAAACACCTGTTTCGACAGTATACAAATGAAGACACGGAAACTTTCAAAGGAGTGAATCTCAACCAGTTACCTGGAATAGAGAACTTATTCCAACTGAACATCAACGTTTATCAGTTGCAACACAGTGAAGATGGAGAAACAAATGCTAGTCTAGTCAGACGATCACTCTGCCGTTTTAGTGAGACGATGTATATCAACATTCACGAAGAACATTTCAGTTACATCAGAGATATCAATCATTACTGTAAGTCATTTACCTGTCGGAAGTGTAGCATGCAAATTGTGGAAAACAGTGAAAGCGCTACATCGCCATGAAAGAACATGTACAAAAGAAGTATCTTACGAATATACTGGCGGTGTTTATCATGTTCCGAAACAGTTTTTGAACTCTTAGAAGATGAAGGCATCTCGGTTCCAAGTGAAAATAGATATTACCCGTACCGAGCAACCTTTGACTTCGAATGCTATTTCGATACAACTCATCTACCTACAAAAAGTGAAAAACTGACCTGGGAAACCCGACACGTTCCATTGAGCGCAAGTGTAAGCAGCAATGTGCCAGGATTTGTAGAACCGGTCTGCTTTATTACAGAAGGAAATGCACAAGAACTGGTGAGCCGTATGATGAATTACTTGGAAGAGATTTCAAACGAGGCCTATGCGATGTTAAAGCCAGAATATCAACCTTACATTGATGAACTCAATACGAAGATCACAGAAGCAATTGAGAGCGACCCATTGTTAAATGAAGAAGGACGTGCCAGATCACATCCCTTGGAGGAGCTACATCACCAGTTTGTTGCTTATCTGAAAGAAATGCCGGTTGTTGGATTCAACTCTGGAAAGTATGATTTCAATGTTGTGAAGTGCGAGCTACTTACTTTCTTGAAAACGAAACAGGAAATGGGATTCACTGTGAAGAGAAACAACAATTTCTTGTGCCTTAAAACAGAACAGTTCAAATTCCTCCACATTGTGAATTATCTGGCACCTGGTTTTTTGTATGATAAATTTCTCAGAGCATTTGGATGTTCAGTGACGAAAGGTTACCTGCCATACGAGTGGATTGATGATTTGAAGAAACTGGAACAAGACCACTTGCCGGACTACGATACATTCTACAGTTCGCTCAAAGGGGAAAATATATCTAAAGAAGAATACATCTACTGTCAGAAAGTATGGAAAGACCACAAGATGAAAACCTTTCGCGATTTTCTCATCTGGTACAACAATCGTGATGTCCAACCATTCCTAGAAGCACTAGAGAAACAGTTTGCCTTCTACAAAGAGCGCGGGATTGATATGATGAAAGATGGAATGAGTGTACCCGGACTGACATTGAAGTATTTGTTCAACACGATCGACAATGAAACCCATTTTACCATTTTCAACGAGAAAACCAAAGATTTACATCACTTGGTAAAAGACAACATCGTGGGAGGTCCTTCGATAATTTTTGACCGTCATCAAGAAAAAGGACTAACAAAAATTAGATCTTATCAGTATGGAGAGGAAGCTAAAACGTGTGGGAGTGTAGTTGGTTATGACGCCAACGCTTTTTACTTGTGGTATTTAATGCAAGAGATGCCAACTGGGATGTATATAAGAAGACGTAAAGAACATGAATTCAAACCGGAGTATTCTCACAAATATGGCAGAATGGCACAGCAGTGGTTAAACTATATCTCCAGAAGAGACAGTCTTGAAATTCGGCATCAGTTCAATGGAGAAGAGAAAAAGATTGGAAGGAGACATCTGCCTGTAGACGGCTGGTGCAAAGAAACGCAGACGGTGTACCAATTTCACGGTTGCTTCTGCATGGCCACAATTGTCGACTAAACACCAAAAGAAATGGAGAAGCAATTCTTTTCAACAGTGTTCGAGAAAAACAAATGGAAGATCTTCACAAAGAGACTATCAAGAACGCCAAATACATTGCTGATCAAGGATACAAACTTGTTGAAATTTGGGAATGTCAGTGGTTGAAAATGAGAAAGGATCCTGCAGTAAAATGTTACATAGAGAAACGTGGGAGTAACACCTTAACATGGACAATGAACGAGAGTGAAGTAACGCAGCATGTGATTTCGGGCAATCTGTTCGGATTAGTCGAGTGTGACATTCATGTTCCAGACCACCTAAGACATCACTTTGAAGAAATGACACCCATCTTTAAAAATACCACCATTAGTACAGACGACATTGGAGATCACATGAGAAAGTTTGCAGAGAAAAACCACGTCATGCGCCAGCCGAGAAGAAGTTTGATCGGGAGTTAGCATGCGAAGAGGATATTGCTTGCAACGCCACTCCTGAAATGGTACCTTGATCACGGCCTCGAGGTGACACAAATTTACCAAGTCATACAATACGAACCAAAAGCGTGCTTCAAGAAATTTGGAGAAGAGGTATCACAGGTTAGAAGAGACGGTGATCGGAATCCAGATAAGGCAATAGTTGCTGACAAAATGAAACTCCTTGGGAATAGCGGGTACGGAAAGACAGTAACCAACAAAGAAAAACACAGAAATATTATTTACTGTAATGACGAGGAAGCTTCTCGCTTAATAAACAACGTGCACTTCCGACAAATGAACCCTTTGAGCGAAACAGTATACGAGCTGGAAATGAATAAGAACCGCATCAAGCTGAACTTACCACTTCATATCGGATTCTTCGTGTACCAATACGCAAAGATGAAGATGTTGCACCTTTACTATGATTTTATTGATACCTTCGTGGATAGACGTGATTTTCAGTACTGCCTCATGGATACAGATTCTGGATACATCTCATTCTCCAAATCATCTCTGGAAGAAGTAATAAAACCGGAAAAGAAAGAACAGTTTTATAGAGCGTATCATCAATGGTTACCGTCAGAATCATGCGATGAGCACAGAGAAGACTTTGTTCAAACCAAGATTAGAGGAGATATATGGTCACCGAAGGGGTCATGTTGCAGCGACCGGAAAGCATTCGATAAAAGAACACCTGGCCTTTTCAAGGTTGAATGGAGCGGAGATGGAATTTTGGGTCTCTGTAGCAAAACCTACTACTGTTTCGGCCCGAGTAGCAAGTTTAGTTCCAAAGGAATAAATAAACGCCAAAACGACCTAACGAAGAACAAATATATGCATGTGTTGAAAACGCAACAGAGTGGAACAGGAGTTAACCGTGGATTTGTGGTGAACAATAATCACATGTACACTTATAGTCAGATGAAAGATGGACTGCCATATTTTTACCCGAAAAGAAAAGTTCAAGAAGATGGAACCTCGACCAAACCACTGGATATATAGACATTCATGTACTCTGACCATCAGCTGTTTTGTCACTGCAATCTTGATGTGAAAAATTCATTTTTCTGTGTTACACGTCATTCATTAGTCGTGTATATTTGAAAACTGCAGTTAAATCGTGTTTTGTCAAATGAATGTATATTGTAATATTATTATGTTGTATAGAATAAAATGTATTGAATGTTGAAAAGCCTTCTGTTATCTATTGTATAGGACGCTTCCAGAAATAGGAGCCATATAGGAGCCATAAATAGGTTGTGTAGGAGCTTGGATGTAAAAGGCCTAAAGGCTTTTCTGGGATTCAGGAGCCAAACTACACAAGTGCAACATCAGCGCCCCCAATAGTCCATAAATCAGCTCTTTTTCGGTCTCCGAAAGTCCCCCACTAAGCCCCGAACCACACCCCAATCTGACTTTAATTGCCAAAACACCACAAAGGCTAACCTCATTTCATTAGTAGTCCGTATTTCGTACTACCAATACCACCTCCACCCACCCTCGTCCCGAAACGAGCTAATAGGTTAGAACTTAGTGGATAATAGACCAACAGGTCGTTAATCCTTTACTACTGTTCTAAACAACCTAGTATAATACTGCCTGGTCTGGAATTCCATAGTACCAATATCAGCCATAAGATAATACAAAGGATTCGGTAGGTTAATAGTACTAAGGGGGGCAATAGACCAACAGATCATTCATCCTATACTGTCCAACTTTAATCACCAATGACTATCTCGCAAAACCACACTACCACCCACCCACCCTACTGCTTCACTTAGCTATAGCAGACATAGGATAATATGAAGCATAAGGTGGATTAATAGTATTAAGGGCTAACTTGGGACCTACATGCATATATACCACTACTACCATATCATCCCCTCTCCCCAAACGAGAAGCCCGACACCCCCTGACCCGAAAAACGTTATGTCAGATTGTATACTGGACAATAACAGCGGTCAACATCTCTATGACGTCGCGTGCGCATCATGACGTCACGACGTAAATAGCAACGTCAACCGTTTCGCGGGAAAAACTTTCAAGCAAACCCAATTTTCCCATCATCTTTCCACCACTTACCCATAATATATACCTATAGCCCCACGCATGCATATATCACTATACTTGTCATAGCATACTATATATGCAGTACGTACACTATTTACCGGATCTAGCTGCAAGGAGCCGTACTTTTGCACCCCCAAAGTTGCACCCCCAAAAGTCTGGTTCCTATGGGAATTTAACACTAGCTGCACCCCCAAAAGTCCGGGTAATGAGGCACGATCGGGTACATGCTATACTACTAATATAGAAAGGTCCGGACGCCGACCCCTTTAGTTCGTGATCACACCAAGAACTTTGCAGGACTTAGGTGTTTCATCTTCATTCACAGTCAAGGTACTTGTCTTTTTTTACGATTTTGCGACAGTTCCAATTAATAGCCAAGGTCATATAGAGTCGGGCAGTTTTACGGATGGGGAAAGCCGGAGTACCCGGAGAACGAAGCACAGTTCACATCAGTTTAAAGCATGTTCTCCATTGAAGTGCAGTGCGCCGTAGCACTCAGTAGCATTCATGCAGGCGAGTAGTATGTGATGTGGTTTTGAGTATTTAGTTGCAGGACCTCGGTGCAGGACCTCGGAAGTGACGTCATTCCACGTAACCCAGTGGAGCCATGTTTGGTTGTGGTAACCCGCGTGAGTGGCCATATTGTGACGTCATTACAATAGCGATACCCGTGTTAGTACGCACGCACACCGCGTGTTGTTAGGGTGGTACGAGTTTCCGTTTTCCATTTTGTATACTGGAGGCCGCCATCTTGGTTTCCATGGTAGCACGTCCGGTTGCTATGGCCCTGGAAGGCCTACAACGGGACAGAGGTAAGCAAGAATCATGCCTTACCCCCCCCCCCCCATTAGGCCTGCCCTCTCCCCTTTCCATCCTAGGCCTAGGCTATTTTAGGCGCCTCCACCCCCTTCCCGCCCTGTATGTACCCTATTTTTATCCCTTTCCAAAGCCCATTTTAGGACTCCCCAAAGGGACCCCATTTAGGCTTTCCCCACATTGCTTTGGCTTTTCCTGTATGTAGGCTCCCCCTTCCAAAAGCCCAATCCCTCCCACCAAAGTCCTGACCTGTTCATTCAACGCTATTGTATGACTAACCTGAAGCTGGGGGGGGGGGGGGGTAGCTCCTTTAGCTCCTTCATATTAGCGCCTTTTGTAGCCTCAAATACGTATGTGCTTATGTAAAAATCCACAATGTGCTTTAAAACCAATGTGCCCGTATGTAAAACCGATGTGCCCATGTTTAAAACTGATGTGTCTGTATGTAAAACTGATGTGCACATATGCAAAACTGATGTACTCCTGCGATAAATCGTGATGTCCGTCCAGTTCTCATTTGTTCTCAGAGCGTTCAAAAAGAGAAGACATGCCGAGCCACAACTGTAAATTCTGTAGGAAAGCATTCTCAAGAGTCTTTACACGCAATAGACACGAAGATGGTTATTGCCTCAAGAGGTTTCGGATGACGGCTGAAGGCATTCAGTCAAACGAAGATTATAACTTGTCTGATTCTAACGAGAACACATATTCAGAGTCAGACGATAGTGATACAACCACTGAAAGCGAATATTCAGAATATAATAGACACTTTAATCATAAGAGCATATGCAGATAATGCAGCTAAATTTCAAAGATTGAAAGTGTCGTATACAGAAAATGGCTTGCCCAGAGACGAGGCCACCGAAGCGGTGAAGGAAGCTCTTAGAGACAACGTGAGAGCTTCCCTCTGTAAGAAATTATTTAAAACAATGCGTCGAGTACGGCAGTTCAGACAACATCCGGTCTATGGAAAAATTAGAAAAAAACTGCTCAGCGACTTCGAGATGAGGAGGGTTGCGGAATGAACGAAGCTGAAAAATTCGCAATTGAGAAACGAAAATACCTTTTTGATCCGTTACTAAGAAAAAACACGTTTTTGGATGTGCCGACAGCTTGAGGTCATAAGTAGACAGCTTGAGATCACAAGAAGAGAAAGTCCAGAAAACCGGCAACAACAAGAACTGCCCTTTTTTAGGGTCAAAAGACAGCTATTGAACATTTAAATATGTTTATTGTATGATTACCTGTAAAAGTATTGTAAAACTACTTGTTATTGTAAAAAGTACTTATTGGGAAATTTTTAAATCACTTGTAAATCCAATTTAACTGATTGGAAATCCATTTTGACTGATTAAATCCATTTCATCTGATTGTAAAATCATTTTCGCTTTGTAAAAATTACTTGTAAATTTGTAAATCTGATTGCAAATCCATTTTGACTATTGTAAAACCAATTAATTGCTTGTAAAAACTGATTTTGTGTGAAATAAAAATTTCATAGAGAGAAAATTCAGATTTGTTAATTCCTTTTCAGCTTCCACTACCAAACTATCACCAGGCAACTCTATAAACAACAGTTGTTTTGGACAATCAGTGAACGTCTGCGTGGCATGAATGAATCAAATGGTTTTGCGCGCCGAAGGCGCGCAGGGACGATTTAGAGAGCAAGCCCCTTTCGACCCTCATTAGCTGTAGAATTTTGAAGTATCAGACCGTGGTAAAGGAGGAGAAGTTGTGAGTTGTTAGCGGCGCTTGTGTCTTTTCTGCTTCTTTTTCAGAGGTGGAGGTTTGGAAGGAGAGACAGTGGTAGTTGGTGTTGTTGGTGGGCTGTCTGATGGTGGTTGCTGAGTTTTGTAGGGTCTGGTCCTAGCCGAGTCTGGAGTGGTTGTGGGTGATTGCTGAGTCTTTTGTTGTAGGTTTCTGGCATCTATTAGTTTATTGGCTTCTTCGATTTGTTGGAGGAGTAGTTGGTACTTCCTGTCCATAACTTGCCTGTGAAGGTCCCCTTGTATTTTGTTTTCCCGTAAGATGCTCTCCAGCCTGTCGTCCGCGTCCTGGCATTCTGCTTTAGAAGGAAGAGGCGAGTGGGGATCAGGAAGAAGCGAGAAGGCAGCTTCCGTTTCCCCCTCAGTCTCCACAGACTCTTCCACATCCGACAATACCGGCTGGGAAGCCGGCATTTGGATGGGGCTGTCTGTGGGAGTGGGAGGGGAAGTGGTGGCCGCCTCTGGCTCTTTCTTTTCCTCACCGTTCTCTTTCTTCATCTCGCGAGGCATTATCTTACAGCACGCTTATCTGTTGGTCACATGGAAAATACCGCCGTGTGGTATAATCTGATTGGATAACTGTTTGACCAATCAGAGAAGGCTTGCGTGGGATAATTTTACAACACGCTGATCTATTGGTCCCATGGAACATACCACCGTGCGGAATGATCTGATTGGATAACTATTTGACCAGTCAGACGTCGCCGCGATCTTACTGGGTTATCAAACACCTGCGACGTGGCACCATATTATCTATGACATAATCAAACAGTGTACATGATCTTTATCATATTAAGCTTCTTATAAACAAAGGAGCCCTTTATCATGATACCTTTATCTATTACGTAATCAAACACCTGCGAAGTGATACAATGTTATCTATGACATAATCAAACATACCAGTTGTCCCTTATCTATTTGCACAACTATACAACACTATCATATTAATTCCTTTATGACATGTCTAAACAAACCAGGTAGTCTTCAAATTAATCTTTTTGTTTGTAGTTACATGTACATGTCCTTGACAACAGTTACCTTAGATACACCAACAGAGCTCGAAATTTATGCGAGGGAAGGGCAGGGAGGTGGTTGGAGATGGAGGCAGTCGTTTGTTAGTACTCATAAGGACACCTCAGTGTGGAAGTCCCCAAAACTTCAGGTTAGCCATACAATGGCTTTGAATGAACAGGGAGGGACTGGGCTTTTGGAAGGGGAAGCCAACATACAGGAAAAGCCAAAACAATGTGGGGGGAAAGCCTAAATGGACTCTACATAACCTGGGTCCCTTTGGAGGGTCCTAAAAAAGGCTTTTGAAAGGGATAAAAATAGTGTACATACAGGGCGGGAAGAGGGTGGAGGTGCCTAAAAACAGCCTAGGCCTAGGAGGGAATGGGGAGGAGAGGCATAATTGGCTTTGGGCGCTGGGGTCAGGGGTCCGGGGTCAGTGTCGGGGGGGGGGGGGTCCGGGTAATGAAGCATGATTCTCGCATCTATACTACTCAGGTGTGTACTTTCCTGTTTCGTTTACTTCGTTGAATTATCACAAACAACCCGATAACCCCCCCCCCCCAACCACCAAAAACCACCCCAAACTACCGAAATGGAATTGGCGAAGCCCTGTTTGGGACTTATAAGAGTAGCACGTAGTGGTATAGGGTAGATTCTATTCAATGGGAGTAGTTTTCTGGATCAGATTTCTTCGGAATCCTCTGCTTTTACCTATGCTATAGTCTCCAATCCTGTTCGTGTGTTCTGAAGTATACGTCAGTAGGGGGCGCGGTGGCTCAGTAGGTAGAGGTGCAAGCTGCAAGCCGAGAGGTCCTCGGTTCGAATCCCACCTGCGGCAACCGCGTTGTGTCCTTGGACGAGACACTTCACCCCCAATGCCCACGTGGGGGCACGGTGGCGCTGTGTACTAAGGCGTACTGCACGTCGATGGTGCACTTGTCTTCAACCAATTCTAACCCTGCTTGTGTGGAGTTAGTATGTTGGGGAACTGAGTTCAACTGACGGTTGTTCGCCGTTGCCCTGTAGTTCTCTCGGGTACTCCGGCTTCCTCCACCCGTAAAACTGTCATGGTCATGATTAACCATTATGCAGAAATATGCGACCTTAAACACCAATAAATAAATAAATAAATAAATAAATAATACCCCAGTAGCGTACTATATTTAGCTTTTCTGGCCTGTTCAGACAAGTTCTAACCCCATTCCAAGTACTCTTGTTCTCTTTACTTTACCACCACGTTCCGTGAAATCCCTTTTTGGAAATCTTCTGTACCTATCCCTTTTTGTCATATGAGGTCACGAGGGTCATGAAGAAAATCCCTCAATGAGGTCTAATTTACCATCCCTCTTAGTCTCATCTGGGAATTTGATGATACTTTAGACATGGCAATATATCATTTGAGGTTATCTTTCGAGGATAGATAGATAACTTTATTCAGCAGTACACAAAAGCAGACAATACAATGCATATAGATAACTATTTTGGTAAAAAATAAAATGTATACCGCTAGGGGTTACCATAGCCAGACTGGCTGTCTACCTGGTATTCCCCCAAGATCAAAGAGAAACAATATGTGCGACATTAATACAGAACCAAATACTGATAAGTGGTCAATTGCAAGCGCTGTGTGGGCGGCTCCAGAAATATGGGAGCGCCATGCAGGGTAAATACAGGGTAAATGCAAAATAGATGCAAGGTAGATCACGATGGTAACTGCAAGTAACATCCATGCTTTGACCAACTCACTGAACAAAACATTAGAGAAAGAACGGTCATGATTAGCCATTATGCATAAGTATGTGACCTTAACCCTTTACCTAACATGGAAAGCAGACGACACTTGTCAAAAAAATGAATAATTTTTTTCATATTTTTGTTTAAAAAATATAGGTTATGACCCCTCGTTGGAACGAGCTCAACGAGCTCGTTCCAACGAGGGATCATAAAGTATGTTTTTGAGACAAATAATGAAAAATTAATGAAAATTAATTGGCGATTTTTGAGAAAAGCGCTGGCCGGTTTTGCCGTTACGTTGAGTAAAGGGTTAAACACCAATAAATAAATAAATAAATAAATAAATAAATAATAATAAATAGAGAAAGAAGGTAATATAAACTAGGAATAACTTTATGGATTAATTATACAATAACGTACCGTACAGAACAGTACAGTACATTACCGCACCATATAGCACTGTACCGGATACCTTTTGGAGAATCCCCTTTTTGTCGTAAGCTGGAGGGGGTGGTTAACAGCCGGAGCTTCCTAGTTAGGATATGGACTCCCACCGTAGGAAAATTTTGTAAAATTCGGTGTCCTAAGAGCGAATCTGGGGCATTTATAGAGTGTTGTATATTAAATATCAAAGATTCTGACTATTGCATCTCAAGGAGCAGATATTTGAAGATTATTACCCATATTGGACTAAGCTAAAATTCTGGCTCCAATAGGGATGATCATAATTATCGTCAAGGGTGACGTTTAGTAAAAGAGGTTTTTGTTGATCCTTTAATGTTTACATCACAACTGAAATTTTCTTCAACGAACACTATCGTCAAGGCTGACGTTTAGTAAAACATGTTTTTGTTGATCCCTTAATGTTTACATCACAACTGAAATTTTCTTCAACGAACACTGTATTGTCAGTAGAATCTCAGGTGATGTTGTTTTCTCATGTATACCAGTTGATCATGTGTTTTATCCCACGGATAGATAGACAAAACTACATGTATGTTTCAATAAGTCGTTTTGTATTCAATGAGTCAGATGTGCGTAGGAAGAAAACGTCGAGACCGAAGGTCGAGACGTTTTCTTTCTACGCACATCTGACGAATTGAATACAAAACGACTCATTGAAACATACATGTGGTTTTGTATTTATTACATGACCCAAGCACCTACTGACCTAATTTTCTTTTCTATCAACGGTGGTAAACACCATGCACTTTATGCAGTCGCATTGCATAAAAAAAGTCCCGGTTGGAACAGGTTGGTGTGCAATACGGAATTCCGTATTGCTCAGCCGTATTGCACGCCGTATTGCATAAGAGAGACTGCATGGGCATGTAATAAAAGCTGATAATGTGACATTTGAACATCGCGCATTGATATTACACACTATGTCCGGTTTTCCAGAGTCTATATTTACATTCTGTAATTTCTGTTTTCGCTCTTAAGTAGACAGTTTCACCCATCTCGAGCGTGAGTAGACGGTTTCCCCAACTCGAGTGTGAATTGTATTTTAGTCCCTGTATTGATAGTTTACAAATTTTGTATCAGAGGCTAGGTTGTTTTGTTACTTTTTTAGGAATAGAACTTGACTAACTTATCGTCCCCTGAGTTCCAATGTGTTCTATGTGCCAGTAGGCACATAGAACACATTTGAACTCAGTGGACGTTATGGTTAGTCAGGGCAGTGCCTTTTAGATAAATCAACTCGATATCCTGTACGGGTATAAAATTATTATGTTTTACGAATGGAATATGCATAAGAATTGAATCATGACTGTTCGAAATCCACGAAGTGATGAAACAAACTGATCGCGCGCAAATTTACCAT
The DNA here is from genome assembly GCA_031216915.1 of Pictodentalium vernedei. Taxonomy (NCBI): domain Eukaryota; kingdom Metazoa; phylum Mollusca; class Scaphopoda; order Dentaliida; family Dentaliidae; genus Pictodentalium; species Pictodentalium vernedei. The sequence continues at coordinate 663,642,167 of CM062295.1, forward strand.
GAGCCGCGGAATTTGCACGTGATAATAACCATTATTCAGTTCTTAAATGTTTCTTCATTTATCTGTTTTATGATCATTAACTCTTTACCCAACGCAGACGATATCAAAATTTATTATTTTAAATATCGTTTTTTTTTTTTACATTTTTCACAAAATTTCAACAAAAGCACATCATGTGACCCCTCATTGGAACGAGCTCGACGTCACATGATATGGTTTTGTTGAAATGTTTTGAAAAATAATAGTTTTTCAACTGCTGAATTTGCATATTACGCTGGCGGATTCGGGTGATTCGTTGGGTAAAGGGTTAAAATATAGTTAAAAGCTAATCGTGTTATTATTTTGACGACCAGAGTTCATTTAAAATATCGAAAATCCCCTGAAATCCGTTTGTGGAAACTATTTTTATGCTGCTTTGAAAAAAGAATGCCATAAAGCGAACGTCGACCATAATATCGCTATCATTGATGATCGCGGCACATTCCGTATGGGAATGATTGCTGTCAGTAGTAGTGCTCGCACATTTCAGGGGTTAGTTGGATGATTTCATGTGACGTCATAGTCACGTGACCTAGTGCCGCCATGTTGTGTTGTCGTGGTAACCCGCGTGAGCGGCCATGTTGTGACGTCATCCCCATAGTGATACGTGACGTGAGTGCGCATGCGCAGCGCGTGTTGTTAGGGTGATACTTGTTTCCGTCGTCCATTTTGTATACTGGAAGCCGCCATCTTGGTTTCTATGGTAGCACGTGATTGCTATGTTACCAATGGCTTCTAATAAGACAGGGGTATGTTTGGGGGTGTGTTCCTTTGTAGAAGAGTAAATCTGATTACCACAAACAACCCTACAATCCCTCCAAATCACCAAAATCCACCCAAAATCACCGAAATTGACTTTATTTATTACGGATTTCCCATGTTATTGGTTTTATTGACTTAGCACGTAGTGTCATAGTACTAAGGGGGTATAAGGGGTGCGTTCGATTGAACAGGAGTAATGTTCTGGCTTTGAATTCGCCCCGATTCCCTTTTTGGATCCCTATCCCATGACGTTGTTCCCATTAAAAGACACGTTCCTTTGGTCATTACCCAGAATTCTCTGCTTCTATCTATATATGCAATACTTTTCGTCTATCTGGCCCGGTTTCTTTGTTCTAGAGTACACTCCAATAGCGTAGAAGAGCCTATTGACTAGAACAGCTTTGCTTATTATTACTATATTTAGCTATTTTAGTCTATTCTTGTTAGTTCTGACCCTATTCCAAGTACTCTTGTTGTTTTATTTATCTAGATCATTTATATAAATTATAACTAACCAATCAGATTGCTTGTTTTCCCATAACCTGTATGCAGAGTTATCTCCCTTCTGTACAACAAAAGCCAATATCATTCCCAAAGCCAATATCATTCCAAAAGCCAATAAGCTATCGAGCAGTTACTGATAAGTCATTGCTCGAACGACTCGAAGCTCATCAAGCAAATGAGCCTTAGAGCAATTGCTCGATCGAGTGACTCAGCATATTGCTCGAATGACTCGAAGTCCGTCGAGCAAATGAGCTATCGAGTAACTGCTCGTTCGAGTGACTCCTCGAACGACTCTTCGACTCATTTCAGTATTTGAGGATACCTATGGCCCGGCATTGTATTATTTGAGGATACCTATCGAGGATACCTTTTATAGGATACTTATCTGAGGATACTATTACCTATATTACAAGGCACACCTATCCCAAATATCCCTTATAAGCTAAAGAGCAAGAGAGTAATTGCTCCATAAGCAATTGCTCGATCGACTCGAAGCTCATCGAGCAAATGAGCCTAAGAGCAATTGCTGGATCGAGTGACTCGGTATATTGCTCGAACGACTCGAAGCTCATCGAGCAAATGAGCTATCGAGTAATTGCTCGTTCGAGTGACTCCTCGAACGACTCTTAGACTCATTTCAGAAAAAGGGGTGCCGAAGGCCATATGTTTTCCAAAAAGGGGTGCCGAAATTGGGGTGCCTTCTGGAGAATCCCTTTTTTGTCAAATGAGCTATCGAGTAATTGCTCGATCGAGTGACTCGACATGCTGCTCGAACGACTCGAATCCCATCGAGCAAATGAGCTAACGAGCAATTGCTCGTTCGAGTGACTCCTCGAACGACTCTTAGACCCATTTCAGAAAAAGGGATTCCATAGCCATAGCCGTTTTCGAAAAAGGGATTCTTAAAAAGGGATTGTGTAAAATGGGATTCCTATTCGAGTCCGTAAAATTTGGATTCCGTGTTTTAACATCGACACTCGAGGGTATGGAAAGGGATTGATAACAACCAATTCAACAATGACTACAAGACTCTGAACAGATACGACCAGTCACTACAAAACAACGAAGTAAACATAACAAAGTGAAAGAATGTCAAACTAGTCGGATTGATCGAACTAGTTGGGCAGACTGAACAGATCTGAATTATGAACAGATACAAGACACCTGTTCGAATGAAGTCGTAGTGAACAAAGATCCAATACAATCAAGATGGATGGGAACAGAACAAAGTGAACAAAGATCCAATGAAGTTATCGAAGTGAATTGACCATAACAAAGTTTTCAACTGAATGAACTATAACCCTTAAATATAACCCAATGTTAACCCCCTTAAATTGAACAAACCTGAATGAACCCTTTGAACGGAACAAAGTTTTCAACTGAATGAACTTTATGTAATTAAAACCCCTTTGAAGTCCAGAAAGTTTTTAACTATAACCTAAATGAAGGTATTAACACCCTTGAACTGAATGAAGTATAACCCCTAACTATATCCCAATGTTAACACCTTTGAACTGAACAAAGTTTAACTTAATAAATTTTAAACTTAATGAAAATATAACGAAGGTGATCTGAATTTTAACTCGAGAATACAACCCATTAAACTGAATTCTTCCAATAGGGAAGGGGAATACCCTCGAGTGTCGATGTTAAAACACGGAATCCAAACTTTACGGACTCGAATAGGAATCCCATTTTACAGAATCCCTTTTTAAGAATACCTTTTTCGAAAACGGCTATGGTTATGGAATCCCTTTTTCTGAAATGAGTCTAAGAGTCGTTTGAGGAGTCACTCGAACGAGCAGTTGCTCATTAGCTCATTTGCTCGATGGGATTCGAGTCGTTCGAGCAGCATGTCGAGTCACTCGATCGAGCAATTACTCGATAGCTCATTTGACAAAAAAGTGATTCTCCAGAAGGCACCCCAATTTCGGCACCCTTTTTTGGAAAACATATGGCTTTCGGCACTCCTTTTTTATGAAATGAGTCTAAGAGTCGTTCGAGGAGTCACTCGAACGAGCAATTAATCGATAGCTCATTTGCTCGACGAGCTTCGAGTCGTTCGAGCAATGACTTATCAGTAACTGCTCGATAGCTTACTGGCTTTGGGAATGATATTGGCTTTGGGAATGATACTGGCTTTTGTTGTACAGAAGGGAGATAACTCTGCATACAGGTTATGGGAAATCAAGCAATCTGATTGGTTAGTTATAATTTATATAAATGATCTAGATAAATGAAACAACAAGAGTACTTGGAATAGGGTCAGAACTACCAAGAATAGACTAGAATAGCTAAATATAGTAATAATAAGCAAAGCTGTTCCAGTTAATATGCTCTTCTACGCTATTGGAGTATACTCTAGAACAAAGAAACCGGGCCAGATAGACGAAAAGTATTGCATATATAGATAGAAGCAGAGAATTCTGGGTAATGGCCAAAGGAACGTGTCTTTTAATGGGAACAACGTCATGGGATAGGGATAAAGGAATCTGGGCGAATTCAAAGCCAGAACATTACTCCTGTTCAATTGAACGCACCCCTTATACCCCCTTAGTACTATGACACTACGTGCTAAGTCAATAAAACCAATAACATGGGAAATCCGTAATAAATAAAGTCAATTTCGGTGATTTTGGGTGGATTTTGGTGATTTGGAGGGATTGTCGGGTTGTTTGTGGTAATCAGATTTACTCTTCTACAAAGGAACATACCCCCCTGTCTTGTTAGAAGCCGTTGGTAACATAGCAATCACGTGCTACCATAGAAACCAAGATGGCGGCCTCTAGTATACAAAATGGACGACGGAAACACGTATCACCCTAACAACACACGCTGCGCATGCGCACTCACATCACGTATCACTATGGGGATGACGCCACAAGATGGTCGCTCACGCGGGTTACCATGACAACACGACATGGCGGCACTAGGTCACGTGACTATGACGTCACATTAGATCATCCAAATGAGATCATCCAACTAACCCCTGAAACGTGCGAGACATACTACTGCTGTCTCCACACCAGACAATGACAGGCAAAGTGCCCCATGTCACGAGTCACAGCCCGACAACAACGTCAGAGAGTCGACAAGGTCGTGGATGGCAAGGACCAGTAGCGTGGCCACGGTGGCCACGGAGGGGATTGGGTGGGACACGTCCCCCCCCCCCCCCCCCACTTTCTCTCAAAGTTGGTTTCGAAATATGTCCGAAAATGGCATAAAAATTGTAGGTGTGTGTGGGGGGGGGGGGGGGGGGTAAGGTCCATGGGGGTTAGGTTGTAGATTTGTAGATTGCTTGTCCTAATCTGTGTCGGTGAAAAGGTAGACAGGTTTTCAATACATGAAAAACCTCAAAATATCCACTCAGATGTAAGGAGAATGGGGTTTTTGAAGCCTGGAATTCAAAATTTTTCTACCATAGGCCGTCCATGATTCGGCTCGTGGTAGAAAATTTTTGAATTTTACGGTTCAAAATCCCCCATCGACGACCCTTGGCCGCCCCATATCGGACGCATTTATTTCCCTCTAGTGGAAACCCTGATTATTGTGACCTTGGTTATCTAGCTGAAACTTTAGGGACGCAAAATTCTGAGATGTGAAGGCTTGGAAAGCTTTTCCCGCACACACCACCCCCCCCCCCCCCCCCCTTATTAAAATGGAGCTAACCCAGGCTGTGTAAGTTTGCCCCCCCCTCCCCCCCCCCCCCCCACACACACACACACACTTTCTTTGGGCTGGCTTCGCCACTGGCAAGGACGTTGCTATCTTATAGAATAGTCTAAGACCGGTGAAAGTGGGTTGGCAGCAATCAAAACCCGTATATCTTTCATGGGAGCTTGAATCAGACTTCCTGCAGTGATGTGGTTGGCTATCGAGTACTTCGGAAAAGAGCAGACTCAATTGGTCGGGATTTATGGAGCACGTGCACTCACACATATTCCACGCAGATAAGTCAGTCAAGTCGGAAGTGTTGTTTTTGCTAATTACATATCTGAACCTTTCGGACGAGTCGTGCGTGTTCTTGATTTTGAAATTAACCGAGGAACAGACAGGCAAAATAAGAATCGAAACTCTTTGTGATACCTTCGACCAGCTGTTGCGGTTGAAAGCTGAAGACATAATCCAGTCTAAATCATTGAAGGTTGTAGGTTAGGCGGGTTTCATCTCATGATGAGTTTCATGGGCAGTATTGGGTAGATGATGAAAGGCTCTGGTTTGGAAGGAGCTCCTGAAAATGTGTACCCTTTGAACGCAGTCGGACATATGCTAACGGGTAAGACATTTATTTTCACGCGCTCTGAAGGGGGTGGGGGCGGGGGTGGGGGGGGGGCACATTCTTGTTGAATGCGCATTGAATAATAAGTTGATTACGACTGTTAGCGGCTTGATTCTTTAAAATAGAGATGTTCCATCGGGTACCATTGATGAGCAGAGTAATGCGGGGAAATCTACAGACGGGGAACGTTGTGCACTGCAAAAAATATAGGTTCTCTTTAGAACCAAAACTGGTTCTAATCTTGTCCCTGAGATGGAACCAGTTCTGTTTAAAAAGCTATGACCCCTTATTGGAACGAGCTCGTTCCAACGAGGGGTCTTAACCTATGTTTTAGAGACAAAAAATAATGAAAATTAATTGGCGATTTTTTAGAATAGCGCTGAGTGTTACGTTAGGTAAAGGGTTGAACAATATAATTATCGTTAATAATGAAAAGTAATAAACAGAGTAATCGCTTGACTGGACTGGTTACGTGAAATAATTCATTCGAGGCAAGGGACTATATTCGCGCACTCGTGTTTGTACAACGTCCCTCACCTCTCATGAATTATTTCGCGTAACCAGTCCAGTCAAGCGATTACTCTCCATATAATGCAGCAGATGTTTCTGGTACTGCTCGGGATAGTGTGCCAACTGGGATGGGGAGCTTGCGAGTGTTTGTGAGAATATATTATACCAAATACATTCTTGCCAAATATATATAGGTTCTTCATCTTTGATGGTGCTTTGTCTTGGGTAGTGTTCTGGGACACATAGTACTTATAGCATTAAGGGGACGATATTACGCCAAAACTCAAGTTACCTGTCACTCGGAATCTTACTGTGAAACTCATAAAGTTACAAGAGTTTAAACAGCCAGGTTTAATCTAATCCTCATATCCCTTGCTGCTGCAACCGATGATATTAGTACTCACTAACAATGGCACATTTGATGTTCCTAATACCTGTTTTTATACTGAGTCAAAAAAGAAAGAATTGTGACGGAGTTGATTTGGGTGAATCATTGTTTCGGTGTTTAGTAGTATTTTGCGTCCGGTTTTTCTTACTTATTTCAGCCACCTGTGTATATAATTAACTTTTAAAGTCATTATGGCGATTTTGGAGACCCACTGTTGATTTAATCCTGTTTATTAACAGTGTTTTGTAAATTCGGCGTTAAGTTGTTCTTGCTCGCCATTTTGCTATTTGAGCCGAACATTTTCTACAATCCAGACTCTGATTGGTCTGTTCTTGATGATACGACCAATGAGAGTCTGGTTTGTGGGAAGTGATCGGTGCCACAGTATTGTAAGTTTTGTTAGCTGTGGATTGGCTGAGGTTATTAATAAAAGCCGTGTCGCGGCTCTTTTAAATCACTCAGGTTGTGGTCTAAGAACCTACAGGTTCGCTTGACTACTCTCTCTCTGGAGAGTTACCAAAGTCTCCCATTTCGGGTGGTTGGTGTGCTTTCCCCAATGTAGAGATTAAAAATAAACCTGTCCATTTAACTTTACCACAATCTTGGTCAATAATTCTGCCTTTTGGATGGGTGATGATTGGTTGTAAACCTGTATAAAATCTTGCCAGTTAAACTTGTAATTAAACATGTAAAATTCGGCTCCAGAAACCAACGGTACGAACCATTGTTCGTTTGTTGTACATCCGTCCGTCCACCCGTCAGTCTAGCCTAACATACGTTTGGTTGTATGTGTATCCTATTGGAGAATAAAAGCTATATCTAATAGAGGGTTCATCTAACAGAGGGATGGTTGCCCAGAAAACAGTTATAACTTATTTGTGAATGCTAAATTCTGTGACGTTTAGGAAGTCTTGTCAAAAATTAGTCTAATATTTTATAACCTGGTAAACACTAATATGATCTGGTAGTATACTAGGACTCAAATATACCCTTTTAGGTGAACTTTGATCTACCCTCTCAATTTCGTCACACTCCTACTTCTGTGATCGTGTGTGCTTCCTGTTTACACTTGTTATCATTTTTTTTTACATTTTGTTATTCATGAAATAAATACAGTATGTTTCAACTTATTTTTTTTTTAATATATTTTGCAAACACAGTTCAAGAACCACGAACCCGGGGGGTTAATTTTTAAGGGCTGTGGTGGTCTTTGGCTGAATTTGGGTTGGGGTTGGAGTACCACTGACCGCTGCCCGTTACATTTTTGGCGCTGCAAGCAGGGTTCTTGAATTGAAACCGTGTTTTGCACTATAAATATGGAAACCCCTCCAAGGGATACCCATGAACAGACTGAATGGGCTGCTAGACCCAAAATTAGAAATGCTGGCATTAAGGATGAACCAAATGACTTAGAAAGCCCCGATGCTGGTGAAGTAGAAAGACAGTTTCATGAACTTACACTCCAGTATGAAAGGTGTAAAAGGGAATTTGAGAAGTCAAAACCCCATAGGGTAGGTAAAAAGCATGCAAGGGCCTTAGGTCCGTTGGACAAAAATAAAACAGAACCCCTTCCACTAGGTAGGACTTCTACTCCAATGAATATTGATAAATGGGAAGATCCCCTGTACGATACAACTGGTTCATGGAGAAGTTTTCCTGTCCGAAGGGAAAAGGAGCCTGATAAATATGATGGCAAGACGGTAGAATTGAAAGATTTTTTGGTTCACTTCGAGCAAGTGTCAGATTGGAATAAATGGTCTTATATCGAAAAAGGTCAACAATTGGTCATGTGCTTGAGAGGCGAGGCTCAGAAGCTGTTAGGTGATTTGACTGCAGAACAGCGACAAGACTATGGAACTCTTAAATCCATTTTAATAAAGAGATTTAGCCCACAAGAGTTATTGATTGCTCATCATTGTGAGTTTCGATCAAGAAAGCGCAACAGGAATGAATCCCCTGCAGATTTTGGTTATGCTTTGCGAAGGCTGGGTTGTTTGACATTTCCTGATATGTCCCATGATGATAGGGAAATTAATGTCTTGGAACAATTTTGCAATGGAATAGGTAATGCTGCCATCCATGAGCATGTTATTTTCCGTCATCCAAAATCATTGGAAGCGGCAATTTCTTTGGCAATCGAATTTGAAGCTGTAAAAGGGAAGCAAGTTCTAATAAGTAAACCAAAATCTGACAATAATCAAGAACTGTTAGGTGCTGTAAAAGAGTCTGATGATTCGAATTCAACTATAGGCACTAACAAACTATTTGGAGATCAAGAAGAGTTAAGTAAACTATGTAAGCTTATGCAAGAATGTGTAAACAAACTGACTAACTTTAATAAGAAAAAAAGAAGAAAACGTCCAATGAACTTGGCTACAGTGGAATGTTTTATGTGCCATCAGTTGGGCCATTTGTCTTATGACTGTCCCATGAGAGATAGTTCGACTTCACTGGATGCAAAGGGTATTGATAAGAACCTTTTTAAGGAAAACATAAAAGGGTTACACCAGTGACCCGTTGTGTAAGAGAGAATCAACAGTCTTCTCAAGGGTCAGTTTTGAAGATAAATTTACTAAGAAGGTCATGTATGTTTGCAGCAATTGCTTTTGGAAATATGGTCCAAAGCATCTTAGTGGACACTGGTTCAGCTTGCAGTTTGATGTCAAGGCACATATTTGAAAAATTAGGTGGAAAATTATCAGAGTTAAGAGTTGTTGATGTATCTTTAGTAACTGTGGATGGTAATACCTTGGATGTGATTGGAAATGGTAGTTTACAGTTTACTTTGGGAGGAGTTTTATTCTGTCATGATTTTGTTATTGCTGACTTAGATGGTCTTAGTGGGATCTTAGGAATGGATTTCCTAGAACAGAATGATGCAGTTATTTGTGTTTCCAAAGGCTATATGCAAGTAGCCGGGAAGATTGTCAGGTTGAATAGGGAATCAACTCATGTCTGTGCACGTGTTAAGCTATCCAGAAGTGTGTGTATTCCTGCTGATTCTGAACTTATAGTTAGGGGATATGTTGTTGGAAATAGAACTGGTTTTGAAAATAGTTTGTTAGAGCCTTTTAATTATTTAAATAGAAAAGGGCTTTTGGTTGCAAGAACATTAATAAACCCTGAAAAAGTCCTGTTTTCAATATTGAACATCACTGATATGCCCATTAAACTTGGTAGGAATACTCTGGTAGCTAATTTACAGCCTGCAGAGATAGTAGAGCCAAACAGTGAGGTTTTAAGCAATATTTGTCCTAGTCTACCTGAAACATTGCAAAATTTGCTAGAGAGATCTTCCAAAAATTTAAATGAAAAACAGACAAATCAACTGCATGATTTTCTATTGGAATATCAAAATGTATTTATGTCATCGAAAGGAAAATTGGGAAGAACAAATTTGGTTAAACACTCAATTGATACTGGCGATTCAAGGCCAATTAAAATTCCACCCCGAAGGTTGCCATATGCACAGAAAATTATAGTTGAAAATGAAATTAAAAATATGTTGCAGGATGACATAATAGAACCTAGTGACAGCCCTTGGTCAGCCCCTTTGTTGTTGGTAAGAAAGAAAGATAACTCTTGGAGGTTTTGTGTAGACTATCGTAAACTTAATGCTGTTACAAGGAAGGATGCTTATCCGTTGCCCAGAATCGATGAATCGTTAGATGCTTTATCTGGTGCAAAGTGGTTTAGCACTTTAGATTTGGTATCAGGGTATTGGCAATGCGAAATGGAAGAAAATGATAAATCAAAAACAGCTTTCTCTACACATATGGGTTTGTTCCAATTTAAAGTTATGAGTTTTGGTCTTTGTAATGCACCAAGTTGTTATGAGAGATTAATGGAATTGGTTTTGAGAGGGTTAAGATGGGAAAAATGTTTATGTTACCTTGATGACATTATTGTTTTTGGCAAAACTTTTGAAGAGGCTTTACAGAATGAACGAGTGGTTTTTGATCGCCTTCGAAAAGCGAATCTAACTCTCAAACCATCAAAATGTACTTTGTTTCAGAATGAAGTGACATTTTTGGGTCATAAGGTGTCTGATAAAGGAATCCAATGTGATTCCGAGAAAATTGATACCATTAGAAGTTGGCATGTCCCCACAAATGTTTCAGAAGTTCAGAGCTTTTTGGGGCTCGCTGGATACTATAGGCGGTTTATTCCAGACTTTTCAACAATTGCGTCTCCCCTTACACAGTTTACTCGGAAAGGAAAAAGATTTATTTGGACATCAGAAAGTCAGAATGCTTTTGAAAAGCTAAAAGATTTGTTGACCACCGCCCCAATTCTGGCTTATCCAGACCCTACTTCCGAATTCATTCTGGATACAGATGCTAGTTTGACTGGTTTGGGTGCTGTGTTGTCTCAGGTTCAAGATGGACAAGAAAAGGTGGTTGCATATGCAAGTCGAACTCTAAATAAACATCAAGTTAGATATTGTACAACATATAGAGAATTACTTGCGGTTATTACCTTTATAAAACAATTCAGACATTTTCTGTGGGGTAGGCATTTTATTGTACGAACAGACCATGCGTCATTAAAATGGCTTAAGAATTTTAGAAATCCCGAGGGAATGTTGGCTAGATGGCTTTCAGTTTTGGAAACTTACGACTTTACTATACAGCATAGAAGAGGTAATTTATATAGCAATGCTGATGGTCTGTCTAGAAGGCCACCAAGTTATTGCAAACGCCAAGACTGTCCAGACTGCCATGTTAAGGAAAATAGCCCATTTGAGGTAGCATTTGATTCTAAAGAATCTGTATTACAAACAATCGCACCTGTAAGGACTCTCGAAAATGAGTCCGATTCAGCCGATTCGGTATTAAATGATTACATAACATCAAGTTCTATGACACCTGATTGGCTGCAAATTTGGTCTGAAAATGAGTTGTTTGATTGGCAACAAAAAGATGATTCAATAAAAACTATCTGTACTTGGAAAAAACATTATAGTCATAAGCCAGCTAGACACACAGTTTTAGATGCTTCTCAGGAGGTTAAAACTCTGTGGGGAATGTGGGATTCTCTTATTCTTCAGAATGAATTACTTTATTATAAATGGAGAACCGCTGAAGAAACAGACACACTTTTGCTGATAGCCCCTAGGGAGATGAGAAGAAAGATATTTATATCTTTACATGATTCAAGAACTGCTGGTCATTTTGGTAGAAACAAAACCATTGAGTCAATTAAACGTAGGGTATATTGGCCTGGCATGTCATCTGATATCAGGCGATGGTGCCTTCAGTGTACTGAATGTACAAGAGCTAAACCTGGGCCTGGATTGGGAAAAGCACCTCTACGACCGTCAGTAGTTGGAGCCCCTTTGGACCGTATAGCTGTTGATATAGTGGGGCCAATGCCCATAACTTCGGATGGTAATAAATACATTATTGTTCTCTGTGATTATTTCACTAAATGGGTAGAAGCTTATGCTGTTCCCAACCACACCGCCTTGACTGTTGCAGATAAAATAGTGAATGAGTTTATTTGTAGATTTGGGGTACCAAAACAACTTCATTCAGATCAGGGTAGGGAATTTGAATCTGAATTATTTCAATTAATGTGTGAAAAGTTAGGTCTTGAAAAGACCAGAACCACTCCATATAGGCCTCAGTCAGATGGGCTTGTTGAAAGGTACAATCGTACCTTACAACAGATGTTAGCAATATATGTAAATGAGAATAGAAATAATTGGGATGAAAATTTGCCTTTTGTTCTCATGGCTTATCGTTCAACTATTCAGGAGAGTACTGGTTGTTCACCAAATCTGCTCATGTTTGGAAGGGAAGTTTCATGTCCATTGGATTTGATACTCGGAAACCCGCCTTGTTCCCCTACTTACCACTGCCGTGTAGAATACGTAGAATGGCTCCAAAGTGTTTTGACAGATACGTATGAGCATGTCTACAAAAACCTTAAAAAGGCAGCTAGTAAACAAAAAAAATATTATGATAGGGGATTGAAACCTAGGGTTTTTGCTCCCAATGGTTTTGTTTGGAGATGGCACCCACCTTCTTATCAAGTAAAATTAGGAATGGTATGGATTGGTCCTTATAAGGTTATCAGAAGGATAACCGATGTTACTTATGAGTTACAAAGAAATCCCCAAAGTAGATTATTAGTTACTCATGTGGACCATTTAAAGCCCTATACTGGGGAATTGCCTCCTAAAAATTGGGAACCTACTCCAGAAATTGAAATAGATGCAACTTCATCAGATGAAGACGAAATTAGTACTGACATGTTAACAGATCAAATGTTGAATGAAACAGAAGTCCCTGTAACTCCTGAAATTAAGAGAACTAGATGTGGAAGACAGGTTAGAAAACCGGTCATCTTCTCACCCTAAGGCAGAAATTGTAAATATTGTATAAACTCATCAATTTTTTTTTTATTTTATTTTATTTAAGAGTGAGAAATATTGGAAAGCACACAAACTACCCATCATTATTATTTTTTTTTATTTTTTTGCCTTTGTCACATCTCAATTAAAGATATATGTTATCTCATATATGGTCTTTGAAAATAGGATGAAAGTGTTCTCCACAAACACGATGATCTTTAGGTATAGTTGCATTCTGTTAGGAATGCAACTCACGTAGTGAAGTGTTTCAGAGGACCAACAAAAACTATATTTAAAAACGATTTTGGAAAGTAATGGAAATTATTTACTGTGCTCCTTTATATGAGATTTAAAAAAAATAAGATGTTGGTTTTCTTGCATAAAATTATTACAGATGAAACTTTGAGAGAAATTGCTAACTGCAATTCCGTAGATGATGGAGACTATCTCATTCTTTTGTGTAAGATATAAATTTTCTGGCTGATGCCTTTGATTGAGGGGGAACCAAAGTAAAGGATAGAATACTATCCATCCGATTTGGTGTATTCCTCTTCCGGTGATTAGTAAAAAAAAAAAACGTAGCTGGTCTACAAAGTTTTGAAAGTGGCAGGAGGAGGCGGAAGTATGCTGGAGGAAGCATACCAGGATCAAAGGTCTTCTCGGAAAATGTCCGTGTTTTTTTTTTAAAATGAAAATCTCTGGAGCACAGAATACTTCTCACTACATTGGGTTTTTGAAAAATCCTAAATTTTAAATTCCAGTTATGGATGTTTTGGATGCCATCATTACAGAAGAAGAGGCAGCATTTTTGAATGATGATGTTATGGAGTGGCTCGACAGAGGGATGTCCTGTCCTGTCAAGAGATGTAGGGACCATCATTTTAATACTTTGACAGCATATCGAGCACACTACACAAGGTTTCATTGTGAATCCGTGAAGCTGTGGCTGTGTCCATCCATTGGGTGTTCAGTAGTTGACATTAAGAGGTCAGAGATTCGAAGACATCTTATAGCCATGCATCATAAGAGTAAGGATGAAGCTGGTGGAATGGTGGAGAGCATAGCTTCGGAAGAGAGATCGAATCAGAAGTATATTGATCCAGAGGGGTTTGTTTGTCCGAGGCCAAAGATAAGGACGGAACAGAGAGAAGAGGCAATCCGAAAGAGGAAGAGAGAGTCACCAGTACCGCATGATCTTTCGAGGGAAGAGGTAGATGCCCGAGATGTGCGTATTGTGGTCGAAGATGATGGGACTGTTGTGAAGAGGCCATGCAGTTTATGGAAATAGACATTTTGTTTTTGTTTTGTTTGTTTTTGTTTTTTTTTTGGTTTTTTTTTTACAAAATAGTGATTTTGTTTTAAGGAGGGAGGAATGTGACGGAGTTGATTTGGGTGAATCATTGTTTCGGTGTTTAGTAGTATTTTGCGTCCGGTTTTTCTTACTTATTTCAGCCACCTGTGTATATAATTAACTTTTAAAGTTATTATGGCGATTTTGGAGACCCACTGTTGATTTAATACTGTTTATTAACAGTGTTTTGTAAATTCGGCGTTAAGTTGTTCTTGCTCGCCATTTTGCTATTTGAGCCGAACATTTTCTACAATCCAGGCTCTGATTGGTCTGTTCTTGATGATAGGACCAATGAGAGTCTGGTTTGTGGGAAGTGATCGGTGCCACAGTATTGTAAGTTATGTTAGCTGTGGATTGGCTGAGGTTATTAATAAAAGCCGTGTCGCGGCTCTTTTAAATCACTCAGGTTGTGGTCTAAGAACCTACAGGTTCGCTTGACTACTCTCTCTCTGGAGAGTTACCAAAGTCTCCCATTTCGGGTGGTTGGTGTGCTTTCCCCAATGTAGAGATTAAAAATAAACCTGTCCATTTAACTTTACCACAATCTTGGTCAATAATTCTGCCTTTTGGATGGGTGATGATTGGTTGTAAACCTGTATAAAATCTTGCCAGTTAAACTTGTAATTAAACATGTAAAATTCGGCTCCAGAAACCAACGGTACGAACCATTGTTCGTTTGTTGTACATCCGTCCGTCCACCCGTCAGTCTAGCCTAACATACGTTTGGTTGTATGTGTATCCTATTGGAGAATAAAAGCTATATCTAATAGAGGGTTCATCTAACAGAGGGATGGTTGCCCAAAAAACAGTTATAACTTATTTGTGAATGCTAAATTCTGTGACGTTTAGGAAGTCTTGTCAAAAATTAGTCTAATATTTTATAACCTGGTAAACACTAATATGATCTGGTAGTATACTAGGACTCAAATATACCCTTTTAGGTGAACTTTGATCTACCCTCTCAATTTCGTCACACTCCTACTTCTGTGATCGTGTGTGCTTCCTGTTTACACTTGTTATCATTTTTTTTTACATTTTGTTATTCATGAAATAAATACAGTATGTTTCAACTTATTTTTTTTTTAATATATTTTGCAAACACAGTTCAAGAACCACGAACCCGGGGGTTTAATTTTTAAGGGCTGTGGTGGTCTTTGGCTGAATTTGGGTTGGGGTTGGAGTACCACTGACCGCTGCCCGTTACAGAATAATAAACATTGAGGAGCAATGTTTTTAGTATTATCGACTTTAATCCCAAACAATTATTGTAAATTCATTCCAGCTGTACGAGTTTGCACAATTTCATGTTCTTACTGTTGCCAGCGTCACGTCAGGACGTCGCAATTCAAACATGGGGTGAAATGAAAAGTTCACACATGCCTCTTGGATGGCAAGACATCGACGGCGCATGGACCTGATAAGTATCTGGGTGTCATCCTGTGGTATTGCGTTCCACTCCTGCCTTAGAACATTACGTAAATCGCCTAACGTCTGCAGATCATGAAGTCGTACCCGACGGTCCAGTTGATCCCCAAGATGCTCGATTGGCGAAAATCTGGCGAAAGTGAGGGTCAGGGAAGAAGTTAGTTAGATGCTCTGCTCCTCAAGAAAGTCACGACAGATACTCGTCACGTGACATCGGGCATTGTCTAGAGGGATTAACTGCAATCCGACGTTAGCGTTGAATAACGGGGCACCAACACCGTTAAGAATTTCGTCCCTATATCACTGTCCATTCAGATTACCATCGAAGACGATCAACTGCGTTCGATGGTGCAAGGAAATTCCTGCCCAAACCATTACACTACCCCCGTCGAAACGGTCGAATTCCCGCACGCAAGCATCAGAAACCCGTTCTCCTCGTCGGCGATACAATCTTTCCCTACCATCACTGCGCCGTAGACAAAATCGTGATTCATCACTAAAAAGAACTGCTCCAACGCTACTGAGTCCAGCGAACACGCTGACGAACCCATTTCATTCAGATGGTACGATGACGTTGGGTAAGGATTGGTCCGTGGTATGGACGCATACTTTGGATGCCGTGTTCAGCGAGTCTGTTGCAGACAGTTTGTGCACTAATTCTATTCTTAGTTCTCCCAGAAGTCACTGTTGCTGTCCTCGTCGCCGGAAGGAAGCGACCCTGCAAGTAAGATGTCCTGATGTGTCGATCTTGTGCATGGGTCGTAACTCTTGGTCGATCTGAATGCAGTCGGTCGGCAGTAGATCCAGTGGCTCTATACCTTCCAATGAGACGGTAAATAATGGTCACAGTGACTCCGAACTCATCGGCGAGCTCATCTGGGGGTATCCCAGCCTCATACATACCAGTGGCACGCAACCTCTGATTTTCGGTTAACCTTGGCATTTTTTTAAAATGTCGGAAGACAAAAACTAGCGTGTTTTCTCAATAACCCAGTCTCTCTAGTACAACATGACACAAAGAAAATCGCCGTTCACGCATTCAGTTTGACATTCTGGGGTAGGACGTGCAGTTTTGAAATCCGCAGCAAAGTTGTATACGGTTGGGGACAACAACAACATGTCATTAAACTCTTTGCACGACTTCTTGTCCACGGACATGCTATATTAGAACTATTATATTTCATCCTTTATGCTATTGTTTCACATTGGTTTCTATTATACTTTCATTATACATGTCTTTCTCATCATGGTGTATGATTTGATATCTTTACAGAAGCTCAGACCATTCTCAATTTCAATTACATTATATCTAATCATTTTTCTGCCAACTATGTATGTAGTCAACTTCCAGGAATTGAAACCGGCTGTTCACTACTGGTGCACACCGGTCCTGTTTACATCCAAGAGTCCCCCTCCATCTAAAACCCAGAGTGGTAAAATTAACAAATGATTAACATACAATTATACAAAGTACGGGTGGAACTTTTTCACTCCATGGCTTCCAGGTGTGTACAGGCGAACACACGACTGGATCTTAAATGTTTTCTGTTGGTGAACTTATTGTTGCAGTCTGGAACGGTGAGTATTCCTTTTATGTTATTCATTGATCACATAATATTCATTTACGCAGAAGACCTAAACAGTTTTGATATGTTCAGGTTGTTTAATCCGATCCTTAAGATCAACAAATCCCAACTGGTATATCTAGTTATAGTGTATCTGGTCCTCATTTTAGTGCCTTGGGTTCCCTTTCCTCTTTACATGTGTGGTGATATTGAATTAAACGCCGGTCGATCGATTCGGACTCCCGTGTTGTGTCCTTGGGCAAGGCACTTAACCCCGACTGTCCACACTGTCTGTGCTACAATGCGGAGTTACGATGTTGGGGAGCTGGCAGCTGCTCGTCGTTGCTCGGTGGTTCTCTCCGGGTACTCCGGCTTTCTCCGCCCGTAAAACTGTCACGGTCATGATTAGCCATTGTGCATAAGTATGTGACCTTAAACACCAATAAATAAATAAATAAATAAATAAATATTAAACACCGGTCCATTCTCCCATTTGAAAGACATTCATCAGAATAATACTAATGTTACGAGCCTATGTATTTGTCACTTGAAACTACAAAGTGTCAAACCTAAAATCAACATCCTTCAATGTGAAATGTCTGACCCCATTGTCTGTGCGTTCACTGAAACGGGGCTAACATCATTGGACAATAACTTTAACCATTTACCCAACGCAGACGATTTGAAAATTTATTATTTTAATTATCACTTTTTAAATTTTTTCAAGAAATTTCAACAAAACCATATCATGTGACCCCTCTTTGGAACGAACTCGACGAGCTCGTTCCAAAGAGGACTCACATGATATGGTTTTGTTGAAATTTTTTGAAAAATAATATTTTTTTCTGCTGCTGAATTTGCAAATTACGCGGGCGGATGTGGCCGATTCGTTGGGTAAAGGGGTAAATCCAGTTAAGTGGATACTAGTAACCACTTAGAAAAGACCGGTCCACTAAGATGGGGAGGTGGCAGTTTTCGTTAATTCTGATTTAATGTTCAAACACAGAAATGACATGGTCACGTGCACCCCATTACTGGAGTTTCTCTGATTTGAAATAGAAACACTTGGCGGTCCAGTTCTTTTGTGTAAGACCCCCAGATGCAGATGTTGCTATCTGGGATTGGATATATGATTCATTTGACAAGGCTAAAGACACAGACATTCCTTATACAGTTGTTACTGGGGATTTTAATGACATTCAGAATACCTGCTCCAATAAATTCAAAGATTTAATTCAAGGATTAAACTTGAAGCAATTGATAACAGAGCCAAGGTTTTTTACTGAACATAGTCTTACCGTTTTGGATTTGATTGCGATAACAGACCCCTTCAGGTAATATCCAGCGGTATTCTCGATCCCTTCATTCTTGACTTGGCCCGATATCATTGTCCAAATTGATAACTCTTGTTATTAACTTAAGCTTGAAAAAATACTCTCGTAAACATCCCAAGCAACTTATGTGTCTGTATAATGAAGGGAACTATACCAACATAAATAATGCTGCACGAGAAGAATCCGACAATGTCGTGACTACTAACGACTGTATCGATGCTGTTCTTGAAACCTTTACATCTAAATTGCTTGATTTACCTGAAAAATATATTCCCAACAAAACTAAGGCCGCGAGAAAAAACGAATCCACATGGGTGCATAAAGAAATAAGACAATTCAGTAGGCAAAGGAAAAGATAATATCGCTCAGCAAAGCGCTCAGGCCAGCTTCATATATAAGTAATATTTTTCTGTATATCGGATCCGAGTTTTGTGACTACTTCACTAACAAAAATATATTTAAAACTGCCCAAATATATATTCTGCAGACAGAACGCTTCAAATAATACCAGAGTAGTAGTATGTCAGGTACATTTGAGGAACCATTGGCAGGACCCCGGTGAAGGACTCCGGAAGTGACGTCATGTCACGTGACCCAGTGGCGCCATGTTGTGTTGTCATAGTAACCCGCGAGAGCGGCCATCTTGTGACGTCATCTCTATAGTGATACGTGGTGTGAGTGCGCATGCGCAGCGCGTGTTGTTAGAGTGATACGTGTTTCCGTCGTCCATATTGTATACTGGAGGCCGCCATTGCTCGAGTCATTCGAGCAATTTGTGAGAGTCACTCGACATAAGACGGAATCCCACTTATGGAATCCCTTTTTTGGAATCTCATTTGTGGAATCCCTTTTTTGAAAACGCCTGTGGCTATGGACTCCCTTTTTTCTGAAATGAGTCGTTGAGCAGTATGTCGAGTCACTCGAACGAGCAATGGCTCGATAGCTCATTTGCTCGATGGGATTCGAGTCGTTCGAGCAATGTGTGCGAGTCACTCGATCGAGCAATTGCTCGATAGCTCATTTGCACGATCTGCTTCGAGTCGTTCCAGCAATGACTTACTAGTAACTGCGCGATAGCTTATTGGCTTTGGGAATGATATGGGGTTTTGTTGTACACAAGGGAGATAACTCTGCATGCAGATTATGGGAAATCAAGCACTGGTGATTATAAGACTTGGACGAGAGAACCAGAGATAGTTTGGACTGGATAGACTGTTAGTGATAGAGAAGCATATGCAATATGCATTAAAAATGGAATTCTGGGAAAATCAGTTCCTGTACTCCTATTCAATAGAACATATCCCAGGAGATATCTCGGTCCTATAGCATTACGTGTTATTTTATATGCCCAAAATGGGGCTTTACATGTCCGTTTGGGTGGTTTGGTGGAGATTTTGGTGGTTTGTAAGGGTGGTCGGGTCTATTTGGGTAATTAGATATAACCTAGTTCAATCGAACGTACCCCTGTATCCCTTTGGTACTATAGTACTACGTGCTAAGGCGATAAAATGGGAAATCCGTACGAAATAAAGTCAATTTCGGTGATTTGGGGTGGATTTTGGTGATTTGGGGGGATTGTCGGGTTGTTTGTGGTAATTAGATTTACTCCGATTCAATCGAACATACCCTCTGAACATACCCCTGTCTTGTTGTTGTTCTTTAGGTAACATAGCAACCACGTGCTACCATAGAAACCAAGACGAAGGCCTCTAGTATACAAAGTGGACGACGGAAACACGTATCACCCTAACAACACGCGCTGCGCATGCGCACTCACACGACGTATCACTATGGAGATGGCGTCACAAGATGGCCGCTCACGCGGGTTACCATGACAACACAACATGGCGCCACTGGGTCACGTGACATGACGTCACTTCAGGTGTCCTGCACCGGGGACCTGCCAATGGTCCCCCAAATATACATGACATACTTCTTACCAGGATTTCTGCATAGTACACAACACTCTCTCAATTCCAGGCCACAAACCCTGGACAGGTGGGCGTGGGAATCAAGTGTGAGCAATTCGAACCAAACGAACGCATCTAATATAAGAGAGTACTACTCAGTTAATTATTTAGCCTTTGATGTTTCTTTTGGTTCATTCCCACGAGACCAATTCCCACGAGACCAATTCCCACGAGACCAATTCCCCTTAGACCAACTGATGTGTTCTACTTTTAAACTAATTCTACATCAATAATTTGATATATTTATAAATATTTATAAATGTTTTAATGTTAATGATATTCAAGTCTGAAAATAAGCAGTCTGTCATTTGCAGAATGAGGTCCCCAGAGAGTGAATTTGCTGATGCTATCCCATACAGTGGGCCAGTTTATCCTCTGGGTACCTCCTTCTGGTAAAGTTTGAGACCTTGATTCAGGTTGAGGTTCACAGAGGGTAAATGTAGTGATACTACCCTGCCCTGCAGGGTAGCATCACCAAATTCACCCTCTGGGGACCTCATTTTTGTATAATGTTATATCTACTGAGCTATGCTTAAATGTTATAAACCTATATTTTTTGTATGTTATGCATATAAATATTTTTTTTATCAAATAAAGTGCTTATCGGTAAATAAATGTTTTCTTAATTATCCTTAATCAACCCTTAATCAATTGTAGTATGTAGTTGGTCTAAGGGGAATTGGTCTTTTGGGAATTGGCCTAAAGGGAATTGATCTAAAGGGAATTGGTCTATTGGGAAGTCACCCTTCTTTTTTCTGTTTGTTTTCGTTCTCTCTCTCTCTCTCTCTCTCTCTCTCCTCTCCTCTCCTCCTCTCTCTCTGCCTCATTCTCTTCCCTTCTCTCTCGCTCTTCCTCACTACCTCTCTCACACTCTCCACCCCAACTTCTGTCATCTGCACGGTCTTTCTGTCTCTTCCCCTGTTACTTCTATTTCAATCATATACTTCTTCATTTCCTTCTTTCTGACGGGAACGGGACAACTCGCCGTCGGGACAACTCGCCGTACCCAAGGTGGGACGAGTCGCCGTCGGGACAAGTCGCCATCGGGACAAGTCGCCGTGGAGTGGTAGTTGAGAAGTAATACGCGGCATAGGATTAAATTATCTTTATTAATACTCTTAACTCATGGGGTTGTAAGTGACAAGTAACTAGCGGCATATATTTTATTATCTTTATTATTTAATTATATATATTCTTCACAACAAAGACATGTAACAATAGTTAACAATAATGATTTAACACATACAATTTTTTTAAATCACAGAGTTATACATGATACATTTAAGGAAAGACAATTATTTAACATAAACAGAGGAACATTTCAAAAAGGCTGAAGTTGATAATGATGGCGGGTCTGACATATATTCGTCCCAATACTTCTGGATCTTCTGGGACATTTTTGTGTATTTGGAGCGTGCGTCCGTCTCTAGATGCCTGGACTCTTAATTCGACATTTTCTGCTTCTGTCTGTAGAGCCGGTACCAATTTGTAAAAACTCAATCTGGTCCCAAGTGTGTTCAGACGCCGATACCAAGCTGTAATAGGGAAAAAAAACTTTTGGTTATAAGCATATTTACATAGAGAGATAGAGAGAGAGAGGGGGGGGGGGGAGAGCAAGAGGGAGAGAGACAGAGACAGACAGAATGAGAAAAAACTCACCTTCAATGTCGTTATTGGTCCGGACCGTATGGGTGGCTGAAAGTTGCGGAAACTACCCATTGTCTCTGGACATAGTCCACGAAGTCTCGGAGTTTCGTCTCTGGCTGAGTTTTGTTGTACAAGGCTTCAAAGGTTTCTCGGATATGAAGAGCTGACAGGAATGGTAACGCTAGTATCTGGCGAATGAAATCGTGTACAGGTTCCCCTTCTCTGTAGGCAGTCTGGAGCCCGATCCTCGTTACATACCTGTACACGGCTTGGCTCCAACCTCTCTAACTGCTTGCCAAAGAGCTGTCAACAAGTCGCCGCCGGGACAAGTCGCCGTGGAGTAGTAGTTGAGAAGTAATACGTGCCATAGGATTAAATTATCTTTATTAATACTCATGACTCATGGTGTTGTAAGTGACAAGTAACTAGAGGCATATATTTAATTTTCTTTATTATTTAATTATATATATTCTTCACAACAAAGACATGTAACAATAGTTATCAATAATGATTTAACACATACAATAGTTACTATAATATAACAGGGTTTTTTTTAAATCACAGAGTTATACATGATACATTTAAGGAACCCGACATAAGCACTTATGCCATTGGAAATTGCTTCTTTTTTCCTTCTTTCTGTACGAAACCGTTTACCGTTAAAAGCACCCTGACTGAAATGGAGCTCCAACGATCTGATGTTGTCGTGGTCTAACTTTTCTGTTGCATTGGATACAAAAATATGAAGGCATTTTGGAAATGATGCTGAGTGAGAATGAATGAAAGGTTTTAGTGCGCCGCAGGCGCTCAGGGACGATGTGGGATTTACAAATCCCTTGCGACCCGGTTAACCTTATTTTTTCCCTTGGATCACACAGGCCTAGCTTTCCTATTGCCCCAAATGGAGTCTGAGGGGGTTATGCACGCGGTTAGAATACCCGGCAGTTTACGCTGGAGTGTTAGATGGTCAATACTCAATCCCTCAACGCCTTTAAAACTATTAGAGAGCGAGCTCTATTCGGTTCCAGTTCGGCGATGGTAGAGGTTTGAGTCCCACCATGGTGGCGAGCCAGAATGTAATGTTGTGCGATGGCAAGTTTAAGGGAAGAAGAGAAAAGAAAACCAAACAGCAACGCCGGTTTGGTAGCGGCCCCGGTATATGACCATAGCGGTTACAAAAAAGAAGTGGAGAAAGCTCCAACAGTTTAGTTTTAAGAAACCGGGAGTCATCCATCAAGCCTTCTGGGAGATAGGATGCCGTATGTGAGTTTGAGGTATCTGGTTATCCTTCGGGAATTCCAAATGACCTCCTCCACCCCACCCCCCAACCCTCCCCCCCCCCCAAAAAAAAACCACTCACTGACACACACCCTCAAGCCCTTAAAAGGGCTGTTAAATCTTTATTCAAATGTTTATTTATATCAAATGTACACTCGTTCCCAGCCAGACAAGCTTGTTTCAATCCTTGCCTAGCGTTTGGTGGTTTCTTGTATATGTTGCAGAAAGGTAGGTTGCACCAATTCCTCCTACGCTTTGTCTACCATTCCCCTTGTGGTGTTCCCGCTTCGAGTATTACTTCCTCTGACACCTCGCGATTAACCCTCACCTTGATTTTTCGGTCAGTTAGAAATGATGATATGATCCTTAGAATTTTAGTGGGTAATCCCATTTTCGCTAGTTTATATCTCACGCCATTGTGCCATACCGAGTCGAACGCTTTTTCTACATCCAAGAAAAGCGCGGTTCCGATTTCGTTTTGACTAAATGCTGTTTTCATATAATCGACCAGTCTATATACGTGTTCGATTCCCTCTTTCTGACTCCTATACGGTCTTTGCCATTTGTTGAAAAAATTGATTGATTCGAGATAGCTGCGAAGTCTCGTAGTGAGAATCCGCTCAAATATTTTCCCAACTCAGCTAAGCAAGCTGATTGGGCGGTAGTTAGAAGGGTTGGTAAGGTCTTTGTCGGGTTTAGGTATCATGACTCCCGTGGCCACTTTCCAGCATTTTGGGAAGTACCCTCAGGAGAGACAGCAGTTTAAGGGTTTGGTAAGTCTGCAGTAGAAGATGTTGGGGCACTGTTTCATTATTTTGTAAGAGACTTCGTCTTCTCCTGGGGACGAAGATGACCTGCATTTTCTGATTATACCCATGACCTCTTCTACGCTTATTGGTTCGGTTAATTCATGGTCGCCCCCGTCTTCATGCCTTTGGTCGAAGTTCGGTTCATTGAAGATTGAGTTGTTATCTTGGACAAATTTATTTACTCGTACCTTAAAATCGTTGTCATATCTGTTCCCTTCTTGTGGACGATGTGCCTTCTTCAGAAGTTCGGCAAAAGCACTGGCCATAGATCCGTCGCTAGTCTTTAGCGCATTATTACTGGCAATTTTGCTCTTTTGGCCAGTAAGAGTTTTAAATGTATCCCAGAACCTCTTAGGTTCTCTCAGCCCATTTAGGTTTTCGGTTGCTTTTTCCCATCTCACGCGATTGTCGTTAGCTATGGCCTTTTTAACTTCCCCATGAAGGCGATTATACGCGGTTTTAAGTTCTGCTCTTTTCATTTGATCATTCTCTGATTGGTAAGCCCGGAAGGCTTTTCTTTTTTGTTTGCTTATTTGAAGAGTTGTTTGGGTTATTCTGTTTATCCGCGTCTTTACTGTTTGCTTGGGACAGATTTCATCTAGCGTCCTGTTGATAACCTCGTTAAGGTGGGTGCAGGCTTTTTCTAGTTCATGAACATTTGAGGGGTCATTTGCCTTTATTTTTACTTCGATAATGTTTCTGAAGAGTTCCAGTCAATTTTTGATAGGTTCCTCCTATTCACGGGAGGATACCTTGCGGGACCAGTATTACATTTCAGAGTGGCGTGAACCGGCAGGTGATCACTGCCTAGATCATCATCTCCTACAAATATGTCTTGCATTTGGCTGGTTAGTGATTTGCTGGTGATAATCAAGTCTAGGATATCTGATTGATGGAGTGGGTTGTTGCTTATGTATGTTACGTCTTGATCGTTATTTACCACGAATAGATCGAGTTCTTCAATGATATGGAAAAGGGCGTCACCATTAGGCTCAGTCTTATGACAACCGAATACCTGGTGTTTGGAATTGAAATCACCCAAGAATATGCAGTGCTTGTACTTGTTGGTAAAAAATTCAAATACTTTACTGTCTACTGTTGCTTGCGGCTTGTTATAATATGATATGATGGCAACGTGTTTGTGGTCGAGTTCAATTTCAGCTGCAATCACTTCAGCATTGAGGTGGTCGCATGGTATTGTTTGTATTTAATCTCCTGCCTTATTAACAGAGTTCAAGGTGGGACTTTCATGTCGTGGATTTAATTCTGTTCATTTCTTTCAATTCATGGAGGTCGGATTTATTGGTGAAAATACTCTACAGGTTAGTAAGTGATAAATTTAACAATATTTCATCCCAAAAAATAAAATAATAAAAAAATAAATTAAAAAAACAAAACAAAAAAAAACGGGACAAGTCGCCGTAAAAATCGGGACAACTCGCCGTCCGACGTCGAGTTGTCCCGACGGCGACTTGTCCCGTACCCCTTTCTGACCACCTTTAATTTAGTTTGTGTGATTTTGTTTTCTTTCTGTAACCAAGTTGAATGTAAATGTTAAGCGCGCTCACATTTACCAGTAATGTGAAATATGTTAATACAGTGCAAACAGTTTAACATAAGTTTATGTCCCGATACCAACCGCAATATCTTGCAGTGATTGGTCAATGCCTCATTGATTTTATTTTATGTCGCCGGGCACGCGCATATGTCTACTGTCACCGATTCTTATGTCCACTGTCAAGGAAAGCGTCTCGTTGCCATGAGCAACGGTTCATCGCAATGTCTTTTTTCACTTGAAATCAACTGAGACAAATACATTTAACTGAAGTAAAACACACACAAAAGTACCGTTATTACGTACAAAAAGATTACTTATGTAAACATGGGTAATTATTTATGAAACCGATTAGATTATAAGGTCTCTTTTCATTAATTTACTGTAACATAAACTGAAACGAATCGCGAGCATCTCGCCCCGTTGATTGCGGACGAAAACATTGAATAAAGGGAAATCACACCAGTCTGTTATGATAAAAGTTAACATCTTACCGAAACAACGTCTGCTTTCTAATATTCGCTGTACAACAACAAATTTTAAAATGATTCTTTTTTCCAATTCAATTTTACTTGTGTAAGAACGGGACATATGCGTCGTTCTGTTTGTTGACAGGGGACATGGTCTCACGTTGTTTGCATGGAACATATATTCAACCTCGGCGTCCAACAACTGATTGGACAAGAGCTCGCTTAGCATGTTCCATGTTTACGGCTCATGTGGCAAATGTTACCTTCTGACGTCACAACGCGAAATATCTGCAATGACGTCGTCCGTTTCGTAACTGCTTCATCAACGGAGTGACCAGCAAGCCGCTTCATTGTTATAGATGTTTTAGGTGTGCAGCAGACGATGTTCCGGATGAAGTGTTGTTTAAATTACAAACCGATTTACGATTTGCACTAAGATGGACAGAGTTTATCTGGTTTATTGATTATTCATCCAGTGCCGTCGTGGATACACGAGAGGTTTATTTACTAAACCTGTGATCGTTAAAAGTTGCCTTGAATAAGGCAACTTTTAACGATCATAAAACGGTAAATAAGCCCCTCGTGTTTCACAATGTAGGTTTTGGGCTATGGGTAGTGTCTATTGGAACATATACGTTATTGTGATGAATTGACGGTACCATGATCTGAGGTTTGCGGCTTGGAGCTTATGTTCAACCGAGACGTTTCGCGTCTCGGTTGAACATACGCTCCGGCGATCCGTAAACCTCAGACCATGTTACGGTCAATTCATCACAATACTGACTGTGATTTATAATATCTTTCTGTTGAATCAACAAATATCTTTTCTATGTTCTGTTGTATTATATGCAACTTGGAAATAAAGAATTAAAATTAAATCCATGACATTGGTTTCGTCGAGGAAAAGCCATACTTGAAACTCAAAAACTCCCATCAACAGACCGAGTTACACATTTCCATAATTTTGGGGCCCATTTACAAATTAAACTTGTGCTTCTGAATTTAGCTCAAATATGAATCGATCGGCTTAATTTTAACAAACTGATATCTGACCCTCCCAACCCAACATTGCTGTATATATCAAAAGCTGCTAATCAGTGATTATGGGAAGGAATTTTTTGCAGGACAACCTGACAAAACCGATAACAATATTTTTTTTTTTGCCATTACCATTCTACTGGTCCCTGGGTTGCTTCATATCAAATAACAGGTCTCTCTTCTATGTTGTTTGGGCAATATGGGTGTTTGAGTTTATTTCAATTTTTAGCTCCTGGAATTCCCATGGGGATGTGGGAAAATTGTTTTTTGCATGTATTACTTATTTATTTAATGATGTTTAAGGTCACATATTTATGCACAATGGCTAATCATGACCGCGACAGTTTTACGGGTGGAGGAAGCCGGAGTACCCGGAGAGAACCACCGAGCAACGAGGAGCAGCTGCCAGCTCCCCAACATCGTAACTCCGCACTGCAGCACAGGCAGGGTTAGATTGGTTGAAGACATGCGTACCATCGACGTGCAGTACGCCTTAGTACACGGCGTCATCGTGCCCCTATGCGGGCAATGGAGATGAAGTGTGTTTTTTGCATGAATCGAGTTCTTATGACTCAATAATACCACATATCGAATTTGGGTTCAAATCGATGAATCAGTTCAGAAAATAGGAATGTTGGGTAGGGCCAAAAATCTTGTCTCCCACCTCCAATTACAAAGATAAATATTGCCCTTAAAATTCATTGAACAAACCTGATTCTATGCCTCAAAGGGAAGCTCAGTGCCAAATATCAAGTCATTGTACCTATCGGCCCATGAGAAGATTTGTTTAAATTTGGAAGCATTTTCTCCACCCCTCTCCATAGTAAACCTTTATATTGCGTTATTTTGAGCACATCTTTCCTAGGGCTTTAAAGGTGCCCAAAATTCCATTTTCAAGCAATATTATTGATTATTAAAGCTGAAAGTAACTTTACGTAGCATAAAAAGAGAAAGAAAGAACACCCCACCAGCGGAAAATGGTAGTGGTAAATTTGAAATAGCTGAAAACCTATTACCGTGAAAGACGCGAGTCAATCCAAAGTCGGGTCAACAGTAACTGTCAACGATATGAAATGAGTTTAACCTAATACAATATCCGACTAGTAGTAGATGTATGGATCAGGCCTGTTTGGGGGGACCCCGGACGTGATGACATGTCACGTGACATGGTGGCGCCATGTTGTGTTGCCATGGTAACCCGCGTGAGCGGCCATCTTGTGACGTCATTTCCATAGTGATGCGTGGTGATAGTGCGCATGCGTAGCGCGTGTTGTTAGGGTGATACGTGTTTCCGTCGTCCATTTTGAAAACTGGAGGCCGCCATCTGGGTTTCTATGGTAGCACCTGATTGCTATGAGACCCAAAGGCTTATAATATAATGTTTGAAAGGTGCATTCGATGGAATCGGCGTAGCACGAATTACCCAAATAAACTCGACAACCCCTCCAAATCACCAAAAACGACTTTATTTACTACGGACTCCCCATTTTATCGGCTTAGCACGTAGTGCTAGGCTTCCGAGGGGCACAGGGATTGAGTTCGATTGACTAGGAGTATACTCCAGTGGAGTAGAAGAGCCTATCAACTGGAACAGCTTTGCTTATTGTTACTGTTTTTAGCAATTTCTGGGCTATTCTTGTTAATTCTGACCCTACAACCTACAGTTCACTTTCCTGACAAATCAGATCAGTTTGTTTGATTTCCCGTAATCTTTATGTAGAGTTATCTCCCTTTATTACAACGAAGTCCTATACGATTCTCATCACCTCCATACCCAAGGGCCACGTCCCATGGAATCCCTTTTTTGGAAAACGCCTTTGGCTATGGAATCCCTATTTTGTCGTATAAGGCCATGAGTGCCATGAGAAAGCCCCCAATGAGGCCTCATTCACTATCCCTCTTAGCCTCATTTTCTTTTGAGGTCATGAGGGCCATGAAAAAATCCCTCAATGAGGTATAATTTACTATCCCTCTTAGCCTTATCTCGGTATTTAACAGCCATATCCCATGGAACCCCATTTTGGGGAAACACCCGTGGCTATGGAATCCTTTTTTGTCGTATGAGGTCACGAGGGCCATGAGAAAGCCCTCAACAAGGCTTCATTTACTATCTCTCATAGCCTCATTTCTTTTGAGGGCATGAGGGCCATGGGAAAAGCCCTCAATGAGGTATAATTTACTATACCTCTTAGCCTTATCTCGGTATTTAACAGCCATATCCCCAGGCACCCCAATTTCGGCACCCCTTTTTGGAAAACATATGGCCTTCGGCACCCCTTTTTGTCGTTTCATTTGGACTTACAAAACCACGATGAACACAAAGAATTTCAGCCTTGATGACCTGATTTCTTAAAAACCCAAATAACAAGATATATCCCATCCCTTGAGTACAAAGCATTGCAGATGGCGCCTTGTTGCTCTCAAGGGACAATATACAGATCAAACAGATGTGGTGCCTGACCGATTTTATGACATCACATGTACGTGGGGCTGGTGATCATGAAATTCTTATCTCAAAGGTTATAGATGAACTGAATTTAAGTACAGTGGAACCCTGTTAACTGAATAGCCACTTTGCCGATGAAAATCATTCAATTAACAGGAGTATTCAATTAACAGGGATTGTCACTTTACTATATTCAAGAGATAAACTTTGCATTTATTCTATTATATCTTGTTTGACAGAGCTCCATGAGCTCTGTCAAACAAGATATAATAGATTAAATGTATTGGATGTACTGAGGCCAAATAGGTCTATAAACAAAGAAAAACTGGGGAGAGTCAGGATAATTTCTAGATAGGTTACAAGATTTTTGATTCAATTAACCCTTTACCCAACATAACGGCCAAAACCGGCCAGCGCTATTCTCAAAAATTGCTAATTAATTTTCATTATTTTTTCATTTTTTTTGTCTCAAAAACATAGGTTATGACCCCTCGTTGGAACGAGCTCGTTCCAACGAGGGTTCATAACCTATGTTTTTGAGACAAAAAATGAAATGAAAGTGTCAGTGACACTGTAGCTCAATTTAAGACATGTATAGTATGTGACACAGCAATGACAAACATCTAGGTAATGACCTGATAACAAAGGTACATATAAAGTATTGTAACAGTCTGTACATAGATACTGACCATAGCCTGTGACAAATGTATAGGTAAAGTATTGCAAAGGTGGGTGACAGTCAGATGCTAAACTAGAAAAGAAATCTTTCAGTCCCAGAGTGGGTCT
Organism: Pictodentalium vernedei; assembly: GCA_031216915.1. NCBI lineage: Eukaryota > Metazoa > Mollusca > Scaphopoda > Dentaliida > Dentaliidae > Pictodentalium > Pictodentalium vernedei. The sequence continues at coordinate 663,672,681 of CM062295.1, forward strand.
GACTGAACCCCAAAATATTTGTTCTCATAGCACAGTGATAACAAAGGCACCCTAAAACACACTCGTTCCTGTCCCAAGGTGAAAACAAAGGGACCCAAGAAGTTTCGTGAAGATCAGTTCATAAATACAAGCTGTATAGAAGTTGTGACAAAAAACTGACTGGACCTAATTTCGGTACAAAATGGCCACTGGCAGCCATCTTGAATTTTGGACCGCACCCAGAAACACTTGTTCTCTTCCCAAGGTGATAACAAAGGAACTCAAGAAGTTTTGTGAAGATCGGTTCATAAATACAGCCTCTAGCCCGAGCCGTATTGACATGTGCACTTACAGTGTATAAGTAGCACTGAATAAATCAAAGTTTATCTAATTTGCATAATTTCTGCACAAGAAAAAAAACGTACCATATGTGATATATTCCATGTTACTAAACATTCATACACAAATTTATTCAATTCAGAACTTTCATACAAAAGTTCTGTACAAAAGATTGATTGCATTAATTTTGGTACAAAATGGCTGTTGGTGGCCATCTTGAATTTTGGACCACACCCCAAAACACTCGTTCTCATCCCACGGTGATAGCAAAGGTACCCAAGAAGTTTCGTAAAGATCGGTTCATAAATACGGCCTCTAGCCTGAGCCGTATAGAAGTTGTGTACAAAAAACTGATTAGACCCAATTTCGGTACAAAATGGCCACTGGCAGCCATCTTGAATTTTAGACCGCACACAGAAACACTTGTTCTCGCTCCAAGGTAATAACAAAGGTATCCAAGACTTTTCGTGAAGATCGGTTCATAAATACAGACTCTAGCCCGAGCCGTATTGACATGTGTACTTACTGTGTGTAAGTAGAACTGAAAAAATCAAAGTTCATCTAATTTGCATAATTTCTGCACGAGAAAAAAACCCGTATTATATGTGATGTATCCTATGGTACTAAACATTCACACAAAAATATTATTAAAATCAGCGCTTTCATATGGAAGTTCTGTGCAAAAATCTGATTGCACCTAATTTTGTACAAAATGGCTGCCATCGGCCAACTTGAATTTCGGATCAGACCCAAAAACACTCGTTCTCGTCCCACGGTCATAACAAAGGTACCCAAGAAGTTTCGTAAAGATCGGTTCATAAATACGGCCTCTAGCCCCGAGCCGTATTGGCATTTGCACTGATAGTGCTGAAAGTAACACCAAAAAACATCAAAGTTAGTCTAATTTGCATAATTTATGCATGAGAAAAACCTGTATTATATGTGATGTATCCCATGGTACTAAACGTTCATACAAAAAATTATTCAAATCAGCGCTTTCAAATGGAAGTTCTGCGCAAAAATCTGATTGAACCTAATTTTGTACAAAATGGCTGCCAGCGGCCAACTTGAATTTCGGATCCGACCCCAAAACACTCGTTCTCGTCCCACGGTCATAACAAAGGTACCCAAGAAGTTTTGTAAAGATCGGTTCATAACTGCGGCCTCTAGCCCGAGCTGTATTGAATTGTTGATGGACAGATGGACGACTGGCCATGGCATAAGCTCAAATTTGGCTTCACCAAAGTTGAGCTAAAAATGAGTTATTCAAGAATTTTTGTTTGCAAGTGTCGTCTGCTTTTCATGTTAGGTAAAGGGTTAACAGGAATTTACTCCAAAACCTATATTCAATTAACAGGTCAAATTTGTACTGGAGGTATGGCAAATGGTTTTGTGTTAGAAAATTATATTCAATTAACAGGGATATACCATTAAGAGATATCCAATTCAGTGGGCTCCACTGTACTAGTACTTTTCAAAATATTGGAGGAAAACCAAGAACTTTTCAAGGATAGAAACAATTTCAAGCATTTTTCAAGGAAGGGCCTAAAATTCAAGGACTTTTCATTTGAGTGGGAATACTGTAGAAGAAGTTGTGAATGCCATGTTCACAGACAGACGATGGATGAAGAATGATCACTTTAGGTCATCAAGTCAAGCCAGAAAATAAGCTCTATCTGAAAAATGAGGTCTCCAGAGGGTGAATTTAGTGATGCTACCCTGCACAGCAAGGGTAGCATCACTAAATTTACCCTCTGTGAACCTCAATCTGAATCAGGGTCTCAAAATTAAACACAGAGAGGTGCCCAGAGGATAAATTGGCCCACTGTACGGGATAGCATCATTAAATTCACCCTTTGAGGACCTCATTCTGCAAATGTCAGATTGCTTATTTTCAGGCCTGTCACCAAGTCAAGTTAGTCAAGTGAGCTAAAAAGTAAAGACTTTCAGATGATTTTTAAACAAGAAGTGCGCATTGGAGATGCAGGAATTGAGTTGTGGCTACTTTCTTCATGCACTCTCTATTGAAAATCAGAAATGTCACCAAGCTGAGCTCAAAATTCGTAAAAATTCAGACCAGGCCAGTTTCCGAACTCACTTGAGATATTATTGCAAAACACTTGCAAGGCAAATATTAGACAAATTGGAGAATGTTCGTTCAAGTTATTGTGCTAATGAGCTCAAAATTCATAAAAATTGACAAATTGAGGGCCATAACTCTGTTACAAAAAATTAGGCCAGGCCAGTTTTCAAACTCGCTGGAGATATTGTTGCTAAAGACCTGTATGGCATATATTGGTCAAATAGGAGAATGTTTGTACAAATTATTGCGCTAACAAGCTCAAAAGTCATAAAAATTAATGAATTAAGGCTCATAACTCTTAACGAGAAAGTGGGCCAGACCAGATTTCAAACTCGCTTGACATATTACAGTAAAAGAGCTGTATGGCAAATATTAGTCAAATCAGAGAACGTTTGTTCAAGTTATAGTGCTAACAAGCTCAAAATTTGTAAAAATTGACGAATTAAGGCCCATAACTCTGTAATGAAAAATCAGGCCGGGCCAGTTTTCAAATGTGATTGAGATATTATTGCAAAAGACCTGTATGGCAAATTTTAGTCAAATCGGAGAATATTTGTTTAAGTTATTGCGCTAACAGTGCGAGAATGCCGTTATGCCTGCCCAGATACCCACCTGCCTGGACGCACACCGACTGTCGCCAAACCATAGGTCTCGGTTGTTAACACAACTTGACCAATAAAATATTCTTATATTCTTATTTAATTAATGCCTTATAGCACTCTCTCGTAGTGGAACAGAATTTTCTACAATCAATCTAGTTTTCTCTTGTATAACTATGAATTTAACCAATTATATCTTGTTTGACAGAGCTCAAATTGGTTAAATATCAAACTGCTTTGTGGGAAATATTTATTGCTTAAAACTTTGCCATTCTGACATCTAGAGTCAAGAAAGGTTAACATGTATTGTACTCCATAATCATCATACTAGGCCCTAAATGCCTGAATAGGGTACATCGGTTAAATGGGGTGTGGCCCCTTGAGTTCCACCTTAGACATACAACAAAGAGAACATGGCTGAAGGCTGTCTGATGAGAGACAAAAATGTAAGAAAAAGGAAATATTTACTCTTTTATTTCATGCTCAGTTGTATAAATTAAAAAGCAATTGTTATAAATAAAAAAATAATATATTTCAAATCAAAATATACATGTATTTATAATTGTGTTATAAAAAACATCAAATTTACATGTACAACCACAACTGTAATTAAAAAATCCAAATTACATGTACAACCACAACTCAAATTAACAAATTTAAATTACATGTACAACCTCAAAAAATATTCAAAAACAAGAATTATTCAAAAATCTATTGTCTGCTTTAAAAGATTTGTTAATAATAGGCTTATGGGAGTGGGAGTTAAACCCCTTTCTGATATGATAAAGAAGTCAATACGAAATTTTTTCCTAAAATGCTGGATCAATCTGGAAAACTTTGGCATCCAAAACAAAGCTAAGTGATCAGGTCTGGCCTAGTTAGTGGCCAGTGTAAATCTGATCCCTAAACTTCTCATTTGGCTCTTGAATCTTAATCAAAGACTTCTAAGTTGGCCTGTAATCATAAGACCCCATTTCCACCATTGATCACTTTGCCAAGACTTCACTGCAGCTATTGTGAAATTGAAGTGTTATTGTGGTGATATAAAAAAAATTTTCAATCATTTGAGAAAACTTCAATTTTGCCACAAAAGAATGTAATTAAATGCAAAAGTAATATAACTACAGTTAACTAGTAGAGTGCCTGAGGCCCATACTTGGGTGTGCAGGTGCTTTGAAGTGAAATTAAGTGAAATTATGTCATTTGTGTGGATTTGCCTTGTTACAGTTTATGGGAGAGTGCCTTTTCAGGCACTCTCCCATAAACTGTAACAAGGCAAAATGCATTCACAGATTCTGACAATCATCAAGATAGAATAGATATGGGAAAATTATGTTACCTGAATTATCTGTTAAACTTCCCAAACAGCAGATGGTGTAAAATGATGTTTAACCATGTATGGAACTCTAACATTCAGAAAGGATGGTTAACTGGTAAAGTGCTGAGTTTTTTCTGACAACAAATCAAAGCTCCTCATATACTGTTCTATTACATTTAATTGGATAGTGCCTTATAGGCACTATCCAATTAAATGTCAGAGAGCAAAACATTGTATATAAATTCTGATTCATATCAGGGACAATAAAGGCTTTCTCAGGCAGAATGTAGCTACAGACAGTTATTGCCTGTCACTTTTAGTAAAGCCCAAAATAGGGCTTCCAGCACTCTACCAGTTAAGGAAAGTGAAGGAGCTAATGGAGAATTACTCAACAGAGACTGAAGATTTAGAGCGGGGACTAAAGCAGGGGAGTAACCTCATCAGGGGGAGGGTGCTCGAGGATTGCAATAGAAATTGGCGAGTTGAAATTAGGTCCAAGAGCTCTTTAGACGGTTTGTACAAGAAGATGCCCCAGCCTTTGAATAGTACCTTGATTTTAATTCCATGTGTTTTTTTTTTTCTCAGCATGCCCAGTTCAGTCATTTGCAACAACATAGGTATCTTGGACACTCTTACAGCTCCCTTCACTAAGGGTAAAACAGAAGTGGCATTGAGCTTGCCTTTCATCTTGACAGTGGTGTCATGCCAATGGTGCACAGGGGGCCTGGGAACCCCCCCCCCCCCCCCCCCAATATTTTCAATAAAGGCCTGGGAAGAACCATTTCTGACAATCTGGGAGGCATTTTTTGCCAAAATTTTGGGGCACGCTACGTGCCAACTGATGGTGGCACTCTGCTTAGATGGGGTTACCGATCTGGCACCCCCCCCCCCCCCCCCCCCAACCCGCCGATCTTTCCCTATCATGACACCCCTGCATCTTGAACCCTCAAAAAAGTAGATTTATTATGTCTGATCAGTCTGGGGCGAGTCAGACTGCTAATCATTCCTGATGGCCCTTCAATAAACCATCGTGCCCTCCAATATCATGTTACAAATGTATTAAATCTTATATTGTCTATAATACAGTGGAGCCCACTTAATTGGATATCTCTTAATGATATATCCCTGTTAATTGAATATAATTTTCTAACACAAAACCATTTGCCATACCTTCAGTACAAATTTGACCTGTTAATTGAATATAGGTTTTAGAGTAAACTCCTGTTAATTGAATCAAAAATTTTGTAACCTGTCGAGAAATTACCCTGACTCTCCCCAGTTTTTCTTTGTTTATAGACCTAATTGGCCTCAGTACATCCAAAACAGGCATTTAATCTATTATATCTTGTTCGACAGAGCGCATGGAGCTCTGTCAAACAAGATATAATAGAATAAATGCTAAGTTTATCTCTTGAATATAGTAAAGTGACAATCCCTGTTAAATGAATACTCCTGTTAATTGAATAATTTTCATCGGCAAAGTGGCTATTCAATTAACAGGGTTCCACTGTAATATTATTTTAGTTTTGCATACAGCAGTACTATTTATTTATTTATTAAGGTTTAACAACACTTTATCAGCCAAGGTCATATCGTGTCGGTGACAGTTTTATGGGTGAAGGAAGCCGTGATACACGGAGAGAACCACAGAGCAACGACGAGCAGCTGCCAGCTCCCCAACATTGGAACTCCACACTGCAGCACAGGCAGGGTTAGATTTGTTGAAGACATGCGCACCATCGTTGTGCAGTATGTCTTAGTGCATGGCATCATCGTGCCCCCATGTGGACAATCAGGGTTAAGAGTCTTGTCCAAGGGCACAACATGGAAGTCAGAATCTCAGATGGTCACCCATCCATCCAAGGACTAACTGGGCTCAATGTTGCTTAACTTTGGTGATCTGATGAAAAAAGGTTACCGCAACGTCACCATGCCCCCTCGAAATGTTATTAACTCTGTCTATGCCATGGTGATTATTTGCCCATCGGGTTATTCCTGCTACCCTCCAATATCATGTTACAAATGTATTAAATCTTATATTATTTATAATAAAATTATTTCAGTTTTGCATACTGAAATATGTGGATCTGCTGTCATGAGAATACTTTAAATTTCACCATCCCCTCTACCCTGGATGGGCTGACTGAGCAAAATGTCAGTGTCCAGAATGAACTTCTTGCTTAACTGGCAGAGTGCTGAATTATTTTTGGCCATCAAAATTTGTTCACATGTCTTTGCATTGTTACAATTTATGGGAGAGTGCCTTCAGGGACTCTCCCATAAATTGTAACAAGACAAGTCCCTACAGACTAAATAATATTACTTCAAAGATAATACGAAGCACATCCATTGAGTATGAAGCCTTCAAGTTGCAGTACCTTCACCTCAGAGTAAAGCCCAAATATGGGCTTCCAGCACTCTACCAGTTAACCCTTTCTACACTGATGTTGAAAAAATCAAATTTCAAGTCACCAAATGTGTGCATAATGCATCTAGGAATTTAACCAATTCAGTCCTGTTTGACAGAGCTCATCGAGCTCTGTCAAACAAGACTGATTGATTAAATTCATAGTTGTATGATGGGAAAAAATCGTAACTTGAAAATTTGATTTTCCGACATCAGTGCGTAGAGGATTAATTGACGCATACATGGGTAGACAGAGGGGTTTGTAAAAAACAAAGATTCAAAAGAAATTGACTGGCTTGAATACCTAGCACCGAGAACACACGCCATTTTCCAGGCATTTAAGAATGTTTGTGAAGCAAAACAATGGAAAATAGTTCAGGAGAGCAATTTGCTGGCTAAAGGAACTCCCAGAAGAGATGGTACCACCCTGCATTTTTCAAAAAAATAAGACTTCTGTAAGAATGTAGGAATTATATAGCAGTGAGGAGAAAATGTTCGTATTTTATTTCCCAGATGATTGACACTACTAATCTTTGACATTGACTGGAAAGTTCCCTTAAGAAGAAAATGTTTAAAGAACCGATGTCAGGGGCTGGTGGTGTCAGTGAGAAGGAAAAATAAGATAAATATTCCTTAGACACATGTATTTACCCTTTACCCAACATAATGGCCAAAATCAGCTGGCGCAATTCACAAAAATCACCATTCAATTTTATTTTTTTCATTTTTGACTCAAAAACATAGCTTATGGCCTCTCATTGGACCGAGCTCATTGAGATCATTCCATTGCAGGGTCATAAGCTATGTTTTTGATGCAAAAAATGGAAAAATTTAGTTATTCAAGAATTTTATTTGCAACTGTCGTCTGCCTTTCATGTTAGGTAAGGGGTTAAAAAAAGGCAACAAAATATCATCCGACAGTGAAGCAAATCCTCCCACCTCTAATAAACTATGACATAAGCAAAAGTGTAATGAAATAAATATTATTGAAATCTGAGAGATTACAGTTCGAATTATCACATCAACATGAAAATTTCCAGTTAAACAGAAAGAGCAATAATGCTATTAGTTTTCAACAAACTGCCACAGTTTTCACACTTGTCCAATACAAATTCAATATAAAGCAGCTTGCCAAAAATCTGTTTACTTTTCAAGTTATCAAATAAAAATAAAAAATTAAAGCAGAATGCACAATATTAATAATACTGCAAGTTTTTAACATTGGGAATGTTGATCTCGGGCAAAAAATGTTAATACTAGAGAAACAGAATTTACTGCATCCAGTAAATTCAAGTTTGTGTGAAAAAGGTTAAAGTGTCAGGAAAAAACTATATAGAAAAAGAATTTATGGAGGTTTATTTTCAGGAGTAAAATATTTTTAAACAAATCAGAAATGAATTTTCATTAACAGCATTTACAGATATTCATACAGGAATCAGAACAATTTTTTCTAAGAAAAGGAATATATGTAAAGGGTTCAATCAAGGAATCAGAAATTAACATTACTGGCTCTGCCACTTATTTGAATGATGAGATACATGCATAATCTTCAGAACTGCATTAGTTGTCATAAAATGTAATTTCTATTAGTTCTGAAAAATATGCACTTGATGGCCTCTGTTGACCGCATTGACGTGGACCACATTTTGAACCTCCAGCAAGTTTCAACTCATTCGCTGTAGGTCCCATGTCTATGTTAAGCCTGAAGTATGACCATAAACTATTTTAAAAATATTGGCTCCACTGACTCCAGATCTGCCATATTTGTAGATAGCATTATTAGCTAGAAAATGTTAAGGTACATGATAGATCAGGAAAATATATTTTGAGTAAAAGAATTCAGTAATGTCCAAAAATAGATGTTAAAAAGCCTTAAAGGCCCCCAAGAGCCTCTCTGAAGACTTATTGGCATTAGCAAAATACCGAGGTCCCATCGATGCCCATGTGTGTTTAGAGCAACATGGTGAGAACGGAATGAGTTTTCATTATTCTTGCACTACATAAAATAAAACTTTTGGGAGCCATATTAAAATCATGAGAGGGTTAAAATACGCCCTTTAAATACTCCATATTATTTTAAAATGAGCTCACTCCAATGAAGGGTCATAAGCTACGTATTTCAAGCAAAAATGAAAAAAATAATGAAAGCTGAATAGAAATTTCTGTGAATAACACTGGCCCTTTTTTTCCATTATGTTGGGTAAAGGGTTAAGAATGCCTTATCTTGGAAGGTACACTAAAAAGGTGTCCCATTTCACATAAAATTAAATGTTACAGAAAAGAAAGCATAAAAACATTCTGTAGCCATGAGTTATATGAAAAGTGTTTGTACTCACACTGAGGTATTAAAAGGGTTAAAAACAGACCATTCAAGTATTCCATTTCATCACTTTATAATTGTGATAGGTGCTTCGAAAAAGGTACACACCACTCCATCCCGAAACCTGTTGACTCTGAGTTATAATTGAGAATAAATAAATTTTAAAAATGCTTTGAAAAGTGAAGGGTTTTCATTCAACATGGTTTGAGAATGAATTTTGTCACATGATATTAAATAAATAAATATACAATGTTATTCTATGTAACAGTTACAGCTTTCTCTCTGACCGCTTTGCTTCTCTCCTGTTTTAAATAATGACTATTGCTTACGTGAACCCATTTGCCAGTACATGTTGAAGCTGTGAACATCTTTTAGCCTCTAATAGATCATAGATGACCGAGTACTAGTGGCACTCTATCAGTAAAACGAAAATGTATTAGGGTTATCCTGTTGACAAACAGTGCATAGAAAACAGAAATATTCCAACTACACCATCAAGGCATGCCTTCTATGAATGTTATTTATTTATTGGGGTTTAATGATACTTTTGACAGCCAGGGTCACCTCACGTTGGACAGTTTTACTTGTGAAGGAAGCCGGAGTACCCGGAGAGAACCACGAAGCAACGGCGAGTAATTATCAGACTCCCCTATATACTAACTCCACACAAGCAGGGTTAACATTGGTTGAAGACAAGTGCACCATCGATGTGCAGTACGCTTTAGAACACAACACCACCATTGGGCAATGGGGGTGAAGTGTCTTGCCCAAGGATACAATGTGATTGCCGCAGGTGGGATTCAAACTGAGGACCTCTCAGCTTGCACCTCTACCTACTGAGCCACCGTGCCCCCCCCCCCCCCCCCCCCCTTCTATGAATGTAATTGGAATACTTTGTAGGCTTATTTTTGGGGATAAAATAGTTTTAAAGAAATCAGAAATAGGTTTTTGTTAATAGTATTTAAAGATATTCAATCAGGAATCAGATAAATTTTTCCAAGAAACCAGAAAAGGCATATATGTGGATTATGTGCACAGCATTCAAAAGGTTTGATCAAGGAATGCATTAGGGGGTGCAAAAATGTGATCTCCAGCAATTCTGAAAATGCATTCAACGACCCCTGGATGATCTCAGTGACCGTAACCCATATTTTGAACCTCCATCAAGTTTCAACTTGTTTTGTGTTGAACCCAGCTCAATACGTCATACCGTGCTTGAGATATGAGCATGACCCACTTTCAAAATGTTTGGCCATGCCCACTTTTTTAGTGTAAAATGCATGTACAAACTTTGGTAATGCATTAGGAGGACCAAAAATGTGATTTCCAGCAATTCTGAAAAATGCACTCATTGACCCCTAGGTGACCTCAACCCATATTTTGAACCTCCACTGAATGTCGACTCATTTGGTGTTGGTCCCAGGTCCATAGGTCATACCACGCCTGAGATATGGACGTGGCCTACTTTCAAAACACCCCTATGGATACATGCAATGCCCCAGGAATCTGAAAAACATAGGGTGCCAAGAACTTGTGACTATCTGTCAGCATGCCAAAAATTTGTTTTCGAGTTATCATGCGGACAAGGAAGTGCTTAGAAGAAAGACAGGAGAATAAAAAAAAAAACGAAGAATAAAAAAAAGAAAAACTAGAGAAACAGAATTTACTGCACCCAGTAAATTCAAGTCTTTGTGAAACAGCTTAAGTATCAGGAATGAACTATGGAGAAAGAGAATTTATGGAGGCTTATTTTCAGGAGTAAAATATTTTTAAACAAATCAGAAATGGATTTTCGTTAATAGTATTTACAGATATTCATAATGGAATCAGAACAATTTTTTATAAGAAACCAGAAAAGGCATATATGTGACCAGCATTCAAAGGGTTCGATACACGAATCAGAAATGGACATTTTTGGCTCTGACCACTAATTTGAGTGATAAAATACGTTCATAAACTTTAGAAATGCATTAAGGTGTAATAAAATGCATTTCCCAGTCTTTCTGAATAATATGCACTTGATGACTTTGGTGACCTCTTTTAGGCTGACACCCAGGTGTCCTCCGTGACCTTGACCCATATTTTGAATCTCCATCAAGTGTCGACTCATTTGGTGTTAGTCCCAGGTCCATTCATCATACCACGATTGAGATAAGAGTGTGACCCGCTTTCAAAATTTTTGGCCACGCCCACTTTTTCAACATAAAAATGCATGTATGAACTTCAGGAATGCTTTGGGGGCTCAAAAATGTGATTTCCAGCAATTATGAAAAATGCACTCAATGACCTCTAGGTGACCTCCGTGACCTTGACCCATATTTTGAATCTCAAACGAGTGTCAGCTCATCTGGTGTTTGTACCAGGTCCATTCATAATACCACGCCTTAGATATGGGCGGGACTCACTTTCAAACATTTTGGCCACGCCTACTTTTTCAACGTAAAAAATGCTTGTGTTTTTGTCAGGAATGCTTTGGGGTGTCAAAAAATGTGATTTCTAGCAATTATGAAAATGCACTCAATGACCCCAAGGTGACCTCTGTGACCTTGACCCATATTTTTAATCTCCATCAAGTGTCGACTCATTTGGTGTTGGTCCCAGGTCCATACGTCATACCACGCCTGAGATATGGGCGTGACCCACTTTGAAAAATGTTGGTCACGCCCACTTTTTTATGTCAAAATGCATGTGTGTACGTCAGGAATACTTTAGGGGGTAAAAAAATGTGATTTTCAGCAATTATGAAAAATGCTCTTAATGACCCCTAGGTGACCTCCGTGACCTTGACCCATATTTTGAATCTCCACTGCGTGTCGACTCATTTGGTATTGATCCCAGGTTCATACGTCATACCACACCTGAGTTATGGTCGTGACCCACTTTCAAAAATTTTGGCCACGCCCACTTTTTTAATGTGAAAAAATGCATGTGTGTACATCAGAATGCTTTAGGGGATAAAAATATGTGATTTCCAGCAATTATGAAAAATGCACTCAATGACCCCTAGGTGACCCCCGTGACCTTAACCCATGTTTTGAATCTCCATCAAGTGTCGACTCATTTGGTGTTGGAGCCAAGTCCATTCATCATACCACGCCTGAGATATGGGCGTGACGTGACCCATTTTCAACAATTTTGGTCCCGCCCACTTTTTTGTTTTACGTCAAAATGCATGTGTGTACGTCAGGAATACTTTAGGGGGTCAAAAAATGTGATTTTCAGCAATTATGAAAAATGCTCTTAATGACCCCTAGGTGACCTCCATGACCTTGACCCATGTTTTGAATCTCCATCAAGTGTCGACTCATTTGGTGTTGGAGCCAAGTCCATTCATCATACCATGCCTGAGATATGGACGTGACCAACTTTCAAAAATTTTGGACACTCCCACTTTTTTAACATGAAAATGCATGTGTTTTTGTCAGGAGTGCTTTGGGGTGTCAAAAAATGTGATTTCCTGCAATTATAAAAAATGCACTTAATGCCCCCTAGGTGACCTCCGTGACCTTGACCCATATTTTGAATCTTCATCGAGTGTCGACTCATTTGGGGTTGGTTCCAGGTCCATTCATCATACCTTGCTTCAGATCGGAGCGTGACCCACTTTTAAAAATTTGAGCCACACCCACTTTTTTAATGTTAAAAATGCATGTGTGTACATCAGGAGTGCTTTAGGGGGTCAAAAGATGTATTTCCAGCAATTATGAAAAATGCACTCAATGACCCATAGGTGACCTCCATGACCTTGACCCATATTTTGAATCTCCACTGAGTGTTGACTCATTTGGTGTTGATCCCAGGTTCATACGTCATACCATGCCTGAGATATGACGTGACCCACTTTCAAAAATTTTGGCCACGCCCACTTTTTTAATGTAAAAAATGCATGTGTGTATGTCAGAAATGCTTTAGGTGGTCAAAAAATGTGATTTCCAGCAATTATGAAAAATGCACTCAATGACCCCTAAGTGACCTCTGCGACCTTGACCCATATTTTGAATCTCCATCGAGTGTCGACTCATTTGGAGTTGGTCCCAGATCCATATGTCATACCACACATGAGATATGGGCGTGACCCACTTTCAAAAATTTTGGCCACGCCCACTTTTTTAATGTAAAAAATGCATGTGTTTATGTCAGAAATGCTTTAGGTGGTCAAAAAATGTGATTTCCAGCAATTATGAAAAATGCACTCAATGACCCCTAGGTGACCCCCGTGACCTTGACCCGTATTTTGAATCTCCCATCGAGTGTCGACTCATTTGGTGTTGGTCCCAGGTCCATATGTCATACGATATCTGAGATATGGGCGTGACCCACTTTCAAACACCCCTACAAACACCCCTGATACCCAAGGAATCTGAAAAACATAGGTGGCCGAGAACTTGTGGCTGTCTATCAGCATGCCAAAAATCAGCGAGTTATCTTACGGACAAAAAAGTGATGAGAAGACAGAAGACAGAAGAAGAAGAAGAAGAAGAAGAAGAAGAAGAAGAAGAAGAAGAAATAAACCGTGCAAAAATAATAGTCTGTGTGTTTCACACAGACTAAAAAGGAAAGAAAAAGAAACTATGCAAAAACAATTGTCTGTGTGTTTCACACAGACTAATAAAGCAACATATAGAAATATGAAAAATTAAGTTTTGTCCTTGGGCAAGGCACTTAATCCTGATTTCCCACATGGGGCATGGTGGTGCTGTGTACTAACGCATACTGCATGTCGATGGTACACTTGTGTTCAGCCAATGCTAACCCTGCCTGAGCGGAGTTAGTTCATTGGGGAATCTGACAGTTGCTCGCTGTTGCTCGGTGGTTCTCTCTGGGTACTCCGGCTTCCTCCCCCCATAAAATTGTCTGACATGTGGTGACCCTGGCTGGTGAACGTGTCATGACATCACAATAAATTAATAAATATTGAAAGTTTACTTTTCAAGTAATGACATAAACATTAAAAATTCAAGTAAAATGGAACCAACAAAGGGCAATAAGTCCCTCAATTTTCATGAAGTCATCATTATGTTTCAACTTATATAAGATATTATTAATACAAAGCTTGATATCAAAATTGCAATGAGTTGTTTACTGTTAAAGATATTGCATAAACAAAAAAGTTTCAAGTAGAATTGAACAGGGGCAATAACTCTCCAGGGCTTATATTTCATCTTAATTTGGGAGAAATCATTTGAATCTCATGAAATAGTAGCGAGAATTCATACCTGCTATGAGTGTCCCAGGATCCCATGAGGCCACCAATGTTGAACCCCTGTTGTATACTGATAACACATGTTAACCCTTTACCCTACACAGCTTTTTAAGTTTTAACCCTTTACCCAACGCAGACGATATCAAAATTTATTATTTTAAATATAATTTTTTTAAATTTTTCAAATAATTTCAACAAAACCATATCATGTGACCCCTCACTGGAATGAGCTCAATGAGGGGTCACATATGGTTTTGTTGAAATATTTTGAAAAATTTAATTTTTTCAACTGCTCAATTTGCATATTACGCAGGCGGATACGGGCGATTCGTTAGGTAACGGGTTAAAATATAAATTAATCTGATAATTTAAAAAAAATAAACAGTATTTACCAATAAATCTTACAAATATGGATGAATTGGAACCAGCTCATTGAGCTGGTTCAAATGAAGGGATTGTTTATACAATTTTATTGACAAAGTTTCAGGATATTAGATTGACCAAAAAATTTAAAAAAAAACTAGAAATAAAAACTTTCTCACATTATAATAAGATTGAGGAAAAACTGCCCGAGAGCCAACAAACAATTTTTTACAGGCCTTACATTGATCAAACAATATATTTTGAATGGTATTTTCGATAAATTTGTAAGCGACATGAATATTTTATGTAATCTTCTATTATATGAAAGCTATAGACCATTATTATTGGAAGTGGCAACTTGAAATAAATTTAAAAATAGTGGGATTAAATAATGCATATATTATACTTTGTTGAAAAAGCTGTTTCAGAGACTGTTTTATAGCAGTCAAATTAAATGAAACTGTAGAAAAAACTGATGTCTAGAATTTTTCCACTAATAAAATGCACTTTGATGTGAAACAGAATAGCAACCTCTTTTTGGGGGTGGAGTGGGAGGGGGGGTGGGGTGGGGGGGGGGGGGCATGTCGTCCCAGATGGGGATCGAACTCTGAACCTCTAGCATAGAAATCCAACAGTCCACCACTGAGCCATATGCTTCCATTTCAACAGTGATAACTGATTAGCTTAGCAAGTTATTTAATGAATCACTCGATTCAGTGTGATGATTCACACTGAATCGAGTGACTGATTAAATTAATTGCTAGACTACTCGGGTATCACTGTTGAATTATCTTGTCAAGTTCAGGAGTATATCAGCGCTGAGGCTATTAAGTAACTTTTTGGTTGAATGTTGGGAAATTGGGTCAGTTTGAGACTACTTTCAGTGTTCTCTGTACATACCAAAACCAGAGTATTTATCTGAAAAATACTGATACCGAACCTGAAATTTCAATACTGCACAGCACTAAAACATATAATAAACAAAAATCAATGGCGAAAGAAAAGCGTATCTTGACAATTCATGGAGACTTTATAACCACTAAAACATTAGCAGAGTGTATTTTACACCCATAACTTTCAAATCCTGTCACAACAAAACCATATCATGTGAAACCTCTTTGGAATGAGCTCGATGAGCTCATTCCAAAAAGGGGTCACATGATATGGTTTTGTCGAAAATATTCGAAAAAATATTTTTTCAGCTGCTGAATTTGCATATTACGCAGGCGGATGAGGGAGATTTGTTGGGTAAAGGGTTAAAGATTTTTTCTGACTGGCAACTTCACAGGAGCAAAGGTAATACAACATGAGGATCCATTTCTTATTTTTGGTGGATCTGTAGTTGCCAGAGGGACAGTCAAAATATGTTTTCAGTGTTTAACTATTTTCCCGATGCACAGGATTATAATTAAACATTTTTTCTGACCATGCATTTTTTCTCTTCAAAACACAATGAACCGAAAAAAAAATGCATTTAGACCCGCCTTAAACCATGCCCCCAATTTCTGTCTTAAAAATTACATTGCACAGTGTCAATGGAAAGAACCTCTGCATGCTCATATTGTTTCAACATGAAAAGTAATTAATATTTATCTCGTCATATTAAGACTTTCAAAAATATAGAACCTTAGTGAGCACGCTCACATACCCCACGCGCCCCGATATTTCAAGCTCTAATCATTTTTTTAAAATAAACAGATTCTAGGAATACTGCAGAAAACAGTGTTCTGTAGTTTCAACGGTATTGAAAGAATTCAAGCAGAGAAAAAGCCCGGAAAACTGTAATTTTGATGAACTTTTCAAAGTCTATGAGGCCGTAATTTTGGTAAAAATCAGTGGAGCGGAACAAAACCCAAACTTTTTCTGTAGGCCACCATGTTAGACTACCATATCAAAAATCAGCTCAATATCTGGAAGTGTGTAGGAAAAAAGTCTGGAAAACTGTAATTTTGATGAACTTTTCAAAGTTCAAGGGCCGTAATTTTGGTAAAAATCAGTGCAGCGGAACAAAATGCAAACTTGATCTGTAGGCCACCATGTCAGACTAACATACCAAACATCAGCTCAATATCTGGAAGCGTGTAGAAAAAAAGTCCGGAAAACTGTAATTTTAATGCATTTTTCAGAGTCCAAGGGTCGTAAGTTCGGTAAAAATCAGTGGAGCAGAACAAAATGCAAAACTTGTTCTGTAGGCCACCATGTTAGACTAACATACCAAAAATCAGCTCAATATCTGGAAGCGTGTAGAAAAAAAGTTTGGAAAACTGTAATTTTGATGAATTTTTCAGAGTCCAAGGGCCATAATTTCGGTAAAAATGAGTGGAACGGAAAAAAAATGCAAACTTGATCTGTAGGCCACCATGTTAGACTCACATACCAAAAATCAGCTCAATATCTGGAAGCGTGTAGAAAAAAAGTCCGGAAAACTGTAATTTTGATGAATTTTTCAGAGTCAAGAGCCGTAATTTCGGTAAAAATCAGTGGAGCGGAAAAAAATGCAAACTTGATCTGTAGGCCACCATGTTAGACTCACATACCAAAAATCAGCTCAATATCTGGAAGCGTGTAGAAAAAAAGTCCTGAAAACAAGTAGGACTGACGGACGGACCAGTCAAAAACATTATACCCCAGCAACTTCGTTGCGTGGGGTATAATAAAATTTAACAAACAATGAAATCCTCATCATGCTTTTTATTCCATGTTCAATCTGCTTATATGCAAAAGGTGATCATCTGCATTCATCGTTTTACCCAAATCAAACGTGAACAATGGATGGTCATAATAATCCACAAACAAAACTCACGCGAGCAAAACTTTCCAATTACCAAATAGCCTGAATGAACTCTTTCTGTGAGAAATCTAAATTTTATAGTAAATTTCCTTTCTTATTATACCTACCACAATTGTTTACTCTAGGCTTGCACTACAGTGGAAGTCCCTAACTCAGATAAAATACTCTCTATTTTTGTCTTTCCCAAGCAAGTTGGGAAAGAAAAGTGGTGCAAAAGCACCAATAAAAATAAGCCAAAACTGGGTCGAGTGCAACCGGCGCAGACCCAGTACGGGACGCTCTCTCCCAAGTACAACTCCACAACTTCCGTTGCCAGTGCACATATACCGTCTCTAAAGACTCATTTTTTTTGAATCTGTAAACGTTAGAGTTATGTGATTAGCGGGGAGGAAAGATTCTTTACCCGTAAAGAAGACGGGAGGGCCTCCATGTAAACAATTGTGGTAGGTATAATAAGAAAGGAATTTACTATAAAATTTAGATTTCTTATCAGCCTACTCACAATTGTTTACTCTAGGCTGAATAGACAAAAGGCTGGAGGGAATCGCATAACCAACCCCCACATAACCCCAGAGCACTGGAACCGTGAAGTAGAAGGAAGAGGTCCCGAGGCTTATCAACCATAATGTCGCAATCATTGGTAAAGGACAATGAAAAGAGACATATGAGCCTGTGTGACACACAGACAGAAAAAGGGCAGTAACAGCACAAGGCTGAAACTGACCTTCAAGAAGCCTAATGGCTATGGCAGACAACAGCCTGAGCAGAAGAAAGAGGACCCAGGGCAAAAAGGTCCTCCGACTGCTCCTGCAACTGGCGCAAATAAAAGGTGGAGAAAGTAGAAGCATTTCTCCAGTAGGCTGCCTGCATAACATCCGACAACTTGACGGAGTTAGAATAAGCCCAAGAGGTGGACAGTGCCCGCACCTCGTGGGCAGAAATACGATTGGTAATACAATCGCCAGCTGCTAAACGACCATAAGCCGTACGAATAGCAAGACAAATCCATCGAGAAATGGATTGAGGAGAGATCTTCTGTCGACCCGGAATGAGAGACAGAAAAAAAACGTTTTCTGCCTTTCCGGATGAAGCGTGTCCGATCAAGATGAATGCGAATAGCACGGACCGGACAGAGCAAAGGGCGATTACCCTCAACAGAAGGAAGAGCCCTGATACAGATAGGAGGAGGAGTAGTATCTGGTAACTGATTCTTGGCCAAAAAGGAGCAATCAGTGGTAAAAGTAACACTGTTGGGAGAGCTCCTAAAAAAGGCCGGGTCAACCGAGAGGGCGTGAAGCTCACTAACCCGTCTGGCCGAAGCAAATGCCATCAGAAAAGCCGTCTTATATGTGAGAAAATGCATATCCACCTGGGATAAAGGTTCGAACGGCGCCACCCCCCCCCCCCCCCCCCCCCCCCCCCAAGCAAAGCAACACCCACGAAAGATTCCATCGTGGAGTAAGCTGCAAAGTCCGAGGCCTTTTCAAAGAAAAGTGCCGAACAAGCTTGGAGAGGTAAGGATTAATGCCGATACGACGCTTCCCCACATAAGAAAAAGTCTCTGAAAGCAAACACCTGTAACCCTTGATGGTAACAGGCTGGAGACCCCTAGAATCAAACAGATATACCAGAAACTCCGCAATCGGTGAAATCGAAGGATTGGCATAATCAACAGAGTGATCAGCACACCATCGACAGAAGACCTTCCATTTAGCTGCATAAGCTAAACCAGTGGAATGCCTCCTTGAAGAAGAAATGCACTCCACTGCTCGTCTGGAAAAACCTCTACGGAGGAGACAGGACCTGACAAAAGATATGCGTGAAGGCACAATGAAGTCGGGTCGACGTGAAACCTCCTCGGGCGACCTTGACAAAGAAGGTCGCGACGTAGCGGGAGACGTGCCGGAACCGTCGCCATCAGCGAGCCGAGCTGATTGATCCACACCCGCTGAGGCGACAGGGGAGCGATCAGAATGATTCGACAACTGCAGGTTCGAATTTTGCCGAGAACCTGAGGAAGAATCGGAACCGGCGGGAAGGCGTAGCCGACTAGACCATTCCAATCGAGTGACAGAGCGTCCACGGCAAAAGCCAGAGGATCTGGACACGGGGACACGAAAGTGTCCACCTGATGGTTCCAACGAGTCGCAAAGAGGTCGATGTGGGGACGTCCCCAGAGATCGCAAAGCGACTGGAACACTGCCCTGTGAAGCATCCACTCGGTGGAAATAACCCTGCCCTGTCGGGACAGGGAGTCGGCTAGACGTTCAGACGACCGGGAATGTGACGAACAACCACTCCGGCGTGAACATCCTGAGCGAGAAGTAGAAGATCCCGAGCTAACTCGTACATCGGAACCGAGTGTGTGCCGCCCTGGTTCCGAATGTAAGCAACCACTGTCGAATTGTCGGATAGTAGAAGGACCTGGCGATTCGACAGGTGAGGGATCCACTGCCTGAAACTCAGAACAAGAGCAAGAAGCTCCTTCTGGTTGATGTGTAGAGCTGCTTGATCCTGGTCCCACATCCCGTGTAGGGAAAGACCGAGAGGATCCAATGTCGCACCCCATCCGAGATAGCTGGCATCTGCTGTCAGAACGCGATCGGACGTGGGTAAGTCCAGTGGAACACCCTGCGTAATCCACTGAACATCTGTCCAGGGAAGAAGGTGAGGATACAGAGAGTCCGGAAACGGAAGCACCTGATCCAGAGAATCTACATTCGGCCTCCAACGACTGAGCAGAAAGTGTTGGAGAGGTCTGACATGCAGCCGACCTAGAGGAATGAAATCCGTCACCGAACCGCAGAGACCGATCAGCCGGAGAAAACTCCGAGCGGTCGTGGACATGGACTGGGACAGAGTCAGAGCAAAAGCTGAGAGAATCACAGCCTTGGCCTGGGGAACCGCTACCAAATTGAATTTGGTGTGGAAAGACATCCCCAGATGACAAAACGACTGAGAAGGGACCAGGTCCGACTTCTCCTCGTTGACTCTGAATCCTAGCGACGTGAGCAAGCTCAACAGAGTGGCGACATCCGACTTCAGTAAGGCAGCATTGGAATGCCTCTGGAGGATATCGTCCAGATATGCCGAAGTAGTCACCCTGGACTGTGTGCGATGGAACGCTATCACATGCGACATCAGTCTGGTGAACGCCCAAGGAGCCAGGTTGAGGCCGAAAGGCATGGCCTTGAACTGGTAAACTTGCCCCAGAAAAGCGAACCTGAGATACTTCCGTGACACCCGATGCATCGGAACGTGGAAGTAAGCGTCTCACAGGTCGATGCTGGCTGCGAAATCTCCCTGGTGAATAGATTGGCGGACCGACCTGAAAGTCTCCATGCTGAACTTGGGAGCAATGATAGACTGGTTCAGGATACTCAGATCGATAACCGGTCGGAGTCGGCCGTCCTTCTTCGGCACCAAGAACAGGCGGGAATAGAAACCCACTGACTGAACGTTCTTGACGACCTCGATTGCCCCCTTTGCCAGGAGATTGGCAATCTCCGTGGACAAAAGTTCCCGACGTAAAACGTCTGAAGGAACTGTGGTTGGAAGAGGCACCCTTGACAGAGTGGGGTGCCGACGGAAGGATATTCGCAGCCCGGACCGAACAACATCTAACACCCATGGATCAGATGTGATGGTGGCCCAATGGTCTGCGAACTCTGCTATCCTTCCTCCAACCTGGGACGAGTCGAGGTGAGGACCTTCATTTCGAGCCCCGACGAGGCCCGCGAGAGGAGAAACCACCTCCTCTGCTAAATGAAGAATCCTGAGCCTTCCCTCGATTCTGCTGTCCCCTACCTTTACCCTGTGAGTAAGAAGTAGAGGCGGCGGCAGAAGGACCAGCCTTTTGCTTCACAGAGGAAGCAGAAGGGTACTTGTTAGGCTTGGAACGGCCCTTGCCTCCCCTAGAAGGCTGATCAAACTGACGAAACAGCAGCTGATCTTTGGAATGACGTAGGACGTCATCCCGGACCGTCGACACGGAACCATGGAAAAGTTGCGGACCTGCCAAAGAAGCAGATCGAAGAGTAGCACGCTGCTCCTCAGGAAGGGATCGTCCTGTGTCCAGCACAGCGTCCCTTCGAACTAATTCCAAATTAGCCGTGTTACAGGCATGCGTGTGAGTAAGGTGCATAAGCGCCTTGGACAGCACACGCAAAGGAGCCTGTACCTCGTCAAACTTATCTGGAGCAGATCAGCAGCCAAAGCTGAGACGACGTGATCTGAGAGAGAAAGCATGCCAAGCATCTCTCTAGATAAGCCCAACGTGGACTCCAGAGTCGTCATTGGAATGACGGCAGACTTGGGCTTGGAAAGCCCGAGGGAAGTGGAGTCCTGATCCAGAACCGTCAAAGCCTGGCAGACTGACGGATTGGCGGAATCGTACGAACAATAACGCACAGGAGGCAAAAAGGTGTCAACCCTGGTGAAGAACAAAGTCTTCAAAGCCTTGGAATTCAGCTTGGCATCCAATGCTGAAAAAGCTTCAACCACCTGTACCGACTGGCACGGTCGAAGGCGCCCAGAAGCAGGTTGCTCCATAGGCTGTTGGCGAGCGACCGATGATCGCGGCCAGGCTGACACTGTCGGCTGGTTAGCAGGTTTGAGCTCAGGCAGAAACCCAAACACAAAGTCAAGGGCCGCCCCCAAGTCCGAAGACTGCTGGCCATCGACCTCAAGCATGTCGGACTCCTCCCCAGAGTCGGAAGACACATAGCCCATCGTGGGCAAACCAGTCAACGCCTCCCATGGTGTCGGGACACCAGAGGAATCGGAAACCGGCCTGTTTCCAATCCCGGGAGGCGGCGCCATAGGAGGCGCCTGGAAACCACCCATAGCCTCGCTGGAAGCAACAGGAAGGCTCTTAGAAAGAACCAGAGTGAGTAAGGAGAGGGCCTCCCTAAGCTCACTGCCCGTACCGACCGGTTCGACAGGGGAGCGAACCGGCAAAGTGGCTTCACCTCTGACCCTCTTAACCAGCGAAGGGTCACGATCCTCCAAAACACCCGACGTGGGACGACGGGCGGCAGCCGAAACATCTGAAGGAAGACGTGTATAGGGGTACGATGCACCCCGAGGATCAATATTGCGAGAACTCATGAGAGTCACCGCGGACCTCTGCGGAGCAGAAGGTCCAGGCTGCACAAAAGGCGTTGGTCCCCCAAAACTGGTCATGTGACCAGAGTGAGTAGATGGAAACGCCACGGAGTTCATAGTGTTTCCACTACGAACATCCGAATCCAAAGACACAACTGTGGTGCTCGACGGCAAAGAGACCACAGAGATGGGCTCGGCCGGCAGCCCCTTCCGACTTCGCCGAGTTGAAGTCAGGGAAGGCTGAGGCCGATATCCCACGTCTGCAGTATCGGACATTCCTGCAGTCCCCTGCAGCGAAAAGCCGAGGCCGGCTGAAACAGACAACGAAGCAGACGGACCAGCAGCAGTAGTAGATACGTCGAGAGTCGTTGAGGCTGGTGAAAAAGTGGAGAGAGCACACCGGCTCGGCTCCGAAGGAGGAGTCACAACCCTAGTGACAGCCTCAGATGTAGACTGGAGGGGGACCATAGTCCCGGAACCAGGCATCTCTTCACCAGAACACTCAACGGCTCCCGCAGTATCCACCACAGGAAAAGACTGCACATCCCCCACGGAGGAGGAATAACTCTCACCAGACAAAGTCGGCTCGGGAGGCCCCGAACGACCATGTTCTCCTTTCCCGCGGGAGCGGGAGGCACGGCCACGAGAACGAACGACACGGTTTACTGACGCTCAGAAGGTGGAAGACCATGTTCCACAGACACCACACGGCCGCTCGGCCGAACACCCATTACAGGAGGAACAAGATGAATGTACATCGTCCACATGCTTTGGCAGCAGACATTGCCCACAAGGAATTGTCCTGGGCATGATAGAGGTGAGAGGAGCAGAGAAGGTGAGATCAGAAAACAGAACACCCCCAAAAAAGAGAGAAAGGTGACAGAAACAAAGACCCCAGACGGTCGACCGGGAACCACACAACAGGAAGACTACTCTCAAAAGAAAGAAGAAACACTGTAGGAGTGGTACCCCCGCTGACACCTAACTCTAACACAATTAGAAAATTTTGCAAAAAAAGCATTAACAATAATTGTGAAAAATCTAAGTCCAAACCACGTGGCACACGACAATCGCGCGACTCGAGAGAGAGCAAATAAATATACATTATGGACATATAATAGAAAAGAGAATATAAAACACTGTTCCTGAGAATACAAAGGATACACTGTGGTATAATGAATCAGGAATCATCAAACATCGAGATGGTGGAACACTGATAAGCGTGCAAAAACATCTCGACACGAAGCGGATTATAAAAAGAATGAGTCTTTAGAGACGGTATATGCGCACTGGCAACGGAAGTCGTGGAGTTGTACTTGGGAGAGAGCGTCCCGTACTGGGTCTGCGCCGGTTGCACTCGACCCAGTTTTGGTTTATTTTTATTGGTGCTTTTGCACCACTTTTCTTTCCCAACTTGCTTGGGAAAGACAAAAATAGAGAGTATTTTATCCGAGTTAGGGACTTCCACTGTAGTGCAAGCCTTGAGTAAACAATTGTGAGTAGGTTGATAAGAAAGTTCAACTTCATGTCATCTGGGTTTATATCGAACTCCACATTTACAAACTGTGTTTTCAATTTCTCAGGAAATGGTCAAAATCAGAATTAAATTTAATTCAGTGTTGCTTTTAATGACAGCACCCTCACATCAAGTGGAAAAGGAGATTGAAGTTTTGTGTGAATGTGGGTGCGTTCATTTACACAGTTTGGCCTTTGTTTTGGTGGGTTCATAACTCAAGAAATAGACAGAAACAAACAATCATTCCTTATTTTAAATTTCTTATTCCAAATATTTTTTTTCTCATTTATTTATTTATTCATTTGGTTTAATGACACTTACACAGGTACAGTCATCTCGTGGCAGACAGTTTTATGGGTGGAGGAAGCTGGAGTACCCAGAGAGAACTGCCAAACAGCTGCAAGCAACTGTCAGTCTATCCAATGTACTAACTCCACACGAGCAGGGTTAGCATTGGTTGAAGACAACTGTACCATTGATGTGCAGTATGTCTAGTACACAGCACCACTGTGCCTCCCACATAGGCAATCAGGATTGAGTAGTTTATTGGGTTTTTTCTCATATCTTTCAAAAAACTTGGACCAAACCACATCACTGGACCCCCCTCTTCACTGGAACGAGCTTGTTCAAAACATGAGGTCAGATGATATGGTTTTGTTGGAGTTTGTTGAAAAATACTGCCCAATTTGTAAATGATCTGGGTGGATGTGACCAGTCCATTATGTAAAATGTTACCCTTTTACCAAACATGACAGCCAAAGATGGCCAGTGTGTTTCACAAAAAAAATGTTATTCAAATTTTATTTTCTTGTTAAAATTCATTTTTTTGAAACAAAATCATTCTCAAATACACTTAATACATTTTTAGTCCTGTGATAGCATTTGTTTTTGTTTGTTGAAATCTTTTACTGTGTTGTGAATTAAATAGTTTTTCTAGCGATCACCCCACAATTTTGCTAAACAAGAGGCCCTAAGGAGCCTTAAATCGCTCACCTGACAAAGTAGTTCAAAGAAGCATTTTAGTTCACATTCAGCTAGTCATGGCTTATCAACACTATAGAGAAATAAAGTCATGAAACTTTTCATAGGTACTGCTGACTGGGTCCAATTCCACCTGCTGTAGACAAGCACTGTCATAATCCAAGGGTTGTTATGTCACTGCAGTTTGAAAGGCACAATTGATGGAAAAATACTAACCTGTGTGAAATTTTCTCAGGAATTCCAGGGAATTCTGGGAAATAACATGGTCTTTTTCATGTTCGGAAACACTGGAAATCCAGGGAATTCCAGAGAATATCAAGTCAAGAAAATCAAGAAAACCAGGATTCTGTGGTATTGGCCACCTCAGAATTCCAAGGAATTCCAGAGAATTCCGGGTTTTTAAACAAACCTGTCTGAGCAAAAATTCCTGAATTTCTGGATTTCCATGAATTCAACTGATGTTTCTTTGTTAACAAAATTCCTGATTTTTCCAGATTTCCCAGACTTCAGTTTTATTTTGTTAGAACAGAATTCCTGATTTTTCCGGGTTTCCTGGAATTCAGTATTTGTTACTGTAGCTTCTTACACTGACATTACTACAAATATGGATGTGTCATGATACATGTACTTATATGTACCATGCAGTTGAGAAAAATTAATCTTAAGAGAAATTTCATAAAAAAAATACAGATAGCCATACAATATTTTTGAAATGCATTCAAGATTCAATATTTAAAAGTGAATCATCAAAGACTGTTTGGAAAACAAGCTGGAATCAGGAATTATAAATCCAACTGATGAAACCACCCATGAGATGTGTTGAGGTCAGAAACAAAGATTTTGATGAAACAAATTGTTGAATAGTTAACATTTTCCCAACCTTTATCCATTAGGCTCTGAAGATTATTGTTTATAATTCAAAAGTGTATTATGAAGCTGAAAGATTGAATACTCACACGTATAAGTTTATTTCCTTTCAGAATAGTCTTGTCACCAAAAATACAACATGGCAGAGATGTGAACCTTTTGATATGCGGACAAAATGCCAATGGACAAAATACCAACAGACAAAATGCCAATCAGACAAAATGCCAATGGACAAAGTATAAAATGCACAAAATGCCAATGGATGTTTTTTTTCTTTTTTGGTCATTTCAAATGCCAATGGATGTTTTTTTTTTGTCATTTTTTTCTTTCTTCTCTATTACAATATTATAACCATGATAACATGAACAAAACAAGAGGCCCCAAGGGGCCTGAGGGCGTTCACCTGACATGGTAGCCTAAATATCAACCCAGAGAATTGATTTCAACAAGTTGCATCTGCTCCTCCTAAGAAAAGCTTATACCAAATATCCAAAGATTCTGACCAGTGGATCTAAAAAAAAAGAAGATTTTTAAAGAATATTCCTCATATTGAATTAAGTTATAATTCAGGCTCCCACAGGGAGCCCATACATGAACCCAGGGACTTGGCTTCAACAAACTTGAATCTCACCCTCCTAAGGATGATGCACACCAAATATCAAAACATTCCGACTGCTGGATCTGAAGAAGAAGATTTTTAAAGAAAATTCCTCATTTTGAACTAAGTTACAATTCAAGCTCCCACAGTGAGTCCAAATATGGACCTAGGGACATGGCTTGAACAAACTTGAATCCCCCTCACCACCCCCCCCCCCCCCCCCCCCCCCCCCCCCAAGGATGCTGCATACCAAATATCAAAACATTCCGACTGATGGATCTGAAGAAGATTTTTAAAGAAAATTCCTCATTTTGAACTAAGTTATCATTCGGGCTCCCACAGTGAGTTCAAATATGGACCTAGGGATATGGCTTGAACAAACTTAAATCTCACCCCCCCTAAGGATGCTGCATACCAATTATCAAAACATTCTGAGAGCTGGATCAGGAGAAGAAGATTTTTAAAGAAAATTCCGCATTTTGAACTAAGTTATAATTCGGGCTACCACAGTGAGCCCAAATATGAACCCAGGGACTTGGCTTGA
Organism: Pictodentalium vernedei; assembly: GCA_031216915.1. Taxonomy (NCBI): domain Eukaryota; kingdom Metazoa; phylum Mollusca; class Scaphopoda; order Dentaliida; family Dentaliidae; genus Pictodentalium; species Pictodentalium vernedei. The sequence continues at coordinate 663,699,695 of CM062295.1, forward strand.
ACAAACTTGAATCTCACCCCCCAAGCATGGTGCATATACAATATCAGAAGATTCTGCCGGCTGGATCTTGAGAAGAAGATTTTCAAAGAAATTTGCCTGAAATGCACTAAGTTCAAATTTGGACACCTATACTGAGCCCAAATATAAACCCAGGGGGCTGATTTTGAACAAACTTGAATCAGATCCACCCCACAATGTTGCATACCAAATATAAAAAAATTCTGCCAACTGGATCTGGAGAAGAAGATATTTTAAGAATTTTGCCTGAAATGCACTAAGTTCAAATTTGGGCTTCAATAGTGAGCCCAAATATGAATCCAGGGGGCCGATTTGAACAAACTTGAATCAGATCCACCCCACAATGTTGCATACCAAATATGAAAAGATTCTGCCTGCTGGATCTGGAAAAGAAGATTTTTTTAAGAAATGTGCCTGAAATGCACTAAGTTCGAATTCAAGCTTCTATAGTGAACCCAAATATGAATCTAGGGAGCCGATTTGAACACATTTGAATCAGATCCACCCACGATGTTGCATACCAAATATCAAAAGATTCTGCCTATTGGATCTGGAGAAGAATATTTTTTAAGAAATTTGCCTGAAATGCATTAAGTTCAAATTTGGGCTGCTATACTGAGCCCAAATATAAACCCAAGGGGGCGATTTGAACAAACTTGAATCAGACCCACCCCACAATGTTGCTTACCAAATATGAAAAGATTCTGCCTGCTGGATCTGGAGAAGATTTTTTAAGAAATTTGCACCAAGTTCGAATTCAAGCTTCTATAGTGAGCACAAATATGAATCTAGGAAGCCGATTTGAACAAACTTGAATCAGATCCACCCCACAATGTTGCATACCAAATATCAAAAGATTCTGTCTGCTCGATCTGGAGAAGAAGATTTTTTAAGAAATTTGCCCCAAATGCACTAAGTTCGAATTCAAGCTTCTATAGTGAGCCCAAATATGAATCTAGGAAGCCGATTTGAACAAACTTGAATCAGATCAACCCCACAATGTTGCATACCAAATATCAAAAGATTCCGCCTGCTGGATCTGGAGAAGAAGATTTTTTAATAAATTTGCCTGAAATGCACGAAGTTCGAATTCGGGCTTCTATAGTAAGCCCAAATATGAATCCAGGGGGCCGATTTGAACAAACTTGAATCAGATCCACCCCGCAATGTTGCTTACCAAATATGAAAAGATTCTGCCCGCTGGATCTGGAGAAGAAGATTTTTGAAGAAATTTGCCCGAAATGCACTAAGTTCGAATTCGAGCTTCTATAGTGAGCCCAAATATGAATCTAGGGAGCCGATTTGAATAAACTTGAATCAGATCCACCCCACAATGTTGCACACCAAATATCAAAAGAAAATGCCTGCTGGATCTGGAGAAGAAGATTTTTTAAGAAATACATGGGGTGGATCTTATTCAAGTTTGTTCAAATGGGCCCCCTGGGTTTATATTTGGGCTCAGTATAGGAGCCCAAATTTGAACTTAGTGCATTTCAGGCAAATTTCTTAAAAAATCTTCTTCTCCAGATCCAGCAGGCAGAATCTTTTGATATTTGGTATGCAACATTGTGGGATGGACCTGATGCAAATTTGTTCAAATCGGCTCCCTAGATTCATATTTGGGCAAAAATACAAGTTGGCACCAGGTCACAGTGGTCTCTCAAGACAGGTGGTCTCCCATAGCAGGTCCATTATAGAGTAAAATCAATCGGTGCCTGGTAGATGTGGTCTCTCAAGACAGGTGGTCTCTCAAGACAGTGGTCTCTCAAGACAGGTTTTACTGTAAATGATCTGTTTGAGAAATATATTGAACCACATTCAGTCAACATCGATACACTCAGAAAAATAATTAATATATACTGTGTATACATGTTTTGTTGCAATGTATTGGAGTGAGCTGAATGTCTCCCTCCAATATATTGTAACAAAACTATTGTTTGTGTACAAGCTACTTTCATGTATAGAACACAGTACTGTGATAACGGTTTTAACCTACAGTAAAACCTGTCTTAAGAGACCACTGTCTTGAGAGACCACCTGTCTTGAGAGACCACATCTACCAGGCACCGATTGGTTTTACTCTATAATGGACCTGCTATGGGAGACCACCTGTCTTGAGAGACCACTGTGACCTGGTACCAACTTGTATTTTTATGCCATAATGGACCTGTCTTGAGAGACCGCCCCTTTGAAGACTGAAACCATGACAAAAACTTTTTACCTGTTCTGGAATTGGAAAATCCATTGTGGTTATACTAACATAATTAATGTATTAAAAGCTCTTAATTGGGTTTCAACTGCTAACTCATTACAGATTGAGATATTTTTATAAGACCTCTGTGAAAAGATTAGGATTATTGCTGAATAAACAATTTCACACATATCTGAAATGTGACAGATAGGAATAAAAATAAATTTGTGTTGAAAATCTTTTTGTAACAAATTGAAATGGACTGTTATAAAAATTATAAAAATAAATTAGTGTTGAAAATCTTCAAGGAAGATTTTCAAGACTAATTTATTTTTATAATTTTTATAACAGTCCATTTCATTTTGTTACAAAAACTTCATAAAAAGAACAACAACAAAGTAATTACAAAAATCCATTCTTCTCCATTTCTGAATTTTGTGGTTGGTTATTCACTGACTTGAGAAAACCTGAAACCTGTTATGAGAGACCACCTGTCTTGAGAGACCGCTTTTGCATGGCCCAAAGGGCAGTCTCTCAAGACAGGTTCTACTGTATGTGCAATTCATAAGTATTGAAGGTATTGTAAATGGAAGTCTGTTTAGAAATTATATTCAGTAACCACAAGTATACTCAGAAAAATAAAAGGCTGGCACATTTCAATAAAAGTAACAAAGAAAAGAGTGTAAAAGTGTTGTGTACATGTAATGCTATGTAAAGTTACGTTATGTTATTTGTTGGGGAAATGATGAAAAAATGTATAATTAAGAGCTCTTATCCTTGGAAAATAAACTTTTAATTCACTTAACCCTTTACCTAACATGAAAAGCAGACGACACTTGCAAAAAAAATTCTTGAATAACTATTTTTTTTCATTTTTTGTCTCAAAAACATAGGTTATGACCCCTCGTTGGAACGAGCTCGACGAGCTCGTTCCAACAAGGGGTCATAACCTATGTTTTTGAGACAAGAAATGAAAATATTTTGAAAATTAATTGGTGATTTTTGAGAATAGCGCTGGCCGGTTTTGGCCATTACGTTGGGTAAAGGGTTAATGTTTCTCTCATTTGTACTTCTGTATTAGTTTCGATTGGCATTTTGTTCATTGACATTTTGTCCATTGACATTTTGTCTGATTTGCATTTTGTCCTGGATTCGAAACTTTTCCCTCCAATTTTAAATTATCCAATGGGGACATGACATTAATATACATTATATATTTCTACTCCAACAGAGTAAAAATTTCCAGACTTTTCAGGGAAACCAGGAATTTAAAACACAGTCAACAGATGCTTTTTATGAGAAATCCTGATTTTTCTGGGAAATCAGGAATTTAAAATCAGGAAAAATACAGGAATTCTCTGGAAAAATGTTTTCACAAATAATTACTTTTTTTTCTCGATTTTTCCAAGCTTTGTCTTGATTATTCTCCCGGAATTCCCTGGAATTCCTGAAAACCCGGAATAAAATTCACACAGGTAGGAATGGATTTTAAAACTAGGTGAAGTGATTGCACCCACACAATACACAGGATTTTCAAGTCCCACCCGGACCCCAAATTTTTAGTGTAAAAAAAAATTTGTCTAAAAATTGACCGAAATGCATAAAAAACCAAAAAAATTATTTCCGGATTTTGCTCCAAAATTTCTAAGTCCGGGACCCCAAATTTTCAGCCTAAATATGACTCCAGGGACTTGGCTTGAACAAACTTGAATCTCAAACCCCTAAGGATGCTGCATACCAAATATCATAAGATTAATATCGGTAGATCTGAAGAAGAAGATTTTTAAGGAATATTCCTCATACTGCACTAATTTAAACATTTGGGCTCCCATAGAGAGCCCAAATATGGACCCAGGGAATTGATTTCAATAAACGTGTGAAACAATCTTCCAAAGATGTTATATGTGAAATTTGAAAGCTTTTGGAGCAGTGGTTTGGGAGAAAAGTAGTGTTAAATGTTTTTCCCATTAACCACAGTGTTAAAAAATGCTGACTCAGCACTTTTTCAAAGTCCTAAAAAAGTACCCCATGATAAAACCGATAGCAATTTTGTTTTTGACCATTCCATTCTGTTGGTCCTAAGGAAGCTTCACACTAAACAAGAAGTCTCAGTGCCATGCAGTTTTGGAGATATGAGCGTTTTAAATGTTTTCTATTTTTAGCTCCTGTGGTTCTCAAGGGGCGACCAGAAAATGTTTTTTGCATAAATCAACTACTTATGTCCCAATAAAATCTCATATCAAAATGGGGTTCAAATCATCCTCTCGGTCTGGAAAGTTAAAAAATTTATAGTAATTTATATATTTTTTTATACTTACCAATTACCCAGACTTAGCTGGTGCTAACTCTTAAATTCTAGGGCCAAACACAAATTTTACCCCCCAATCCCCAAAATTTGCATCTAAAACCAAAAATTACATGTCCTATATGATCCTCCATACCTTTCCTCCACTGCGCATGCGCAGTGTCAAGGAGGTCTCGAAATTGGCGCCAAAAGTCATTCTTACAAGCAATGCCTGGAAAAGCATTATGTACTCAGCGGGGAGGTATGAGTTCCCAACTCATGGGAGGGCCATCCCCGTCTGGGTCATTGGTAAGTATAAAAAATATATAAATTACTATAAATTTTTTAACATTTTTATACTGTACCAATGACCCAGACTTAGCTGAATAGTAAAAAGGTTGGAGGGCCTAGGACATAAAGCAATCCAATAACTCAACTATATATATACAGAATTATCCCCTCAAGGAGAAAGGAGAAATAGGCTTTACATGTATCTTTCTATTCTGCATCAAAACGAGAAAGACACAACACCATTCTGTACTTGAGCATAATAACATCACCAATGTCTATTAACCTCCAGTATAATCCATTATGGTAATTATTTTTAAAGGAAAGCTAATAAATAACGTAGTCCAGATAAATGAGATTCTTAAATTCATTAAAAGTGACCGATAATTGTATATTAACATCTGCATGATATGTGACATATACAAATACTACACACCGAGGTACACTTAAAAATATTACATGGATGAGTGAAAAATTATCTTTACACTTTAAAAATCATCCCGGTACCGACTAGATTACTGACTCTAGGAGAGGTATTCTCTTGCTTTTCACTATAAAGCAGGTGACCTAAGGGAACACCCGCCCCCACCCCCCCCTTCCCCTTGCCCTGGGTCAAATACCCCAGAGCGAAGAGGGCGGCAGCACAGAGTCACTGCCAGAACCAAAAGCCTACACAACTATAGTTGCAACTGTTTAGTGGACGACATTCTGAGCAACAGATAACGAACCTAAACAATGCCGGTCTCTAGAAATGGACTCAATATTTCTGAGGTATAAATTCGTGCAAGTGAAAAGGCTAAAACCAATATGCAGCCATCATTAGAACTGTAATAGCAACGCTATTAGCATAAGCCTCTGAAGTAGAAAGAACTCTTACTTCAAGAGCTAAAATCTTAATCGCAGACTGCTGTGTTGAAGATATTATCATAAGCAGTACTGAAAGCTAATAGAATCCATCTAGCTATAGAATGGACTGAAATGTGGAGAAAGCTTCCACAGCATAAGCCACAACAGACACCTGAATAGATTAATGCACGGTCTTTGTGGAGACAGAGGTGCTACCAACAAAATTGCATTGAGATTATTTAACTTAAGCAATATCTGCTGAATCAACGGCGCTGGAGGATACCCATATCCTATAATCCCGTCTCACCAGATGGATAGAGCGTCAACTGCAAACGCTCGAGGATCCGAACATGTTGACACATACACTTGCAACTGATTGTTGAGATGCGTCGCAAATAAGTCCATCATTGGCCGCTCTCATAGGTAGCAAATCTGATATAAATACTCGTTGTTAAAAGTCCATTTGACTGCAACAAGCGGCCCTTTTCGTGAAAGGGAGTCTGCTAATACGTTCAGACGACCCGGAATACGACGGACCGATAGGAGAACTTGATGTTCTAGTACCAACAGAAGGATTCATTCCGTTACAGTGAATAACAGAATGGAATGAGTACCTCCCTAGTTCCGAAAATACGCTTATACCGTCAAAATGTCGGACAGAATTGCCTGTGGGCATTCTGAATAACATTCATACAATGACGTAACGCAAGCCAAAATAACATCAATTCCTGATGTTTATGTGCTTGATTAGGATCTACGGATCCCAAGGACCCTGGCACTTAAAAACCGTTGGGCTCAATGTTGGGTCCCAACCTATTTAACTGGCATCCGTCAAAACTGTAAAACTCGGATCTGGCAATTGCAGTGGAAGTTATTTCCCTGAATAAACCACTGAATATCTGCCCAAGTCTGAATCTGTTTCACTTGACTTACAAGAGGATGTTCGTAACGAGCGAAAGAATCTTCACCCTCCAACTCTGTTCTTTTTGAGTCAAAAAGATTTGGAGAGGACAAATGCGTAGCCGCCCCATTGGAATAAAATCCGTGGCAGCTCCACACAACCCTATCAGTCTGATGAATTCTCTCGCTGTAACTTTGTCTGAGTGAAGACAATAGCGAGCTTAACAACTGATTAATTTTGCTCTGGTTAACGGCAGATGAACGAGATTGAAATCCTTGAAATCTATGCTCGTAGCATAGTCGTTCACCCGAATACTCACTCTGACCGATCGAATTGTCTCCATATAGAACTTCGGAGTCACGATCAGCTTGTTTATCCAGCTCAGATCTATGTCTGGACGGAACGAGCCATCTGGTTTTGGAACCAGAAACAGATGGCTGTAGAAACCTGGAGATTCCTGGTCTTCTACGATCTCTACCGTGCTCTTCTCCAGAAGAGACTGTACTTCTAATAGAAGAGCGTCTCCTTCTGCAGATTTGACAGAATCTGAGTCCATTGGACTTCGAGTTAACGGAGATTTTCATTTGAAGGATTTTCTTAGTCCTTCCGAAAAATACCCCTCGAATCCAGGGGTCGTCCATAATTGACGCCCAATTGATATCAAAACTCGACAGTCTTCCGCATACCGGAACACGATAGAGGGTCATACCATCACTTCCTGGAGAGACTCTGTCCTCCACAACCCGCACCTCACCCCGTCGACCTAAGGACATCTGATCAGATATCACGGTCAGTAAAACATCCCCTGCGTGAGTCGCTGCCTTGACGGTCTCAAGAATAAGACCTAGAGGACACATATAACCTCTATAGGAACTTCCGTTGGACATACTCTTCCAAGAAGCCTGTCTTACTCTTCTCTGCTGAATCCGACCTTTAGACGCGGATTTGAATAGCAGAGAAACAGAAGCTTTCTTAGTAATCTGATCATAGATTGAGGAAAGCTTGCCGTCGAAGAGAAGCTCTCCGGAGACCGGAGCGACTCTGAGAGAGTTTTCACCTTACTACCCACACGTGTGGATGTAGCTAGGGCCGCGTCATGTCAAACAACTCCAGATTACCACTGAAAGGGTGGAGTTATACGTGGAATAAGCTATGGCCCTCGAAAGAACTCTTAAGGAAGATAGTACATCCTGGAATTCTTTCCCTTCAAGGCATAACGAAAACGCTTTGGTAAGGTGATCTGCATACGATAATGCGTCTAAGATAACTCTGTTAGACATTACTGTCGTTTCCAACATCGCGGTTGAAATTGACATAGACGACGGTATAGATCATTCTAGATCTTCGGCCTGATCGTCTAGACGCAGAGGAGCTCTCGGTATGCCCTGTCCTGCCGTTTCAAAATTATTCCATGAATTGATGAAAGGCAGATGTAGAGCATTCGCCGATAAGAAACCAGACTTGCTCATATTGGTAGCAACCTTATATAAAGCATCCTACAATAGTTCAAATGTTCTTGTGACATTATTGGACTGTGTCGGAAACTCAGGGACGATGTCCCTAAACCGATAAAATTATTCCGTGTCCAGTGACGCTAACAGTTTCTTATCCGGCATCGCAGCCTTTTGGTCCGACAGAACAACTTCTGAAAGATAATGCCGGATGATATCTATGGCAACTTTATGTTGTTCCAAAAGGGAAAAAACCAACTCCTCGGTATCCCTTTGCCATCCTGTCGGACCACTTGAAATTCTCGGTCGTCCGTACCTGATGCTTCAGCTGAGCGTACCGACCCAGCGTCGTCGGATAAATCCTGATCCGACAGAGATTCTGTCATCTGCTGGGATGCTGCGATAATTTGTGCTATTTGTAATAGCACGTCCGTTACGGAGACCTGTGGAGCAGCGGTCTTACGTTACTTAGCCGCTGAAAGCTCCCTGGACGTTAACTCCTGCATATTTCTTATGCGAAGGTCCGGAGTCAATAGGCCTCATATTCCTGACTACTGGATGGCATGACCTGGTCGCAGTGAAATCCTTGGTCGGCGAGACTGGCTAGATAACAGTAGTCACGTAGTCAAGGTGCGGTACTGTGTGCTGCCCTGAGGATGAGGACGCTATTAGAGCAGTCTCTCCAGACTGTCTATATAACAGAGCATCCCGAGTGGTGGACGTATGCTCCGAATGAGAAACATTTGTACCACAGCATCTGTTCTCAGATGTTGTTGTACGAGAGAGGAACCTCTCTCACTCGCAGCCCGGGTGGACCTGGACGAGCTAGGAACCGGACTTAAAGGCTTCCTCCGTAACCCTCCTCGTATCCATCATCACTGGGTGTGCACATAGTATATTTTATAGTGCTCGCATCACCCAAATCTCCTTCCTAGACCGCAACGGACGAACGGTTACCGAACCATTCGATGAATGCATGCTACACCGGGCGAACTAGCGGACGCCAAAGCCGTCGATCCTACTTGGGACCTCTTAGGCAATTGATGTAATATCATGAGCACTTATCCGCTAGCTCTTCATTTGACTGTGATGACGGAAGCACACTTTTTGAAGACATCACAGAAAATCACCGCATTCTTATTCCTGAATGAGGCCTGTGGAGCTGTGATTTACATAATATCCACTGGCAGCTCCAGGGACGTTCATTCCTGCATTTATATAATATGCGAACGTCCCATCAGGAAAGACCTCATATCCTTGGCTAACAGATGAAGTAACCTGGTCAACAATATTCCCTGGTCGGCAAAGCAGGAGCTCTAGGAACGTTCATTCCTGCATATGCGAACGTCCCCTGGAACTCTGTGGTCACAAGCCAAGGAGCGGTGGTGTGTGTTGACATGAGGATGAGGAAGCCCATAACACAGCCAATTCGGACTGTGTATGTGACGGAACGTCCCGAACAGGAGGATTGGACGTATGTTCCGACTAACAAACAAACATACAACAACATTGCGGCTCAAATGCAGTTGTAAGAGAGAGGGGGCCTCTCTCGCTCGCGGTCCGGATAGACCTGGACGAGCTAGCTACAAGACTGACAGGCTTCCTCCATACTATCCTCGAATCCGTCGTTGCTGGTTGTGCACGTTCCAAGTTTATAGTGCTCGCATCACCCACACTGCTTCCCAGAATCGTAACAGACAAACCCGGCTGCCAAGCCATTCGATGAATGGTCGCTACACTGGACGGACTAGCGGACGATCAATGCCTTCGATCCTACTAGGGACCTCTTCGGCAATTGTCGTATTACCCTGAGCACTTAGCCGCTAGCCCTAACACTGCAATGACGGAGACACACTTGTTGAAGACATCACGAAAACATCACTCTGAATTCTGAAAAATAAAATGATAATATAGAGTGACCCTACGGAGAGAGGACCGGTATGGACCCCTCCCCGCAAACACAATATCATGACACACGCCTCCAACGTTGTCATTTCAATCAACACACACAGAGCAGGAATTAGTGCGAATACATTGAATCGGAGAATTAGAGGAAGATATCCTCGCATTATAAATAAAAAATATTTTTTCATCAATAAAAAAATACACAGTCATATTAGTCGCACTATCCCTTGAAATAAAGATACATAATATAACATAATCCATTATAATCTTTGAAAGAAAATAATTTTCAAAAAAAAAAAATTTTTTTTTAAATTTTTCAGAAGAGCCCAAGTTCCCAATGGGAACAACGAGCCCAAATGGATCCCAGAAAGCCTAAGTGTGGACAAAAATTTTTAAAACATTTCAAAAAATTAATGCAACACTTACATACAATATTAATGTATCTTGCTATGTCTAAACTAATGTAAAGACAAGAAATCACTATCAGCAGTAACCATTGTCAATGTAAACAAGAAGTTGTACAAAAACCGGGAACATGACTCCAGGCACTGATAAACATGGCCCGAAATCAGTTACCAATTTAAACACTATCTGATGCAAAACAGAGATTTCCATAGAAGAAACTGCAGAACATCAGATGGTAGATACAGATCACAACGCCTAAACACCCAAGGGTGAGGACGTCAACACGGGGAAAAGAACAGAAATTCATTCTGTTACGAAGCCAAAACTCCCAAGAAATTTTAGTAATAATTATTACAGAAAATATGCCAGAAGCATGGGAGAATAGCAAGGGGGGAATAAAGGAAAAGGAGAGAGGCAACACTGATCAAGCAGTGGAACTTTCATAGCAAGAACGATAACAACAGGCTCATGCCTCGAAAATAGGGAACATAACATAATTTCATAAAAAATTTTAAGTTACAGCCCTGATTATTTCCTGCCACTGAATTTTCCTCTCATTCTTCTATTTCCTCTTTAGATCCACTATTTCTGTAATATTTATGTGTCTGGCATCATTTAAACTGAGATTTACAAGCACAAATATCAGTCAGATGTGAACTGATGAAGGGCCAAACAAAGAATGACTTTTGGCGCCAATTTCGAGACCTCCTTGACACTGCGCATGCGCAGTGGAGGAAAAGTATGGAGGACCATATAGGACATGTAATTTTCGGTTTTAGATGCAAATTTGGGGGATTGGGGGGTAAAATTTGTGTTTGGCCCTAGAATTTGAGAGTTAGCATCAGCTAAGTCTGGGTCATTGGTACAGTATAAAAATATAGAAAATTTGGGCGTGGCAAAAATTCTTGCCCCTCCCATAACGATGGCAAATATAGCCCCCAGAACTTCTCCTGAACAAATCTGAGTCTACACTCCAAAAGGAAACTGCACACCTAATATCAAGTCTCTGCTACTGCTGGTTCATGAGAAGAAGATTTAGGCTCACTCTTTGGGCGTGGCCCTACCAAGGAGCGGGTCAACTTGATTTGAACAAATTTGAATTGACATAGGATAGGGAACATGCTCACCCGATTTGGTTCAATTTGGTTAAGTAGTTTGTGAGAAGAAGTCGATAATGTAAAGTTAACACTGGACGCCAGATGGATGGACGACGGACGGAAAGTGATTAGTAAATCTCCCCTTGAGCTTTGCTCAGGTGAGCTAAAAATAGTTTCATTTCCTGCAATTTGTTCATGAAGAATGAGAAAAATGACACCGTAGTTTATCAACCTACATGTATTTGTCTTATTGGAACTAGTATATTTAAATATTCAATGAGTTCACATCACGAATTCCGACACATTTTGGTTCCACCTTTGGGGCTCAGTATTGGATTTGAGGTTACAGTTGGGATACTTTACCGCATTTGTATACGACAGAGAATTAACCCTTTAACTAACAAATCGTCCAATCTGACCACATAATATGCAAATTCAGCTGTTCAAAAAATATTAATTTTCAGAAAATTATAACAAAACTGTATCATGTGACCCATCATTGGAATGAGCTCATTCCAATGAGTGGTCACATGGTGTGGTTTCGTTGAAATATTTTGAAAAAATAGTATTTAAAATCATAAATTTTGATATCATCTGCATTGGGTAAAGGGTTTAGCACTCCTCCCTAAGTCTACTTTATACAGTATTATGGAATAAATAAAATACATGTTTGGTGTGAGAAAATATAAAATAAAAATTTTTCTGCTCGTTTCTGAACAAAATATTGCTAAACTCAAAAGTCTTCACATACCTGTTGCAAGCAAAATCAGAAAAAAACTCATGTTACAAATCACCTTTCAAAAATAATGTAGTTCTCTACCAGTTAATTGAAAGTTATTTTGCAGTGAAAAAAAATAATCTATTAAGAGAAATTTGGTCAACTTTCTATATTCTAGTAACAAATGCAGTATTTATTCTGTTATAAACAAGCAATTAATTAAATCTGTTATAAACAAGCTATTAATTAAAAATAGAATAAATATGTTTTCATCTGTGGAATTCTTTTTAACCCTTTACCTAACATGAAAAGCAGACGACACTTGCAAATAAAATTCTCGAATAACTAAGTTTGTTCATTTTTTGTCTCAAAAACATAGGTTATGACCCCTATTTGGAATGAGCTCGACATGTTCGTTCCAAAGAGGGGTCATAACCTATGTTTTTGAGACAAAATATGAAAAGAATAATTAAAATTAATTGGCGATTTTTGTGAATAGCGCTGGCCGGTTTTGGCCGTTACGTTGGGTAAAGGGTTAAAAAAAAATTCACCATTCAGTACAAATATTTCCATTGGTTGCTTGAATCCTATGCTCTATGTAAAATGTAACCACCTAATCCTGTGCATTTTTACAGCCTTTCTCAGTGTATATTTTTATGTAGTGTGTAATATGGCAGATACCAATTTTTTATACTAGAAAGTGTTACCATTCCTGGGCATTGCACAGGGTTAGTCACACTTTCTGGTTATAAAACATATTTCATTATTAGCCGAGTACCTAACCCTCATATCTCATCTACAGAAACTCTTTACCCAACAAAATATCCCAAACTGGCCAGTACTATTCTCAAAAAAACATTTAAACTCAGCTTATGACCCTTCATTGGAATACACACTCATGAGATAATTCCCAATATTCACTAAAACAGCATAGATATCCTCTATATACAGTGGATATACAATTGGATATCTCTTAAATGTATATCCCTGTTAACTGAATATAATTTTCAAACACAAAACCATTTACCATACCTTCAGTACAAATTTGATCTGTTAATTGCATATGGGTTGTAGAGTAAACTCCTGTTAATTGTATATAAATTTTTGTAAAATGTCGAAAAAATTACTGTGACACACACCAAATTCCCCTTATTTATCAGCCATTTTGGCCTCACTACATTCAATACAGGCATTTATTCTATTATATCATGTTTGACAGAGCTCTATGAGCTCTGTCAAACAACATATAATAGAATAAATGCTCAGTTTACCTCCAGAACACAGGAAACTGACCAAATCCCTGTTAATTGTATACTCCTGTTAATTGAATAATTCTCACTGGCAAAATGGATATTCAATTAAGAGGATTCTACTGTATTAACTTTCAGTTAATATCTTGTTTGACAGAACTCAAGGAGCTCTGTCAAACAAGATAGAATAGAATTATATGTTTGTATTGGATGCATTGAGAGCAGATGTAAGAAAAACAGGGGGAATTAAGAATGTATCACACTATTTATTTGACATTTCATAAGTTTTTATGCCCCTCATAGAGAAGCATCTTAAATCCAGTTTGTCCAATCATCAGTCCATCCGTCAGTCCACGGGAAAACTTAATTCTCTCACAGACTGTACAGTGGCGCCCTGTTAACTGAATAGCCACTTTGCCAATGAAAATTAATCAATTAACATGGATGGTGTCATTTTCCCGTATTCTAGAGATAAACTCCATGAGCTCTGTCAAACAAGATATGAGAGATTAAATGCCGGTATTGGATGCACTGAGGCCAAATTGGTTTATAAACAAAGGGAAACTGGGGAGAGTCAGGGTGATTTCTACACAGGTTACAAGATTTTTTATTCAATTAACAGGAGTTTACTCTATAACCTATATTCAATTAACAGGTCAAATTTGTACTGGAGGTATGGTAAATGGTTTTGTGTTGGGATATTATATTCAATTAACAGGGTTATTCAGTGAAGAGATATCCAAGTAAGTGGGCTGCACTGTATTTGTTTGTCTATAATGCTTGAATGACAAAGTTGTTTGTTGTCTCCTTACACAATTTCATCATTTACAATCCCTGTGTGCAGGGTTTCATTGTTTAAAAAGTTAATCCATATCAGTTAACCCTTTAACAATAAAGTTTTGTTTTTTTAAAATAAACTAAATTCCACTTATGAGGGAAACATTTTTTCTCTATTTTCCAATGAAACCATTCAGATATTGTTGTCAGAAGTACTTGAACATTACAGTACAAGTTAAAATAAGTTGTACAGTAAAATCTGTCTTGAGAGACCACTGTTTTGAGAGACCACATCTACCAGGCACCAATTGGTTTCACTTTATAATGGACCTGCTATGAGAGACCACCTGTCTTGAGAGACCACTGTCTTGAGAGACCACATCTACCAGGCACCAATTGGTTTTACTCTATAATGGACCTGCTGTGAGAGACCACCTGTCTTGAGAGACCACTGTCTTGAGAGACCACATCTACCAGGCACCAATTGGCTTTACTCTATAATGGACCTGCTATGAGAGACCACCTGTCTTGAGAGACCACTGTGACCTACGAATCAAATGGTTTTGCGCACCAAAGGCACGCAGGGACGATTTGGGGAGCAAGCCCCTTTTCGACCCTCGTTGGCTGTATAATATTTGTGCTATGTCTGAGCGTGGCAGAGGAGGGAAAGAGTGAGGGTGATCAGCGGCATCTATGTCTCCTGCAGTTTTTCTAGGTGGGAGGTGGATGTGTCAGAGAGATTGATGTTGGTGGCGTTGTTGGATCTGGAGGAAGAGTAGGTTTTTCTTTGGCATGGAACGGCCTGACCCTAGCTGCTGTTTCTTGAAATTTTTTGAGGTTGATTGAGAGGATTGTTTGGCATGGAACGGCCTGACCCTAGCTGCTGTTTCTTGAGATTTTTTGAGGTTGATTGAGAGGAATGTCCTGATTGAGTGTGCTGGAAATTTTCTTTCGATGAAGTAGTTGTAATTGTCCTGGACCGTGGCTCGGGTAGTGTCATCCTGAATCTCCTCCCCAAGGAATGCCTCCGCGGACTCCGGGAAGCTCTCCTCATGGTTGGACTCCTGGTCCAAAGAAGCCGGAGAAGCAAGAGCAGGAGGGGTGGAATGAACGTCATCTGGGAAATTTCCTGCACCATAGACAGATCTTCCTCCTCCATCTCCTCTTCAGATGAAGAGTCAGATGGGTTAGAGATTGATCTGTTACCTGACGACCCACAGTCCTCCGGACCCTCCTTCTGGGAAGGGGGTGCCGAGCTGGACAGGGGTTGGTAAGGGGTGACAGGTGTTGAACCTATGTTGCCCTCACTCGCCTCCTTCTCTTCCTTTTCCTTCTTCTTCTTCTCCAAGAACTCCGTCATTCGGCAGGCATCTCGTCGTCTGGCGGAGGGTCCCTTCTTTCTCTTCCTTATCTTCTTGGTGGTGGCTGTAACGCTCCGGCGGTCTATATCCAGTTTGTCTGTGTCACAAGGAGGGTGACCAGTGTGGGGGAAATCCCCTCACGAAAGGTGCTAAACCTCTCCAAGGACGGCGGTTCAGGTTCATTGTCAAAAGCCACTGTCAGGTGAATTTTACCCTTGAGCACCTGGATACTCTAGGTGGTGGCAAGGGTAGCCTTCACTCTGACAAGTGTTTCTTGTATTACAAGTGGTAGCTCCATTGTTCAGCTGTTAGCACCTCGGAGTCCAAGGTGTGAATGAACGATGATGATAAAAACGTGAAAACGAGAGAGAGAGAGAGAGAGACCACCTGTCTTGAGAGACCACTGTGACCTGGTACCAACTTGTATTTTTATGCCATAATAGATCTGTCTTGAGAGACCGCCCCTTTGAAGACTGAAATGTGACAGATAGGAATAAAAATAAATTTATGTAGAAAATCTTTTTGTAATAGAGCTGTAGGTTAACCGAAACCGAACTGAGGTTTTTAGTTTTTTTAAAAAACCGAAACCGTCGACATCCCGTAATCTAAGGTTTTTCGTTTTTTATTAAATGCTCTCTTGCTGTAGAAATTCACAGAATGAAGCCATCCCAGACTAGTGAGAGTACCCAGGCACTGCCAGTGGCAGTGTCTGGGTACTCTCAATACTCTGGGAAGGCTACATTCTGTGAATTTCCGACATTTCAGTTTAGTTGTGTTTGCAGCTTTCCTCAAGTTGCGTGTAGGTGTCAGACCTCAAAAAATGGCCAAGCGCAATAAAAGTTCTGTATATTTAGGTAATTATTATATTGGCCTTCCTGATTCTTCATGTATTATAGCTTATTTCGGGCATTCATTGAGTTTCACTCAATTTCACTGCCATTCAGTTATGACTCCGGACATAAGAATGAGTTTTATTGAATTTTATTTGGCCTCATGAACAAACCGAAAACCGAACCAAACCGAGGTTTTACTCCACCTGAAAAACCAAAACCGAAACCAAACAAGAAATTTAAAAACCTACAGCTTTATTTTGAATGAAGATTTTCAACACTAATTTATTTTTATAATTTTTATAACAGTCCATTTCAATTTGTTACAAAATATTCATAAAAAAGAACAACTACAAAGTAATTACAAAAATCCATTCTTCTCCAATTCTGAACTTTGTGGTTGGTTTTTCACTGACTTGAGAAAAGCTGAAACCTGTTATGAGAGACCACCTGTCTTGAGAGACCACTTTTGTGTGGCCCAAAGGGCAGTCTCTCAAGACAGGTTCTACTGTAACATAACTGCAATAAACTAAGTATACTGCTGCTTGTGCACAGATAAGACCAGAATCTGACATCACATATCATTGTCAAAAGACCTTGCACATTACAGTACAAGTCAAAATAAGTTGTAACTCAACTGCAATAAACTTAGTATACTGTTGCTTGTGCACTGAAAAGACCTGAATCTCATAGAGAGCTTTCCAGAAAATGATGTTAGTTTCTGGTCTTATCAGTGTATATTGCAGGACACAATCATGTTTTGAAGAATTTTGTAATGTTGATTTCTGATCCCCCGGCCAGGAACCAAACCATCGGCAACTACACCTAGCATTCTGGAGTCCAACAATGAAACCACTGGACCACTGCACACTGTCAAATAATGATGGCTGGAATCTAGGTTTTTAGATGATGTTCCCATGAATACTTGGTTAACTTTCCTTATGGCAGCTAAATGAAAGTGTGAAACACACTGGCTACAGTACGACGAAAGTGCTGTGGCTGGCCTCAGACAAAGACTCTCACTGGCCTGTGTGTGTATACTGAAGGACACAAACATGTTTTTGAAGAATTTTATGTTGATTTCTGATCCCCGGCTGGTAATCGAACCGTCAGCAACCCCGTCTGGCAGTCAGGAGTCCAACACCTAAACCACTGGACCACTGCACACCATCAAAAAACGATGGCTGGAATCCACGTTTTTAGATGATGTTCCCATGACTACTTGGTTCATAGTTAATAGCAGTTATCCTATGACTTTATTTTGACTTGAACTGTATGCCAATTCAAGTGACATCCATATGTGTAGGATCTGGTGAGAAAGTTCCAACATATTAGTGGCTGTAATGACCTCATGAAAGTAAGGTCAATACAGCTTTTGGCTTCTTCATGAATGGTCAGATGTATTATATTAAATTCAAAAGCTTATGGACTATAGTGAGCACCGAATTCAATAGAAAACTTTTCATTCCAATATTACATGTACAGGCCATTTGGCCATAGTATGGGGGCATTCGTGGCCAGGCGGTCACCATCAGTCTTGTTTAACCCTTTACCAAACACGAAAAGCAGACGACACTTGCAAATAAAATTCTTGAACAACTATTTTTTTTATTTTGTGAGTCAAAAACATAGCTTATGACCCCTCATTGGAACGAGTTCCAATGAGGGGTCATAAGCTATGTTTTTGACACAAAATAATGAACATTGGATAGTAATTTTTGAGAATTGCGCTGGCTGATTTTGGCCATTAATTACGTTGGGTAAAGGGTTAATTTATTAATCATCAATTTACTCTTCTATCAATGTGCAATATAAAAACCTTTGAGTTGGACAAAGTGATATGCTCCATGCTAAAGCACTGCAGATGGCACTTTATTCCACTCAAAGGATGATATGCAATTAAACGATCAATTCAATTTTGTACTAAAGATATATCAAATGTTTTGGTGCAAAGCAATTATATGCAATTAACAGAGTTATTTAATTAAAAACTGTCTAATTGAGTGTGGTTTACTGTATATTCTCCATGTATTGTACAATAATTTATTATGCCTCAAAGTTAGTTTGTCCAATCTATTTATATATTTATTTATTTGGTAAGGTTTAACAACACTTTAACAGCCAAGGTCATATCATGTTGGTGACAGTTTTATAGGTGGAGGAAGCCAGAGTACCCGGAGAGAACCAATGAGCAACAATGAGCTGCTGCCAGCTCCCAAACATCGTAACTCTGCACTGCAGCACAGGCAGGGTTAGATTGGTTGAAGACATGTGCCCATTGACGTGCAGTATGCCTTAGTACATGGCATCATCATGGCCCCATGTGGACAATCGTTGTTAAGTGCCTTGCCCAAGGACACAATGCGGGAGTCCAAATCGACTGTTCAGACACTCACCCATCCGAGGACTAACCTGGCTCGATGTTGCTTAACTTTGATGATCTGATGAGAACTGCTTACCGCAATGCCACTGTGCTCCTGTCCAATCAGAACACTGGAATACCATCTAAGGGTTCCGCTGTATCAGGTAACTCACCTGATATTATTTGATATCAGGTGAATAGCAGCCATTACTATTTTGATCAAACTGATGCATTTCCACTCGCTTCAAATTTAGAAAATTTAAATGAAGATCTTCTGTTTCTCAGGCCATTTTTTGTAAAATTGCATGCGAGCGGGCGTTATTAATTTTATTTTTCATTTTTGTAATTATTTCTTTGCCATCAAAAGTTCATGTTCTTGGTTTGTTTTAGGGTTTGTAATCTATAGAATAGCATTGGTTTTGGTGTATTTTGTCCCTTGAGTGCAAGAAGGCTTTGCAATGCTAAAGCATTGCAAAGCCTCATTGTATTCAAGGGACAAATTTATCAATTTTATTAATTTGGGTCAAATATCAGACATAAACCACTTAATTTAAATTTTTTTAAGTTTGCATTGGTTATAAAAAGAGAGCATGTTGACACCAAAAGGACCATGCAGGAAGGGTCTGAGAAACAGATTTTAACTTTTTTAGGCCTAAAACAGAAAAGAGAATTTAGGCCCCACAAAGTAGATCTTCTGTTTCTCAGACCATTTTTTGTAAAATTGAATGCGGGCGGGCGTTTTTTTTATTTTTGTAATTATTTCTCTGCCTTCAAAAGTTCATGTTCTTGGTTTGTTTTTTGTTTTAGGCCTCACAATCTACATAATAGCATGGGTGGTGGTGTATTTTGTTCCTTGAGTGCAATAAGGATCTGCAATGCTAAGAAGGATCTGCAATGCTAAGGCATTGCAAAGCCTCATTGCACTCAAGGGACAGATTTATCAATTTTTTTTTAACTTGCGTAAAATATCACACATAAACCATTTAATTTTCTTTTTTTTTTTAAAGTTTGCATTGGTTATAAAAAGTGAGCTTGCGGCAGCCAACAGGACCATACGGGAGGGCCTGAGAAACAGATTTTTAATTTTTTTAGGCCTTAAGTACCAAAAATATTTTCAAGGTACCATATTTATTGATTTAAAACATTAAATATTTAAACAAGAGATTGTCACTTGGAAGTGACTGTGCCTCTGATGTGGCAATGACCTTGCTCTGTGACCTTGACCTTCGTTCAAAAAAAAAAATTTTTATGCACGACACATCGCCTCCCCTTGAACAACACGTATGCTAAGTTTCAACAAAATCCAACTAAGTATCTCAAGAGTTATGGAGCAGACACAAAAATCTTCAGGTGGGACAGACGGACGGATGGAAATTACCAACACTTTATGCCCCGCACAACATTTTCGGAGGCATAAAAATAGGCAGAAAATATTATTTATACAGTAGAACCTATCTTGAGAGACTGCCCTTTGGGCCACACAAAAGTGGTCTCTCAAGACAGGTGGTCTCTCATCACAGGTTTCAGCTTTTCTCAAGTCAGTGAATAACCAAGCACAAAATTCAGAAATGGAGAAGAATGGATTTTTGTAATTACTTTGTCGTTGTTCTTTTTTATGAAGTTTTTGTAACAAATTGAAATGGACTGTTATAAAAATTATAAAAGTTAAAAAATTTATAGTAATTTATCTTTTTTTTATACTTACCAATGACCCAGACTTAGCTGGTGCTAACTCTTAAATATCTAGGGCCAAACACAAATTTTACCCCCCCCAATCCCCAAAATTTGCATCAAAAACTGAAAATTACATGTCCTATATGGTCCTCCATACTTTTACTCCACTGCACATGCGCAGTGTCAAGGAGGTCTCAAAATTGGTGCAATTATCATTCTTACAACCAGTGCCTGGTAAGCGTTATGTACTCAGCGGGGAGGTATGAGTTCCCAACTCATGGGAGGGCCATCCCTGTCTAAGTCATTGGTAAGTATAAAAAATATATAAATTACTATAAATTTTTTAACATTTTTATACTGTACCAATGACCCAGACTTAGCAAAATAGTAAAAAGGTTGGAGGGCCAAGAACATAAGGAAAATCCAATAGGCACAACTACATATAACAGAATTATCCCCTCGAGGAGAAAGGAGAAATAGGCTTCACATGTATCTTTCTTATTTGCATCAAAACGAGAAAGACACAACACCATTCTGTAATTGAGCACAATAATATCAATGATCTCTATTAACCTCCAATATTACCCATTATGCTAATATTTTTAAAGGAAAGCCAATAAATAAAGGAAGTCCAGAGAAATGAGACTCTTAATACTCATTAAAAGTGTCCGAGGATTGTATATTAACGCCCGTATGACACGTGACATATACAAATGCTTCACACCGAGCTACACTTAAAAATATTACATGGATGAGTAAACATTAGCTTTACACTTTATAATCATCCTGGTACCGACTCGGAATTACTGACTCCAGGAGAGGTATTCCCTTGCTTTACACTATAAAGCAGGTGACCTAAGGGAACAACCTCCCCCCCCACCCCCCTTCCCCTTGCCCTGGATCAAATACCCCAGAGCGAAAAGAGGGCTGCAGGACAGAGTCACTGCTGGAACAGAAAGCCTGCATAACTATAGTTGCACCTGTTTAGTGGACGACATTCTGAGTAACAGATAACGGACCTATACAATGCAGATCTCCAGAAATGGACTCATGAATGTGGAAGGCTGAGACCAATATGCTGCCCTCATAGATTTGTAATAGCAACACTATTAGTGTAAGCCCAAGATGTAGGAAGAACTCTTACTTCATGATCTGAAATCTTAAGCACAGACTGCTGAGTTGAAGATATATATCATAAGCAGTACGGATAGTTAATTGAATCTATCTAGCAATAGAATGGACCGAAATGTGGAGGAAGCTTCCACGGCATGTCCCACAACAGACACCTGAGCAGATTAATCCACGGTCTCTGTGGAGATAGAGATGCTACCAACAGAATTGCCTTGAGACTGTTTAACTTGAGCAATATCTGCTGAATCAACGGCGCTGGAGGATACGCATATCCTATCATTCTGTCTCACGAGATCGATAGAGCATCTATTGCAAATGCTCGAGGATCCGAACATGGTGACACATACGTCTGCAACTGATTGTTGAGATGCAAATCTCTTGTTCACTTGATTTGACAAGAGGATGTCCATAACGAGCGAATGAATCTTCACCCTCCAATTCTGGGTCAGAAAAATTTGGAGAGGACGAGTGCGTAGCCACCCCATTGGAATAAAATCCACAGCAGCTCAGCACAAACCTATAAGTCTCATGAAATCTCTCACTGTAACTTTGTCTGTGAAGACAATACCGAGCGTAACAACTGATTAATTTCGCTCTGGTTAACGGCAGACGAACAAGATTGTTGTGCATCTCAAAGCTCATCCCCCAGTGGGTGAATGACTTGGACGACACCAGATCCGACTACTCCTTGTTTTCTTATGAAATCTAGACGTCGGAGCAATAGAAGCAGATTCTGCACATCGTTCTGAAGCGTTAATTCATTGCAATACCTCTGAAGAATGTCGTCCAGGTAGGCCGACGTTTCTGCAGACGAAAAAGCTCGGAAATGAGTCATTACCGAGTTCATTATTTGAGTAAAAGCCCAGGGTGCTAGATTCAGACTGAAGCACATTGCTCAGAGCTGATACATGACTCCTATGACGGCGAAGCAAAGATACTTTCTGAGGGCCTGATGTACCATGACGTGAAAGTACGCATCTTGAGATCTATGCATGTAGCATAGTCGTTCACCTGCATACTCGCTCAGACCGATCGGATAGTCTCCATATAGGATCTTGGAGCCACGATCAGCTTGCTTATCCAGCTCAGATTATGAGTGGACGGAACGAGCCGTCTGGTTTCGGAACCAGAAAAGGATGGTTGTAGAAACCTGGAGATTCCTGGATTTCTACGGACTCTATCGCAATCTACTCCAGAAGAGACTGGAAAAGACTGGACTTCTGATGGAAGCGAGCCTCTTTCCTGTGGACTTGACGGAAGCTGAGTCCATCTTGGACTTCGAGTTAACAGAGGTTTTCCTATGAAGGACAATTTAGTCCTTCCAAAATCACCCCTCGAACCTAAGGGATGTCCGTAATCTACTCCCAAATGGTTGAGAAACTCGACAGTCTTCCGCCCACTGGAACAGGATAGAGGATAATACCATTACCTTCTGGTCCTGTGAGGCTTGCGGAAGGAGAAACCATGTCCTCCATGCCCCGTCGACCTAGGGGCGACTGACAGGATGTCTCGGCCAGTATTACAGCCCCTACCTGAGTCGCTACTCTAACGGTCTCTAGAGTAAGACCTAGAGGACGCATAGGAACCTCTATAGGAACTTCCCTTGGACGTATTTGCCCCAGAAGTGCCTATCCTACTCTTCTCCGCTGAATCCGACTTTTTGGAAGTGGATTTGAATAGCAGAGAGTTTGAAGCTTT
This sequence comes from Pictodentalium vernedei, assembly GCA_031216915.1. Classification (NCBI taxonomy): domain Eukaryota; kingdom Metazoa; phylum Mollusca; class Scaphopoda; order Dentaliida; family Dentaliidae; genus Pictodentalium; species Pictodentalium vernedei. The sequence continues at coordinate 663,722,882 of CM062295.1, forward strand.
CTTAGATATCTGATCATAGATTGCGGAAAGCTTGCCATCAAAGACAACCTCTCAGGAGACCGAAGCGACTCTGAGAGAGTTTTTCACCTTACTATCCACATGCGTGGATGTAGCCAGGGCCACATCACATCTAACCATCTCCGTATTGCCATTAAAAGGGCGGAGTTATACGTGGAGAATGCTAAGGCTCTTAAAAGAACTCTTAAGGAGGTTGTACATCCTGGAATTCTTTTCCTTCGAGACGTAATGATAATGCTCTGGTAAGGTGATCTGTGTTTGATAATGCGTCTAAGCTAGCCCTGTTAGATGATATTGTTGTTTCCAACATTGTGGTTGGAATTGACATAGACGACGGTATAGACAATACTAGGTCTTCGGCCTGGTCGTCTAGACGCAGAGGAACTCTTGGAATGCTCTGTCCTGCCATTTCGAATTATTCCATGAATTGATGAAAGCAGATGTAGAGCATTTGCCGATAAGAAACCGGACCTGCCGTTTTGGTAGCAAGTTATATATAGCGTCATTCAATAGTTCAAATGTCCGTGAGACATTTCTGGATGGTATGTGTCAGAAACTCAGGGACGATGTCCCTAAACCGATTAAAGAATTCTGTGCCCAGTGGCGCTATCGGTCTCTTATCCGGCAATGCAGCATTTTGGTCCAGAGGAACAATGTCAGATGATAACGCCGGATGCACTCTACGGCAATTTATGTTGTTCCGAAAGGGAAAATTACAACTCCTCCGTATCCCTTTCGCCATCGTGTCAGACCACTTAAAATTCTTGGTCGTCCGTGCCTGAACCTGCAGCAAAACGTACCAACAGAGTTTCTGTCAGATGCTGGGATGCTGCGATAATTTGTGCTATCTGCGATAGCACGTCCATAACGGAAGCCTGTGGAGCTGCGGTCTTACAGGATTAGCCACTGGAAGCTCCTTGGACGTTGACTCCTGCATACTTCTTATATGCAAACGTCCGGAGTATGAAGGCCTCGTATCCTTGGCTACCAGAGGGCGTGACCTAATCGCCGTAGAATCCCTGGCTGGCAATGTTGGTTGGATATCACTGGTCACGTAGCCAAGGTGCGGTCGTGTGTGCTGCCGTGAGGATGAGGAAGCCTAAAGAGCAGTCTCTCCGGACTGTCTATATAACGGAGCGTCCCGGGTGGTGGACGTATGCTCCAACTGAGGAATGTTTTGTACCACAACATCTGGGCCCAGATGTTGTTGTACGAGAGAGGGACCTCTCTTGCTCGCAGCCCGGATGGACCTGGAGGAGCTAGGAACCGGACTAATAGGCTTCCTCTGTACCATCCTTGTATCCGTTGTCACTGGGTGTGCACATTGTATTTTTATAGTGCTCGCATCACCCAAATCTCCTTCCTGGTCTGCAACGGATGAACCCGGCTGCTGAGCCATTCGATGAATGGTCACTACACCAGGCGAGCTAGCGGATGCCAACGCCGTCGATCCTACTTGGGACCTCTTAGGCAATTGATGTATCTGCATGAGCACTTTTACCGCTAGCTCTTCATATCATGTTCCTCAATGAGGCCTGTGCAGGGTTCCTGCACCTGACCTGACATGAAATTCCAGGGTTTTCCAGGCCATATACACCCCAAATTCAAGGAGTTTCAAGGCTAATAGAAAGTTAAATTCAAGGTTTTTCCAGGCTTATCGTAGTTGAAACACTCGAACCGTCTCGGACGTATTTCATTCATCTGAACTCGGCATGCAGTGCTTCATTTTTCAAGGCTTTTCCAGGCCCAGGGAGCAAAATCAAGGCTTTTCAAGGCCTTGAATTTCATTTTTGAAATTCTAGGCTTTTCAAGGCCCGTGGGAATCCTGCTGTGGAGCTGCGGTCCTACATAATTATCCGCTGGAAGCTCCAGGGACGTTCATTCCTGCATTTATATAATATGCGAACGTCCCAACTGGAAAGGCCTCGTGTCCTTGTCTAGCAGATGGAGTGACCTGGTTGACGTGTATTCCCTGGTCGGCGAAGCAGGAGCACCAGGGACGTTCATTCCTGCATTTATATAATATGCGAACATCCCCTGGAAACCTGTGGTCACATAGCCAAGGTGTGGTCGTGTGTGTTGACGTGAGAATGAGGAAGCCAATATAACAGCCGCGTCGGACTGTCTATACGACGGAGCGTCCCGAGCAGGAGGAGTGGACGTACGCTACGACTAACAAACAAACATACAACAACATCACGGCACAGATGTTGATGTAAGAGAGAGGGGGCCTCACTCGCTCGTAGTCCGGGTGGACCTGGATGAGCTAGCTACTGGACTGACAGGATTCCTCTGTACTATCCTCGGATCCATCGTTGCTGGGTGTGCACATTCGACGTTTTATAGTGCTCGCATCACCCAAACTGCTTCCCTGGACCGCAACGGACTAACCCGACTACCGAGCCATTCGACGGAGACACACTTCTTGAAGACATCACGGAAACATCACCCTGTTCTTGTTCTTCTGAAAAAGAGACTGATAAAGTAGAGTGACTCAGCGGAGAGAGGACTGGAATGGACCCCTCACCACTAACAAAATACCGTGACACACGTCTCCAAAGTTGTCATTCCAATCAACACACACAGAGCAAGATTTAGTGTGAATACATTGACTACAAGAAACACAATGAGCCTGAGAATTAGAGGAAGATTTCCTCGCATTACAATTTGAACAATATATTTTCATCAAGAAAAAATATATACAGTCATAGTAATCGCACTAACCCTTGAAACAAAGATACATAATATAATATAATCCATTATAACATTTTGAAAGAAAATAATTTAAAAAAAAAAAAAATTTGGAAAAAATTTTCAGAAAAACCCAAGTTCCCAATAGGAACAATGAGCCCAAATGGATCCAAAAAAAGCCTAAGTGTGGACAAAAATTTTAAAACCATTTCAAAAAATTAATGTAACACTTACGGACAATATTAATGTATCTTGCTATGAACTGAACTAAGCAGAGGATAAGTAATCACTATCAGAAGCAACCGTTGTCAACATGAACAAAAAGTGTACAAAAACCGGAAACATGACTCCAGGCACTGATAAACATGGCCCGAAATCAGTTACCAATTTAAACACTATCTGATGCAAAACAGAGATTTCCAGAGAAGAAACTGCAGAACATCAGATGGTAGATGCAGACCAAAACGCCTAAACACCCAAGGGTGAGGACGTAAACATGGGGAAAAAAACAGAATATTATTCTGTTACCAAGCCAAAACTCCCAAGAAATTTTAGTAATCAACATTACAAAAAATATGCCAAAAGCATGGGAGAATAGCTAGGGGGAATAAAGGAAAGGGAGAGAAGAAACACTGAACAACAATGGAACATTCATAACAAGAATGACAACATACTATATGTGATGTACCCCATGGTACTAAACATTCACACAAAAAATTATTCAAATCAGTGCTTTCATATGGAAGTTCTGTGCAAAAATCGTACTGTACCAAATTTTGTACAAAATGGCTGCCATTGGCCATCTTGAATTTCGGACCAGCCCCAAAAACACTCGTTTTCGTCCCACGGTTATAACAAAGGTACCCAAGGAGTTTCGTACAGATCGGTTCATAAATACAGCCTCTAGCCCGAGCCGTATTGGCATTTGCACTTACAGTGCTGAAAGTAACACCAAAAAACATTAAAGTTAGTCTAATTTGCATAATTTACGCACAAGAAAAAAACCTGTATTATATCTGATGTATCCCATGGTACTAAACATTCATACAAAAAATTATTCAAATCAGAGCTTCCATATGGAAGTTCTGTACAAAAAACAGATTTCTGCATCGTTGGTACAAAATGGCAGCTGGCAGCCATCTTGAATTTCAGACCGCACCCAAAAACACTCATTCTCGTCCCGCGGTCATAACAAAGGTACCCAAGAAGTTTCGTAAAGATCGAATCATAAATACGGCCTCTAGCCCGAGCCCTATCCAATTGTTGACGGACAGACGGACAGACGGATGGCGGGCCACGGCATAAGCTCAAATTCGCCAAAGTTGAGCTAAAAATTATAAGTTACAGCCCTGAACATTTCCTGTCACTGTTTCTTCCTCTCATCCTTCTATTTCCTCCTTAGAACCACCATTTCTCACATAATTATGTGTCTCATCATTAAAACTGAGATTTACAAGCACAAATATCAGTGAGATGTAACTGAATTGAGGGCCAAACAAAGAATGATAATTGCGCCAATTTCGAGACCTCCTTGACACTGCGCATGTGCAGTGGAGTAAAAGTATGGAGGACCATATAGGACATGTAATTTCGGTTTTTGATGCAAATTTTGGGGATTGGGGGGTAAAATTTGTCTTTGGCCCTAGGTATTTAAGAGTTAGCACCAGCTAAGTCTGGGTCATTGGTACAGTATAAAAATATAAATTAGTGTTGAAAATATTCACTGAAGATTTTCAACACTAATTTATTTTTATAATTTTTATAACAGTCCATTTCAATTTGTTACAAAAAGATTTTCAACATAAATTTATTTTTATTCCTATCTGTCACATTTCAGGTATGTATGAAATTGTTTATTCAGAAATAATCCTAATCTTTTCACAGGGGTCTTATAAAAACATCTCAATCTTTAATGAGTTAGCAATTGAAACCCAATTAAGAGCTTTTAATACTTTTAATTATGTTAATATAACCACAATGGATTTACCAATTCTACAACAGGTAAATATTTTTTGTCATGGTTTCAGTCTTCAAAGGGGCGGTCTCTCAAGGCAGGTCTATTATGGCATAAAAATACAAGTTGGTACCAGGTCATAGTGGTCTCTCAATACAGGCGGTCTCTCAAGACAGGTGGTCTCTCATAGCAGGTCCATTATAGAGTAAAACCAATTGGTGCCTAGTAGATGTGGTCTCTCAAGACAGGTGGTCTCTCAGGACATCAAGGCAGGTTTTACTGTAGTCCTAAAAATTCTTTTTTTCTTTTTACGACTCTATACCATTTATAGTCTATCAATTTTTCTATGCTGAAGAAAACATTTTCTTTACAGTTTACTCAGCAGATTAAAAATGATTTTTGGAACATTTAAAAGTGTTTTATTAGCCCTTTTCAGGTGGTAATGACAGTAAATGTATTTCAGATGTGCTTGTACTGATAGGTTTTATTTTGTAAACAAATATTGCACTTCAAACAGCAAAGATTGTTTACTGCCACCATGGATACATAGACAGAACGCGATGTGTGTTTGAATCGGTGGGTGTTTTACATAACAAGTTGGAATGGAGTAGTCATATTTCGCAAGAGCCGTAGGCTCGAGCGAAATATGATTACGCCATTCCAACGAGTTGTGTAAAACACCCACTCATTCAAACACACATCGCGTTCTGTGTTTATTACATAACCCATGCATTAAAATTCATTTAAATAAACAAATGTTAATTCCGATGTTTAAACTCAAAGGTGAAGAGTTTGTTTTGACTGAAGCTGTACTGATCAAATGGATCGATAAAAAATCAAAAGAACCTTTTCGGAACCAGTGTTTGTTGAAATTCGTATCGCTGTTTACTAACAGTAATAGCCACCAAATGGTTAGGCGTGAATGGGCTGGTGGCTATTACTGTTAGTAAAAATATAAGTACAAATATGTGCAGATTTGCAAAAGAGCTGGGAGATATTTTTTTAAAAAGAAGTTCGAAGCATGTCAAGATGTACGAAATTTTACTGAAATAAAGTTGACCAATTTAGATATAATAGGATCTACAAAACGAGACGGCCACGGGACTGGGTTAATGTTGTGGTCGGAAATGATTGGGTTTTTTAAAAATATTATCTCATTTTTGGCTAATGTTTTGTGAAACGACTTTATTTTGCTTTGGACGTTTTCATTTTCACACTATGCGACAGACGGCCTATGACTGTATAACGGAATTTGGAAACTTTTCAAAGCGTAATTAAACGGTGCAGTAAAAAAGTTCCGGCTTGTGTATAACCCGTTGAATACAGAATCATTTATATCATAGCAGCGATTCCATTGAATACAAGGGTTTAAAGTTTAATGGATGTGTAATAAATACCAGTACCAGTTACTGTTGATGATTCTCTAGGGTGCTGTCAATAGCGGTTTCTGAAAAATCAATGTCTAGTCCTTCCATGTTTCTCAGGAAAAAGTATTAATCCCATGATTTACATGGACTTTCGACATGATAAATATCTTACATGGCATGTAGCTAGTTGCAGATACATTTCTATACAAGGCTATGAGAGTTCATATCTGGTGAGGCAGAGCCTCACCTGATATGAACTCTCATCACCTTGTATGGAAAGGTATCAGCCAGCTACACACCATGTAACTTATAATATGCTGTTGCCTGGGTAGAAATGCTACTTTGGCATTTAGTAATAAGTCACTTTCTGCATGTAGGTTTTACTCTATCCTGTTGAAGTTATCAATCAATTTTTGTTTGTCAAGATTGTCAAAAGTTTTCACTCGGAATGGAACACTAGCCCATTTTTTACAGAGTGTTTGATTATTGGCATAATCAGCAATCACAAAATGTTTTATACCTATTGTAGGAAGCTGAACACCAAGATGATCAAAAACAATCCCCCAAAGTTGACCACACTTCAAACATAAAATAGTGCTTTGTTTTGCAAAGCCATCGATAGAACGTGCAGTGTTGCTTGTTTTCAATTTTATACGCTCATGAAAATGATCATCGATCACAATGTGATGAGCACCTTTAATCACTCGTAAATTTGTTGATAGACAACAGAATTCATTACACTTCAGACACAACAGTTCAAATTCACCATCTCTATATACCTTACTTCTGCGCTTCTGTGCTTTCAAGTCACGATCAATTTTGGACTCCTTCTGCTTTTCTTTTTTCTCTTTCACAAAATCTGTCCTGTTATTTCTGATGTATTCCTTTAGATCCCGCATACCTTCTAGCATTAACTGTTCTCTCACTAAGTTGAGTTCTTCTTTTTCTACTGTACCTTTACCTTGCTGGCCAATCACTCTGTAGACACTATCTTCAGCTCTCGCTCTACCTGTGTAAGTAATCATTTATTTAGTTATTGGTGTTTAACCCTTAAAAGCCTATTTCTGACTTTTACAATCTCAGAACAGGTGCCCTTAACAAGGTCATCATATGGAGGTCCTGTTGACAACAGACACATTTGGCAGGCCTGGAAATAATTTTTTTGGTCCATCAATCATAATGACTGGCTCCATAATGATCGGATCGGTCATACAGTAACCCGGGTTGGTCATAATTTTTGGCTTCCAAATCAAACATTAACTAGTGCAAAACCCATGCAAATTATGTTGGGCTAACATCGTATACAAAATATTAGGGCCTACCTGCGTCCAATTTTATTGAAATGACACTTAACTTTTATTACATTAAACTTCCTGACGGGGATGTCTTCAGTCCGCAAATCACTTTTTTTTTCTTAAAACGTAACAACTGGACTCCAATGCGACAATTTCTTTGAAATTGAATGCTGAACATCTCTGCACATGGAGCCTGGATGTCTCACCACTGGGAAATGTGGCACCTGTTCAAAACCAACCCCATCATTTTCGGCACCAGGAAACCTCGGCACCAAATAAAATCAACACTTGCACATCTGTCACCTGAGTTAAAACTGGTTATATTTTTCTGGAAGTATTACTGAATTACTGTAAAGCTTTCTGGAAACTATGACAAATTCTGCTCACAGTCTTCAAAGAAAGTATATTACACAAAGGAAAGGAAAGAGGAAGGGATCATCTGGTTCGATTTGCGAAGAACATATACACAAAAAAATAGAGTACAAATGAGTCTCAGTTTCGTTTGCAAAAGGAGCGTCTCTCATTTATAAATTTGTCTTGTGTTTTGTGATTTTGTATTTGTATTTATTTTAGAAAATATATTCAAATGTGGAAATTATTCACCATCAACAGTCAAAATTAATGATTCAGAACATAAGGTCTCATGTGAAAAATTGATATACTGGGGAGAAAAAAGCGCAGTTCATTCTTGACCGGTTGGATACAGTTAGCGCCGGTCACTTCGATGTTTCGTGGCGGTCACTGTTTGTGACTGACCTAGAGCTGCACGATATTCAAAACAGAATACTGGTATCGGTATTCAAAAAAATACCGCGGTATACCGGTATATCGAAAACCTGTTCAGATATCTGAACATAAGTACCACAATCGACATTTGAGGCATCACAGTCGGAACGATTCAGCATGCCTTGATGAGGTGGTTCAAAAAACCCTTACACAATGCAGACGATATAAAAATTTATTATTGTAAATCAAATTTTTCCAAAAATTTCTTAAAAACAATATCATGGGACCCATCATTGGAATGAGCTTGTTGCCATGAGGGGTCACATGATATAGTTTTGTTGACATTTTTTAAAATTATTTTTTCAACTGCTCAATTGGTATATTACGTGTGTACATGCTGATGATTCCTTGGGTAAAGCGATATATAATTCATTCTGAGCAACAGGTAAAAAACTCAAGACATCTTGAAAATTAAATTGTAGGTAAATAAATAATGACGATAAACCGATATTTTTGTAATTACACCGGTATTCAATCGATATTGGTTTGAATACCGGTATATATCGGTTTATCGAAATACTGTGCAGCCCTAGACTGACCACTTATTTCCAGGCCTGCATTTGGTAGGCAGTGGTTTCTAAGTATGTCTTGGCTGCCTGTTAAGGCAGCCAAGACTTGACTAGAAATTACTGCCAAGCCACTGGATGTATAGAGGATGTGGGCTGGTGGGAATTCAGGTCACTTGTCTAGGCCCTTGAAGGTTAAGTCCCACAATGTAGATCTTCTGTTTTCTCGGCCATTTTGTTTTTTTTTTAATTTGTAAAATTGCATGTGGGAAGCCATTTTTTTCATTTTATTTTTTATTTTTGTAATCATTTCTTTTTCATCAAAAGTTCATGTTCTTGGTTTGTTTTATGTTTTAGGCCTCATAATCTACAGAATAGCATGGGTGGTGGTGTATTCGTCTCGAGTGCAAGAAGGCTTTGCAAAACTTTGATAAAATATTAAACATAAACCATTTAATTTTTATTTTTTTAAGTTTGTATTGGTTATAAAAAGAGAGCATTCGGCAGACAAAAGGATCATGAGAAACAGATTTTTAACTTTCTTAGGCCTTTAGTTCACATATTTCTGCACAATGGCTAACCATGACTGCTGCATTGAGATTAAGTCAAATTTAGTCAATCATTTATACCCATGTTTCCCATGACTTCCACCCTTAGCATTGTCAACTGAGTTTTACCAGTAAAACAAGAGTTTGTTTACTATAGTAAGCAAGCACGGCTTAACTTTCCAGGGCTCCCACATGGGACCTATGCAAGATAGTCAAACTAAATGTATCGTGGACTCATTGATCTCTATAGAACTGGACTGATGGAAATGTCATCAAAAAGCGTCGCAACTCAGTTTGTCCCACTCAAGATGTCATCAGGGAAATCAATGTGTGTAATTCCTCCAATCAGGGACATTAGATGATATGAAAACTGTTATACTGTGACACATCATCAAACATCCACTAAAAGCCTCTCAAGAAAACTAGCACGTCCTTATCAACTTTCCAATATCAGCACTAGCTTTTGTAAACAAACAATTTTCACTGCTGCGAAAAATGTACATATCATAAAAATATTCAGTAATCACACATACAGCAAAGTATATTCTTTAACCCTTTGCCCAATGCAGATGATAACAAAATTTATTAATTTAAATATCGTTTTTTAATTTTTTTTCGAAAAATTTCAACAAAACCATATCATGTGACCCCTCATTAGAACGAGCTCACTGAGCTTGTTCCAACGAGGGGTCACATGATATGGTTTTGTTAAAATTTTTCGAAAAGTTAAAAAATTTATAGTAATTTATATATTTTTTATACTTACCAATGACCCAGACTTAGCTGGTGCTAACTCTAACAAAACCAGGGCCAAACACAAATTTTGCCCCCCAATCCCCAAAATTTGCATCCAAAACAAAAAGAAATCATGTCCTAAAGGACCTCCATACTACGCCTCTACTGCGCATGCGCAGTGACGCAGTCGTCCCGAAATTGGCGCCAATTATCATTCTTACTGGCAGTGCCTGGTCAGCGCTATGTACTCAGCGGGGAGGCAAGAGTTCCCAACTCCAGGGAGGGCCATCCCCGTCTGGGTCATTGGTAAGTATAAAAAATATATAAATTACTATAAATTTTTTAACATTTTTATACTGTACCAATGACCCAGACTTAGCTGAATAGTAAACAGGCTGGAGGGCCTAGGACATAGAGGAAAATCCAATAAGCTCAACTATATAGTAAAGAGGTAACCCCTTGAGGAGAAAAGGAGTATTAGGCTTTACATGTATCTTTCTTATTTAATATTAAATTAGAAAGATACACTACCCTTAATAATTGAGCACAATAACATTCATGTTCTCTATTAACATACAGTATAACCCTTATACTAATTATTTTTAAAGCAAGCCAATAAATAAAGTAGTCCAGAGAATTGAGACTCTTTATAGTCATTTAAAAGTGTCCGAGTATTGTATATTAAAGCCCGTTTGACACTTGACATATACAAGTGCTTCACACCGAGCTACACTTTAAAAATAAGACATGAATGAATTTAAACATTAATATTACACTTTAAAACCATCCCGGAAGCGACTCAGAAATACTGACTTGGAGGAGGCATTCCCTTGCTTTTCACTATGAAGCAGGTGACCTAAGGGAACACCCGCCCCCCCCCCCCCCCCCCCCCCTTCCCCTTGCCCTGGGTCAAATAGCCCAGAGCGAAGAGGGCAGCCAGACGGAGTCACTGCCGGAACAGAAAGCCTGCATAACTATAGTTGCAACTGTTTAGTGGACGACATTCTGAGCAACAGATAACGGACCTAAACAATGCAGGTCTCCAGAAATGGACTCAATATTTCTGAGATAAAAATTCGTAAATGTGGATGGCTGAGACCAATAAGCAGTCTTCATTAAATCTGTAATAGCAACACTATTAGCATAAGCCCAGGAAGTAGAAAGAGCTCTTACTTCATGAGCAGAAATCTTAAGCACAGACTGCTGAGAAGAAGATAAATCTTCATAAGCAGTACGGATAGTTAACTGAATCCATCTAGCAATAGAATGGACTGAAATGTCCTTTCTATTAGGCATCAAAGACAGAAAGAAACGTTTCCGTCCCTTTCTGATAAACTGAGATCTCTGTTTATAGATACGTAGTGCTCTAACAGGACAGAGTAAAGGCCTACGCCTGTCTGAAGACGGAAGAGCCTTAATAACAATAGGTTCCGGATATTTATTAGGAGCCTGATTCTTAGCTAAAAAACCCACATTAGTAGTGAAGGTGATAGTGTTCCCAACACTACGATAATGAGAATCATCCACCGATAGTGCATGAAGCTCACTGACTCTTCTGGCAGAAGAGAAAGCTAAGAGAAAAGCTGTCTTATAAGATAAGAATTTGAAATCTACTGTCCCAAGAGGTTCAAATGGCTTTTCCTTCAATTTAAGGAGAACCCAAGCTAAATTCCACTTAGGAATTAATCTAAGAGTTCTGGGTCTATTTATCGAAAAATTTCTAACCAACTTCGATAAAGAGACATTAGATCCAATTTGTAAACTATCATGATGTGCATAGGTATCAGATAACATAGATCTATAACCCTTTATAGTAACAGGCTGCAGTTTGATTTCGTCAAACAAGTATACTAGAAAGTTTGCAATGTCTGGTATAGAGGGATCAAATAAATCTACAGAATGATCCCTACACCAACGACGAAAAACCTTCCACTTAGCCGCATAGTTTAGCGAAGAGGAGGTCCTCCTACAGTTAGAAATCGCGTCCACTGCTCGTCCTGTAAAGTGCTTGCCATGCAAGAATGACCGCACAACGGAAAAACGTGAAGGTTGAGACCTTGCGGGTTGTGATGGAGTTGGCGCGATTTCCCCTGCGAAAGAAGATCCTCCCGTGGAGGAAGCTTCCGCGGTAGGTCCCACAACAGATACCTGAGTAGATTTATCCACGGTCTCTGTGGCGACAGAGATGCTACCAACAGAATCTTGCATTGAGATTGTTTTATCTTTAGCAATACTTGTTGAATTAACGGCGCTGGAGGATACGCATATCCTATCATTCCGTCCCAAGGGATCGACAGAGCGTCTACTGCAAATGCTCTTGGATCCGGACACGGAGACACATACGTCTGCAACTGATTGTTGAGATGTGTCGCAAATAAGTCTATCATTGGCCGTTCCCATTGGTAGCAAATCTGATTGAATACTTGTTTGTTGAGAGTCCACTCCGACGGCAACAAACGACCCTTTCGTGAAAGGGAGTCTGCTAGCACATTCAGACGACCCGGTATGTGACGGACCGAAAGAAGAACGTGATGTTCTAACGCAAACAGAAGGATTCTTTCCGTTAGATTGAACAACGGAACTGAATGAGTGCCTCCCTGATTCCGTATATACGCCACTACTGTCGTATTGTCGGATAGGATTTGGACATGAGCATCGTGAATAATGTCCATCCAGTGATGTAACGCAAGCCAAATTGACATCATTTCCTTGATGTTTATGTGCTTGCACAGGAATTGCGGATCCCAAAGACCCTGGCATCTCGAATCCGTTGGGATTAATGATGCACCCCAACCTGTTTGACTGGCATCCGTCATAACGGTAAAACTCGGATCCGGCAACTGCAGCGGAACTCCTTGAGTTAACCACTGAATGTTTGCCCAAGTCTGAATCTCTTGTTTCACTTGATCTGACAAGAGAACGTCTACATCAAGCGAATGAATTTTCACACTCCAATTCTGAGTCAGGAAAATTTGAAGAGGACGTGTGCGTAACCGCCCCATCGGAATGAGATCCGCGGCAGCTCCGCACAGACCTATCAGTCTCATAAATTCTCTCGCCGTGACTTTGTCTGCGTGCAGACAATAGCGAGCGTAACAACTGACTAATTTCGCTCTGGTTAACGGCAGACGAACGAGATTGTTGTGCGTCTCGAAGCTCATTCCCAGATGAGTGAATGACTTGGACGGCACCAGATCCGACTTCTCCTCGTTTACTATAAAACCGAGACGTCGGAGCAATAGAAGAAGATTCTGAACATCGTTCTGAAGTGTTAACTCGTTGCCGTACCTCTGAAGAATGTCGTCCAGGTAGGCCGACGTTACCGCAGACGAATGAGCTCGGAAGTAGATCATTACCGAGTTCATTACCCGAGTGAAAGCCCAGGGTGCTAGATTCAATCCGAAGCACATCGCCCGGAATTGATACACCACTCCAAGGACTGCGAAGTGTAGATACTTTCGGAATGTCGGATGTACCATGACGTGAAAGTACGCATCTTTGAGATCTATGCTCGTTGCATAATCGTTCACCCGAATACTCGCTCTGACCGATCGAATCGTCTCCATATAAAACTTCGGAGCGACGATCAGCTTGTTTATCCAGCTCAAATCTATGACTGGACGGAACGAGCCGTCTGGTTTCGGAACCAGAAACAGATGGCTGTAGAATCCCGGAGATTCCTGGTTTTCTACGACCTCTACCGCGTTCTTCATTAAAAGAGACTGCACTTCTGATAACAGAGCGTCTCTTTTCTGTGGATTTGACGGAAGATGAGTCCACTTTGGACTTCGAGTTAATGGAGGCTTTCGTTTGAAGGATATCTTTAGACCTTCCGAAGTCACTCCTCTCACCCAAGGGTCGTCCGTAATCGATGCCCACTCTTGTGAAAAGCTCGACAACCTTCCGCCAACCGGAACGCGAAAGAGGTTTAAGCCATCACCTCCTGGACCTGCGAGGCCTGCGGTAGGAGAAACCACGTCTTCCACGACCCGCACCTCGCCTCGTCGACCTCGGGGCGTCCGACCGATTGTCCCGGCCTGAAGGACGTCCCGAACGAGAGTCGCTATCCTGACGGTCTCTCGAATAAGACCAAGAGGACGCACCGGAACTTCTATAGGAACCTCTCTTGGGCGCATTAGACCCAGAAGTGCCTGTCTTATTCGTGTCTGCTGTATCCGACTTCTTAGGAGCAGATCTGAACAACAGAGAATCATTAGCTTTCTTTTTAATTTTATCATAAATAGCGGAAAGCTTGCCGTCAAAGAGAAGTTCTCCTGAGACCGGAGCGACTCTAAGAGAGTTCTTCACCTTAGAATCCACTAGTGTGGATGTAGCTAGGGCTGCGTCACGTCTAACCAACTCCAGATTTGCCACTGAAAGGGCGGAGTTACACGTGGAATAAGCTACTGCCCTTGAAAGAAGTCTTAAAGAGGATTGTATATCCTGAAACTCTTCCCCTTGAAGGCCCAGTGATAACGCCTTAGTAAGGTGATCTGCGTAAGATAAGGCATCTAAATTGGCTCTGTTAGACGCAATAGCTGTTTCCAACACCGCGGTTGGAATAGAAGCTGACGACGGTAATGATAGCTCTAAGTCTTCCGCCTCGTCGTCCATACGCAGAGGAACTCTCGGTATACCCTGTCCTGCCGTATCGAATTTATTCCTTGCATTAATGAAAGGCAGGTTGAGAGTATTAGCGGACAAGAAACCTGCTTTCCCCGTCCTGGAAGCAAGTTTAAATATAGCGTCGTTCAATAATTCAAATGTTCTAGCAAAATTATTGGACTGCGACGGAAACTCGGGAGCGATGTCCCTGAACCGCTCAAAAAATTCAGAGTCCAATGACGCTATAATTCTCTTGTCCGGAAGCGCAGCAGTCTGGCCCGACGGAACAACTTGAGGGAGAAAGTGCCGGATGAAGTCCATGGCAGCTTTATGTTGTTCCGAAAGGGATAGCTCCAAGTCATCCGTATCCCTTTCACCATCCGGTCGGACCTCATGATGTTCCCGGTCGTCCGCCCCCGATGCTTCGGCGGAGCGTACCGACCCAGTGCCGTTGGATAATTCTCGATCCGACACCGTTTCTGTCGGCTGCTGGGATAAGCTGTGCTATCTGCACAAGAATGTCCGGCGTCGAGACCTGCGGAGGCGCAGTCTTTCGCTGCTTCACCGAGGGCAGCTCCGCATCAGATGGCTCCCGCATACTTTTCCTATGCGAACGTCCGGAGTCCATCGGTCTCGAATCCCTGGCTGCCGGATGGTGTGACCTGGAATCCTTCATCGGCGAAGCTGGTAATATATCGGCGGTCATGCAGCCAAGGTACGGTCGTGTGCGCTGACGAGAAGAGGAAGCCTTAACAGTCTCTGCGGACTGCTTATACAACGGAGCGTCCCGAGCGACGGACGTATGCTCCGCTAAAGACACATTTTGTACCACAACATCTGGTCCCAGATGTTGTTGTACGAGAGAGGGACCTCTCTCGCTCGCGGCCCGGCTGGACCTGGACGAGCTAGGAACCGGACTAAAAGGCTTCCTCCGTTCTCGCTTACTATCCGCCGTCACTGGGTGTGCATCTATTATGTTTATAGTGCTCGCATCACCCAAAATTTCCTCTTGGACCGCATCGGACGAACCCGGCTGCCGAACCATTCAGTGAATGGACGCTACACCGGGCGAGCTAGCGGACGACATTGTCTAATCTCCATGAGCACTTTTGCCGCTAGCTCTGAATTCATTTGTGACGACGGACGCACACTTGAAGAAGATAACATGGAAACATCACCCTGTTCTGGTTCCTCTGAAATAGAAACTGAGAGAGTAGAGTGACCTTGCGGAGAAAGAGCCGGCATCGCGCTTTCTCCAGAAACAACATATCGTGACACACGTTTCCAATGTTTCTCATCCCAATGTTCACATATAGGACAGGGATTAATGCGAGAACACTGACTACAATTAATACAATGATCATGAAAGTCAGAGGAAGATTTCTTCCTATTACAATTTGAACAACGTCCCTTCATTGTGAAAGAACAACAATAAGTCCTAGTTACTCGCAAAAACCCCTGACACAAAGATACATAATAACATGATCCATTAATAAATGAAAAAACAATTGCAAAACAAAATAATTTTGAAAAAATATTTTTTCAGCGAAGCCCAAGTTGCTGAAAAGTAACGTTGAGCCCCGATGGATCCGATGGCAAAGTGTGGTCAAAAATTTTAAATTTATATAAAATAATTAATGAGACACTTTCGGATAATATAAATGTATCTGATAGTGAGATAAACTACAGCAAAGGCAAACAGCCCCCCTCAAAAAAGGCTGTTGCCAATGAAAACAAACAGTGTAAAAACACCAGAAAACATGACTCCAGGCACTGAAAAAACTGGCCCGGAATCAGTCATCAATTACACTCTATCTGATGCAAAACAGAGACTCCCAGGGGAGAATCTGCAGAACATCAGATGGAAGATGCAGAACACAAACGTTATACACCCATGGGTGAAAACGTAACTATGGGGAAAATAACAGAAAACATTCTGTAACCAAGCAACTCTCCCAGGAAATTTTAGAAATGAAATTTCTCAAAAATATGCCAAAAGCATGGGAGAATTGCAAGGGGGGACTTTAGAAGGCTAGGGGAGAGGAAACACTGAATAAGCAGTGCAACAATTAGCAAGAATGACAACAAGAGGCCCATGCCTCGAAAATAGGCAACTTAACATAATTTCATCAAAAAATTTTAAGTACAGCCCTGATTATTTTTTGTCACTTCTTTTTCCTCTCCTCCTTCTATCCTCCTTAGAATCACATTTTCTCCAAAAATTACGTGTCTGGCATCCTTTAAACTGAGATTTACAAGCACAAAGATCAGTGAGATGTTGACTGATGAAGGGCCAAACAGAGAATGATAATTGGCGCCAATTTCGGGACGACTGCGTCACTGCGCATGCGCAGTAGAGGCGTAGTATGGAGGTCCTTTAGGACATGATTTCTTTTTGTTTTGGATGCAAATTTTGGGGATTGGGGGGCAAAATTTGTGTTTGGCCCTGGTTTTGTTAGAGTTAGCACCAGCTAAGTCTGGGTCATTGGTACAGTATAAAAATATAATATTTTTTGCATATTACATGGGCAGATGTGGGTGATTTGTTGGATAAAAGGTTAAAAAGCAATCGGTGATTGTGACAAGTTAAGCAACATCCACATGTATTCATAGCAAGAATGGCTGCATTTTTATGTTACCAATGGGTGTTCCAGCAATCCATATACATCAGTGTGGAACACAGTGATCAGCGTTGGGGGTAAACTGAGTAGTGATAAAACAATATGCATGTTACTGGAAAAGCTAACGAGGCCCCTTTGGGCCTGGGCGCACACCTGACCGAAGTAGTTTTAAGAAGGATTTAATTAGCATCTACAGCACTATATATAAATGCACTACAGAGGAATTTAATTATTTATAACACTGTTGTCCATGCCAGATGATTTTTTTCTAGTACTGGGATGCTACCACAGAAATTATGCCCAGATTTTCAGTAATGCAAAATTAGGTAGTCCAACTGTCAACCTTGGATTTTAACTTTAGCAAACTTGAAGGATGTTAAACCAAATATAAAACAAGAGCGCACGTATCGCTGAAGCAATACAATGTCCCCTACCGGACTAATGAGCATTAATAATTATACAAATGTTCTAACCTAGATGTGATCAGCACGTTGAAGCATTTCCAAAAAAAGTCTGGAAAACTGATATTTTGGCGCTTTTCCATACTTCCAACGGCCATAACTCACACAAGAATAATGCAATCAGAATGAAACTCAAACTTGTTTTGTAAGTCATCGTTCTATAGTAGGTTACCAAGAATGAAATCAATCGGTTGAAGCATTTCAAAAAAAAGTCCGGAAAACTAAAGTATGACTGACAGACTGACGGATGGATGGACAGAGTGTAAATGAAACTTGATCTGTAAGTCATCATTCTATAGTAGGTTACCAAAAATGAAATCATTCTGTTGAAGTGTTTCCAAAAAAAAGTTCGGAAAACTGATATTTTGGCGCTTTTCCATATTTCCAAGCGCCATAACTCACACAAGAATAAGGCAATCAGCATGAAACTCAAACTTGATCTGTAAGTCATCATTCTATAGAAGGTTACCAATGAAAGAGTCAATGACTCTGTAGCTCAACTTGGATATGACAGGAATTAGTACTTGCTGTGACCAAGACAACTGAATAATGAATATGACAGGAATTAGTATTTGTTTTGGCCCAGTCAACAATAATAAAAGAATTGCAAGGTGACTGTAATGGACTACAGATTAAGACCAATCATTGTAGATTATTATTTTTGTGTGGAAATTTTCAGTCCCAAACAAAATATTTTCAGACTAAAATTTTTTCTTCTTCTTCTTAAAATTGACCAAAATGCATCAAAACACAAAAAACTAATTTCCCACCCGGACCCCAAATTTTCAGTGTAAAAAAAAAAAAAAAACAGTGTATTATATGTAATGTATCCCATGGTACTAAACATTCATACAAAAATTTATTCAAATCAGATCTTTCATTTGGAAGTTCTGCGCAAAAATCTGATTGCACTTAATTTTGAACAAAATGGCTGCTAGCGGCCATCTTGAATTTCAGACTGGACCCAAAAACACTCCTTCTCGTCCCACAGTGATAACAAAGGTACCCAAGAAGTTTCGTGAAGATCGGTTCATAAATACGGCCTCTAGCCCGAGCCGTATTGGGATTTGCACTCACAGTGCTGAAAGTAACACTAAATAAATCAAAGTTAGCCTAATTTGCATAATTTACGCACAAGAAAAAAACCTGTAATATATGTAATGTATCCCATGGTACTAAACATTCATACAAAAAATTATTCAAATCAGAGCTTTCATATGGAAGTTCTGTACAAAAAACAGATTTCGGCATCGTCGGTACAAAATGGCTGCTGGCAGCCATCTGGAATTTGGGACTGTACCCAAAAACACTCGTTCTCGTCCCACGGTCATAACAAAGGTACCCAAGAAGTTTCGTAAAGATTGGTTCATAAATACGATAAATACGGCCTCTAGCCCGAGCCACAGCAGCTTGGCACTTACAGCTCTGAAAGTAACACTAAATAAATCAAAGTTAGTCTAATTTGCATAATTTACGCACGAGAAAAAAACCTGTATTATATGTGATGTATCCCATTGTACTATACATTTATACAAAACTTTATTCAAATCAGAACTTTCATACAGAAGTTCTGTACAAAAAACTGATTTTTGCATCATCGGTACAAAATGGCCACTGGCAGCCATCTTGAATTTCGGACCACACCCAAAAACACTCGTTCCCGTCCCAGGGTCATAACAAAGGTACCCAAGAAGTTTCGTAAAGATTGGTTCATAAATACGGCCTCTAGCCCGAGCCATAGCAGCTTGGCACTTACAGATCTGAAAGTAACACTAAATAAATCAAAGTCAGTCTAATTTGCATAATTTACGCACGAGAAAAAAACCCGTATTATATGTGATGTATCCCATGGTACTAAACATTTATACAAAACTTTATTCAAATCAGAACTTTCATACAGAAGTTCTGTACAAAAAACTGATTTTTGCATCATTGGTACAAAATGGCCGCTGGCAGCCATCTTGAATTTCGGACCACAACTAAAAACACTCGTTCCCATCCCAGGGTCATAACAAAGGTACACAAGAAGTTTCGTAAAGATCGGTTCATAAATACGACCTCTAGCCCGAGCCATAGCCAATTGTTGAGGTACGGACAGGCGGACAGACGGACGACGGGCCATGACAATAGCTCAAATTTGACTTTGTCAAAGTTGAGCTAAAAATGAAATCATTTCGTTGATTGAAGCGTTTCCAAAAAAAATCCAGAAAACTGATATTTTGGCACTTTTCCATATTACCAAAGGCCATAAATCACACAAGAATAATGCAATCAGCATGAAACTCAAACTTGATCTGTGAGTCATCGTTCTATAGTAGTTTACCAAAAATGAAATCATTCCATTGAAGCGTTTCCAAAAAAACTCCGGAAAACTGATATTTTGGTGCTTTTCCATATTTCCAAAGGCCGCAACTCACACAAGAATAATGCAATCAGCATGAAACTCAAACTTGATCTGTAAGTCATCATTCTATAGTAGATTACAAAAAATGAAATCATTCCGTTGAAGCTTTTCCAAAAAAACTCTGGAAAACTAAAGTGTGACTGACAGATGGACAGAGTGCAAACCTATAGTCCCCTCCGGCGATGCCAGTAGGGGACTAAAAATCCCGATAGGATCGCTGATCCAAAATCGAGTTGTGACAGCACAAAAGTGGGTTTAATCATCATCAACTTATCACCTGGACACCAATTGTTTACAATTTACTATGTGAAGGGTCCCTGTGACCTTGACCTTTCACCTAGTGATTCCAAAATAAATAGGGCTCTTTCTTGCTCCAATTTCAATCTACCTATGAAGTTACATGAATGTGGGTGGAACCATTGTCAAATTATCATCTGGAAACCAATTGTTTATGATTTTGTTTATGATTTATTATGTTCAAGGTCGCTGTGACCTTGACCTTTGACCTAGCAAGCCCAAAATAAATAGGGGTCTTCCACTCACCTAGATCAACCTACCTAAGAAGTTTCATGAATGTTGGTTGAACCGTTATAAAGTTATCGACCAGAAACCAATTGTTTTGATTTACTATGTTCAGGGTCACTGTGACCTTGCCCTTTGACCTAATGAGTCCAAAATGAATAGGTTTCTTCCTCTCATGAAGGCCAACCGACATATGAAGTTTCATGAATGTGGGTTGAACCAAAGTGAAGTTATCATCCGGAAACCAATTGTTTATGATTTACAATGTTCAAGATCACTGTAACCTTGACCTTTGATTTAGCGAGTCCAAAACAAATAGGGTTCTTCCAATCAACAATGACAATGTACCTATGAAGTTTCATGAACGTGAGTCAAACCATTATCAAGTTATCGTCTGGAAACCAATTGTTTATGCCCACCCATCTGCCATTCATCAAACTATAAGTCGAGTTTGACTTCATCACAACTTGACTAACCATTTTGACCGGTGGTTCTGGAGAAGAAGATTTTGGGAAATCTTGCTAGTCATGACTAATCAATCATAAAAAACACATGGACAATCAAAAGTCCCTGAAAATCCAAGATGGCTGCCATGGTGGCCCTATTGGATACGCCAAAATGCTGGTTATTGAAAGGAACCATCCTCCAGTCATGCTCAATCAATCATAAAAGCAGTATATGTTGCATCTATAGTTTTCAAGATATTGCATGGACAATTCAAAATCCCTGAAAATCCAAGATGGCTGCAGTGTTGGCCATATTGGATATGCCAGGATGCTGGTTATTGAAATGAACCATCCTCTAGTCATGACTAATCAACTATAAAGAAACAGTATCTGTTGGTGGTATTGTTTTCAAGTTAATGCATAGACAAAGAAAAGTTAATGGATGGATGGACAGATGGATGGACGGATGGACATTGCCATACCATAATAAACCCATCACCCCCATGGAACACGACTATCAACCCAGGAACTTTATTTGAACAAACTGAATATGAACTCTCTGAGGATGCTGTATACCAAATATCAAAAGATTCTACTCTCTGAGGATGCTGTATACCAAATATCAAATGATCCTGACTGCTGGATCTGCAGCAGAGTTTTTAAAGATTATTCTCCATATTACACCAAATTTAAATTCAGGCTCCCTTAGAGAGCCCAACTATTAACATTCAGATTTAAGTTGAACAAACTGAACCCATATATTAAAAGATTCTCAATTTTAACTTGTTAAAGATTCTTACTGGTGGATATGAAGAAGAAGATTTTAAATATTATTCCCAGTATTGCACTCAGTTAAGTTAAAACTTGGGCGGTCATACAGAGCCCAAATATTAACTGAGGAACTTGCTACAAACAAACTTGAATCTGACCCCTGTAAGGATACTGAAAACTTGATATCATTAGATTCTGAGAAGTGAATTTTAAAAAGATTTTTAAAGATTATTTCCCATATTTCATTAAGTTAAAAAATGGGCTCCCATGGAGAGCCCAGTTATTAATCGATGAACTTGATTGGAACAAACTTGATACTGACCCCTGTAAGAATTCTGTATACTTTATAATATGAAAATACGTGACACGTAATGGTGCACACCCAATATTGTTAATTTCGGTAAATATTGCAGGAAAGATATGGTATATATCGCAGAAACAGCAGAGGTTATGTGAAATATAACAATTTGCCAAAACGTGTTGTACGACAGGCAAAAACACAGAACCACACATGTATGGTCAGAGGTTAAGGTGACGACAAATATGGCAATCGAGAAATTTTGAAAGATTGCGGAAGGATCAAACTTCAGACAAGCTATAGTAAAACAAACCTTCATTTTTTAAACTGACAAAAGATCATAATTCAATGGCAAATTGGTTCATTAGGGGTTGAACAACACTTCCAAAAAACAAGGCTATATTATAAGCGGGATTTCAATAACTAAGGTTATTATATCACGTTGTTAGTTCCCACGATACTTCCCATCCATCAATACCTAGACGAGCAAAATAGTCGTACATGGAGTCACCCGTTCAGGCAATTACTATATGGCTCATTTGTTCGATGGGATTCTGGTCGTTCGAGCAATCTGAGATGGTCAGCAAGCCTGTACTAGTGCTAGTAATGGTACAAGGCTGCAAGAGTGGAAGAAGACTGCAGGATTTGGTGACTACTGTAAAAGCTAATCATAGGACAGACAATGGCAATATTGGGAAAATCAGTAATAGTGGTGTTGGAGGTTTGAAGATGATGGGGAGGTCTAGAACTGGGCAGATGCTAGGAGCTAAATTATCATCAGGTATATATAGTACTACATCATCATGTCATAGGTATCCTCCTGTACCCCGATGAGCATTAAGAGTCGTAATTAAATCGCTCTTTCGATACTCATTTATTCAATGGGATTTGAGTCGTTCGAGCAATGATTTTTTCAGTAACTGCTCAAAAGCTTATTTGCTCGATAAGATTCGAGTCGTTCGAATGATACCTATCCCTGCTTGATTGTATTTTGGGTTTGAGGATCATAGAGGACTTCGTTATACACAGGAAAGGCAAAAACAGAGACGGCCAAGACAAAATAGACTGTTGGGATAGGCAGAAATGGGACCAGCAAAAGGCAAAACAGGCCAGGAAATAGAAGGATAAACCACAGAATATATCGGGATAGATAAAATACCGAGACTGTGGAGAAAAAGAAGAATTCTCGGGGACAACAGACAGAAACCGAATATTTAGTGGGAAATCCGCACTAGTAAAAGTTGGTTTTATTTGGGTAATTTTACAAAGTTTTCGAACAAATACAATTACTCATACCAGGAAACGCACCTTAAAGCACTGCATGCTACTCTTTTAAGCCCAAAATTGAGGAATTTGTGCCAAATAAAGTTGTTTTGATGGTTCAGAGGGATTGTCTGGTTGTTTGTGGTAATTCGATGTATTCTAGTTCACCTGAGTTTATCCACATGAGACCTCTCATCATTCATTTAGCACTACGTGCTACTATTATAAGCCCTAGATTGGGGTTTGCTAAGTCCGTCTCGGTAGTTTTGGATTATTTAGAGGGATTGTCGGGTTGTTTGCTGTTAAAAATTTACTCCTATTCAATCGAACACACCCTTCGAACACACCCCTTTCCTATTAGAAGGTTATGGGTCACATAGCTACCATAGAAACCAAAATGGCGGTCTCAGATATACAAAATGGACGACGTACACTCGTAGGATCACCCAACCAATGTCGAGTTGTGATAACACAAAAGTGGGTTTAATCATTATCAACTTATCGTCCGGAAACCAACTTATTTATTTATTGATGTTTAGGGTCACATATTTATGCACAATGGCTAATCATGACCCTGACAGTTTTACGGGTGGAGGAAGCCGGAGTACCCGGAGAGAACCACCGAGCAACGCCGAGCAGATGCCAGCTCCCCAACATCGTAACTGTGCACTGCAGCACAGGCAGGGTTAGATTGGTTGAAGACATGCGTACCATCGACGTGCAGTACGCCTTAGTACACGGCACCATCGTGCCCCCAAGCGGGCAATGGAGATGAAGTGTCTTGCCCAAGGACACAACGCGGTTGCCGCAGGTGGGATTCGAACCGAGGACCTCTCGGCTTGCAGCCTACACCTCTACCTACTGAGCCACCGCACCCCCCCCCCCCCCCCCCCCGGAAACCAATTGTTTACAATTTACTACGTGAAGGGTCACTGTGACCTTGACCTTAGACCTACTGATTCCAAAATAAATAGGGCTCTTTCTTGCAATAATGCCAACCAACCTATGAAGTTTCATGAACGTCGGTGGAACCCTTATCAAATTATCATCTGGAAACCAATTGTTTACGATGTATTATGTTCAAGGTCACTGTGATCTTGACCTTTGACCTAGCGAGTCCAAGATAAATAGGGGTCTTCCACTCACCTAGGCTAACCTATCTATGAAGTTTCATGAATGTAGGTTCAACCGTAGTCAAGTTAGCATCCGGAAACCAATTTTTTACGATTTACTATGTTAATGGTCACTGTGACCTTGACCTTTCGCCTAGAGGGTCAAAAATAAATAGGGTTCTTCCTCTCAGTGATGCCAACCTACCCATGCAGTTTCATGAACGTGGGTCAAACCATTATCAAGTTATCATCCGGCAACCAATTGTTTTGATTTACTATGTTCAGGGTCACTGTGACCTTGACCTTTGACCTAGTGCATACAAAATAAATAGGCTTCTTCCTCTCATGAAAGCCAACCTATGTATGAAGTTTCACGAATGTGAGTTCAACCACAGACAAGTTATCACCCGGAAAACAACTGTTTACAATTTACTATTTTCATGGTCACTGCGACCTTGAACTTTGACCAAGCAAGTCCAAAATAAATAGGGTTCTTCCACTCACCGATGCCAACCTACCTATGGAGTTTCATGAACGTGGGTCGAACCATTATCAAGTTATCGTCCGGAACCAATTGTTTACGCCTGCCTGCCATTCACCAAGCTAAAAGTCGAGCTAGACTTCATCACAACTTGACTAAACAAGAGGCCCGACTTTAATCGCTTACCTGCCAAAGTGGTTCAAAGAAGTATTTGGGGTCACATTCAGTTATACATGGTTCATCAACACTACAAAGGAATGAAGTCATGAAAGGCAAATTTTATGGAAAAACACTAAGGCATTGATTTGAACAAACCCGAACCTAACATGCTCCCCATGCCACCCCACCCCTGCCCATAGGGAGCCCAAATAATAGGCCAGGGGCTCAAATTGAACAAACTTGAACTTGATCTGCCTTGAAATGTTATATACCAAATATGAAAGAATTCTGACCGGTGGATCTGAAGAAGGAGGTTTTTAAAGAAATGTCCTCACATTGCATTAAGTTAAACTTTGGGCTCAAACAGGGAGCCAAAATATTTACCCAGGTAACCAATTTGAACAAACCTGAAACTGACCCACCTGAAGATGTTGCATACCAAATATGAAAGGATTCTGACTGGTGAATCTCAAGAAAAAGATTTTTGGAGAAATTCCCTCATATTGCAGTAAGTTAAAATTCAGGCTCCCATAGGCAGCCCAAATATGAACCCAGGGATTCGATTTGAACAAACTTGAATCTGACCCACCTATAGATGTTGCATACCAAACATGAAAGGATTCTGTCTGGTGGATCTGAAAAAGAAGATTTTTAAAGAAATTTCCTCAAATTGCACAAAGTTAAACTTTGGGCTCTAATAGAGAGCCCAAATACTAATTGAGGGACCCGATTTGTACAAACTTGAATATGACCCCCCTAGAGATGTTGAATACCAAATATGAAAGCATTCATACCAAATATGAAAGTTTTTTAAAGAAATTTCCTCATATTTCATCAAGTTAAAATTCGGGCTCCTACAGGGAGCCCCATTATTAACCCATGGACTTGATTTGAACAAACTTGAACCTGACTGCCCCCCCCCCCCCCTCCAAGATGTTATATACCAAATAACAAAGATTCTAAATGATGGTTCTACAGAAGATTTTAGATTTTTAAAAAAAATGTATGGGTGCTATCAGAGTAAAGCTCCTTGTGGTGCCCCTTGTCAGCACGGCAATGTTATTTGTACAAACTTGAATTGACATACGATAAGGAACATGCACACCAAATTTGGTTCAATTTGGTCCAGTAGTTTGGGAGCAGAAGTCGATAATGTATAGTTCATGACGGACGACGACGGACGGCAAGTTAAGCTTCCTTCGGTGAGCTAAAAATCAGTCACATGCCCCCCCCCCCCCCCCCACCCCTCCAAGTTCCAAGTTAACCCATATAGGGAACATCAGCATCAGGCAAGAAATAAGGGGGGGGGGTTGCGAAAAATGGAGATGTATGTGTGATATCCGACCTATCTCAATTTAATGACACCAATGTTGTCAATTATTTGCCAGACTCGAGAAAAAAAAAAAAAAACGGTGCCCGTGTTCCGTCGCCGGATTTACGAAATAACGTCGCTGTTATTTGGTAATTTATCCATTACTTCTGGTCCGGGTTCGCTATTTAAAATTGATGAATCTCTTGGGATGAAAGGAAAATGAAGGAATCGCTTACAAAAGTAAAACCGTAATATAACAATAACATGATATTGGAGGGCATTATGGTTCATTAGCCGACCTGCAGCGATGATGAACAGCCCGAGGGTTTATTAAACGCCCGAGACAAAGTCAAGGGCCGTTAATAAGCCCAACGGCTGTTCATCATTGTTGCAGGGCCGCTAATGAATCATGATGCCTGACAACAGCCATGTTATTACTATTATTACCACTCCAAGTTACAGCTAACCGCACGAGGGAATTGCTGGAAGATATAATCACTAAAGTCGGTTCGATATTTCTGTTTCGATCGTGCGTTCGACTTCAGTTCAGAAATACAAAGGGACGTCATCCGAATGGGAGTAATTCATTAGACCCTGGAATCTAAAAATAGCCGGGCTGCGGGCTGCTAACGGCTATTTATACCATTGTCGCCCGTGGCGCGGCTCCGTCAAATGACATCACTGAAATTATGGAGTTTTAACGGGCCTCCAAACTTATGTTAATCGACTAGTAACTTACAGATTGAGTGGTGATAATATTATTTGATAAGCATTTTTTTTTTTATTTTAATAAAAGTTTATTAAAACCAAAACAACGTCTGCACCGGCATAAAAACAAGGTATCACAGAAAGGGCCGGTGCAGAGCGATGTAGCAAACATGATAATTTACAGAAAGCACCTTTGAAAAGCAGGTCTCACTAAAAGGACGAGGGAAAATTAATTAATTAATTTTATAAGCAATTGCTACCAGTTTTAAAAAGCAAAAACCGACTGTTTGTCTTTATTTTGTGTGATATCACTAGGCATACATATTTAATTCTATTCATTTAATTTCCTCTTTTTAATCGATTTTTTTTTTAAAAAAAACCTTGACTATTGGTAAGGCGAGGGCTGGTCGCCGGGCAGGCGGCCCTTTTTGCTAAGAAACTTAGTTATTTCTGGACGCAGTTTGATATTTGGTATATGGCTTGATATGCATGTGCAACACCCAATGACGCAAAATAGGGTGTGTCCATGATTTTTTTGCAAGAGTTATGGTCCTTTGTTAAAATCTACTAATTTTCAAACGTCAACCGTTTTGATGGATATTTGGCACATGAGTTTCGAGGAACAATGTCTTGGTCCAGTTCAAAAACGGGCTCGGTCCGATGTACGGCTGAAGAATTATTGGGCTGACTTTGTCATTTTTTGCAAATTTTGTGCTTGATACCAATGTCAGTAATGATAGCGCCATAACTTAAACAAATGTTAACCGATTTGATTCTTTTTTTATTGTATGGGTTTCCAGGATAATTGTCTCGACCAAGTTCTAAAATGTTCGGTCGGATATATGACAGAATTATTGAGTTGACGTAGTCATTTTGTTCAAATTAGTTATTCAGAAAAAGGTTCTCTGAAAGCTTTTTGGTTCACAATTATCCACTGTTGTGTTAGCCACAAAAACATGACCCCGCAGAGGCGATGCGGACCATTCCTATAAATAGTGTTGTTGAGTTGACGTTTGTTTTGTAATTGATCATAATTCAATGATTCACAAAGATTATTATTGTTCTCACACAAGGTGAAGGGGAACTAAATTTGAAAAAAGGTTCTAATTATTGATGCCTTTCACACGTCCTTAAATAAACTGGTTTTGCGTCCATTGCTCCAATAGATTAGAGAAATTGTGTTCCACTCCCCTCCCCTCCCCACCCCACGAAACAAACGAGAACGTCAATTTTGTTTCTAAAATTGGGATTGCAGCTATATCATTCACCAATACAGACATTGCCATTTTAAGTGCCATTTATCCTAACAACTGATGTCAAATTTTCTTCCACATACTGATGTGGTAAAAAAATAGCCTTCAATGAATGTGACCACCCCCACACCCCACCCCTATACCCTTTTTCATCAAAAACTATGATATGTGCCCCCCCCCCCCCCAAACACACACACAGTATACCCCTCTTCTTCAAAAACATGATATAATTCATAAATTAACTAGAAAGTGTTTTAGCACACTAAAACATATGTCTCCCCTTCCTTTTGAGGTCAGAGGTCAAGGTCACATGCAGTTCATCAAGGTAGCGGACATGCGGTTTCATGTTGACACATCCACATGTTAAAAAAAAAAATTCTGGTCTGGACAATTACTCCCTATTTAAAGTACATAAATTTGACCTTGAGGTCAAGGTCACATGAAGGTCATGATGACATGTGGTCTCATTGTGATACATCCACATGTCAATCATCTAAGTCCTAGGTAAAAAAACAAAAAAGTTCTGATCTGGACAACTATTCCCTATTTGAAGTACATAAATTTGACCTTGAGGTCAGAGGTCAAGGTCACATGCAGTTCATCAAGGTAGCGGACATGCGGTTTCATGGTGACACATCCACATGTCCAAAAAAAAAATAAAAATCTGGTCTGGACAATTATTCCCTATTTAAAGTACATAAATTTGACCTTGAGGTCAAGGTCACATGAGGGTCATGATTACATGTGACATATGGTCTAATTGCGATACATCCACATGTCAAATATCTAAGTCCTAGGTCTAAAAACAAAAAAGTTCTGCTCTGGATAATTATTCCCTATTTGAAGTACATAAATTTGACCTTAAGGTCAGAGGTCAAGGTCACATGAAGGTCATCGAGGTAGACGACATGCAGGCTCATGGTGACACATCCACATTCAAATAACCAAGTCCTAAGTTAAAAAAACAAAAAAATTCTGTTCTGGACAATTACTCCCTATTTAAAGTACATAAATTTGACCTTGAGGTCAAGATCACATGAAGGTCACAATGGTGATACATCCACGTGCCAAATATCTAAGGCCTGGCTCAAAAGACAAACAAGTTTTGGTCCGGACAAAGTTTCCTTGAAAAAAACACAAATCTGACATTCAGATCAAAGGTCAAGGTCACATGAAGGTCACAATGGTACGCTACCCACCGACTCATGGTGATACATCCACATGCCGAATATCTAAAGCCTGACTCGAAATACAAAAAAGTTCTGGTCCAGACAGTTTCCCTTAAAAAAGCGCATAAATCTGACCTTCAGGTCAAAGATCAAGGTCACATGAAGGTCACTATGGTACACTGCACACCAGTTTATGGTGATACATCCACATGCCAAGTATCTAAGGTGTAGGTCAAAAGACAAAAAAGTTATGGCCCGGACAAAGTTTATGTGATGTTTCCCTTGAAAAAAACACATAAATCTGACCTTAAGGTCAAAGGTCAAGGCCACATGAAGGTCACTATGGTACACTGCACACCCACTCATGGTGATACATCCACATGCCAAGTATCTAAGGTGTAGGTCCAAAGACAATAAAGTTATGGCCTGGACAAAGTTTGTATGAGAAGAAGAAGAAGAAGAAGAATATGCACTAAAACAATATGTCTCCCTTCTGGGAAGGGGAGACATAACAATTAATGTTGACACAAAACAAACAACTTGTGACATTAAATATCCTACTTGTGATAGTTTTTGAATCACATTCAGGCTTCTGAAGACATTTCACATCATGCGTTTGGTGAATCATTTGCAATTTTTGTTAAAGAAAAAAGGCCATTTTTTTTTAGTTAATGCACCTAGAGTCATTGGTATGGTACTGACAAAACATAAAACACTGATTTTTTCAACAGTATGACCAGAACTGCTCATGTGGTATCTCATAGCACTGTTAAAATGCCAAAAAGCATCCAATATTGATTCTGTTGTGCTATGCTTGAGCAGCAAGTATCCATTTGGGCACTTTCACAACCTTGGATTTACTCC
Source organism: Pictodentalium vernedei (assembly GCA_031216915.1). Classification (NCBI taxonomy): domain Eukaryota; kingdom Metazoa; phylum Mollusca; class Scaphopoda; order Dentaliida; family Dentaliidae; genus Pictodentalium; species Pictodentalium vernedei. The sequence continues at coordinate 663,753,231 of CM062295.1, forward strand.
CCATGAACACCCATTCTGATGAAAAGAGTGAAATTGTGGAAAATATGTCTCCAAGGAGGAGGAATGATATATTTGCTTAAAAAATTTGTTTTTTGTTACTGTTTAATATATTTGTGTGTGAAGGGAAGGGGGGGGGGGGTAGAGTGTGAAAAATAGTCAGCTACCAGTTATTGAAAATGTACAACCAGGCAAATGAAAAGCAAAGAAACACTTTGTCTGATGGACAGAGACATGCAGTCACACAAATTGAAAGTCTACACAGAAATAAAAACTGACATACAATGGAAAATTTTGTTAGAAGAGCCAGGAGAAGATTGCCAAACAGAAAAAACCTTAATGGACCCTGAGTGCTGCAGTACCAAAGCAAATCATAGGATACTGAGAGTGTATGAGATTTACTTTAATTTCCTAAAACATACTGTACAGTCTTTCCAATTGTTTCTTATCAAATCAGGCTACAGTATGGGTGGGTGGGGACTTGATCCATGGAGAGAACATTATTTCACAGTTGTTACTGCAGTTTTGTGCTGTAACATGGGAGCCATGACAAAAACGCTCGAGCTAAAGAAAATTTGATCGCATCACTTTAATTTTGGGATTCAAATATCTTTGTCAAGAATAACCCTTCAGAGAACTTTTTCCGACCCCAAAACAGGGGGTTGTGCATCACATAAGAGGGAAAATTTAGTGCTAGACTACTTTATTACTACTATACTACTTTATTGGTGGCTGTGCACAAATGCCATTCACTCACATTTAAATGCCATTCACTACATTTGCAACTTTATGTGTTATTTTTTCCACTGTTCCCCACCCCCAAATTTGTGTTCCAAAATACTCTTTCAATGAAGAAATTATTTTCTAACATTTTTTAACCCTTTACTAAATATAACGGTCAAAACTCAAAAGCTGCTGGTGCTATTCACAAGTATTGCCATTCCATGTTCATTATTTTCTTGTCTTTTGTGTCAAAAACATAGCTTATGACCCCTCATTGGAATGAGGTCATTCTAATGGTGTAAAAAGTCATGTCTTTGACACAAAAAATTAGTAAGTCAATAAGTTTGTGGGCAAGGGTAATCAGCTTTTCCTGCCAAGTAAAGCGTTAACAGCATAATTCAGACAAACATCTAAATACCAGTAAATAAAAGTGCAATATGGGTTTTCTGGCTGTGGGTTTGAATGGCGATTTGGAAGGTGGTTGGAAGATTGGAACCTCCCTCTGCCCCCAGTAATATGATGGGGAACCATGGTTTAATTACATTTGTTAATACATGTGTACATGTAGGGTAAAATAGGTTGTTATTTGGCATTTGCTGAAGGCTGTAGTGTGCCCCTGGAGGCTACACTTGCTCAAGATGTGAATTTGCTTGCCATATATAGCCCTTATTGCTGACGATGACAAAAACTTACTTTTCATAACAATAAAAAAGTATTGTAAGGTGTGTGGTTACTGTGGTACCCAAATGAATTTTTAAATGTGACATAATCTCTCAAAATAATAATTAAATCAGGTTTGCAAGCCAAATTATGTATTTCCTTAATCAACCCCAATCCTATCAAAGATGCATTTTACCTCTTTCATGTGACAAAAGAGTTATTTCTGCATGAGAATTCAACTTTTGGCTTCCACTGAGTTAAAAAACATGGGAAATTTGTTCTTTTAAAGAAAACTGTGTCAAATGGCTTAAAACTGCTGTTGCCTCCAATACATTTTTCGACTCTGTTACCTGATGAGTAAGCTGAGAGGTAAGAATTCATGTAGCTTTTTTAAACCTAAACTAATCCCAAAATAAAACTGAAATCTGCATCAGCATGAAATACATTGAGGAAAACATTGTCTCATTTAACCATACAGCAAGACAAAGAGTGGTCTTCCAACCCCACAAAACAATATGAATGTCAATTTTGATTCAAACATTGGTGTTGCAGCTATATAATTTACCAATATGAACAGACAGTACCATTTTATCTTAACAAGTGATGTCAAATTAATTTTCTTCTACATACTGATGTGGCAAAATATAGCCCTGAAGGTGTCCATCTAGAATGCCCCTTTTTATCAAAAACTATAATAAAATTCATAAATTAATTGATGTTGACACAAAACAAACCTCTTGTGATATTAAATTTCCCATTTGTGATAGTTTTCAAATCACATTCTGGCTTCTGAAGATATTTCACATTGCGTTTGATGAATATTTTGCCATTCTTGTAAAGAAAAGCCTCAGTTTCCCAGTGAAGGCACCTGGAGTCATTGGTATGGCACTGACAAACATTAAACACTGATTTTTTTCTAACAGTATGACCAGCTAGCTGAGCACTGCTCCTATGGTATCTCATAGCACTGTTAAAATGCCTAAAACCATCAAATATTGATTCTGTAGTGATGTGTAAGTCCCGCAAGTACATGTACCCACAAGGGCTCATTTACAACCTTGGATTTAATATCCCTACAGGCATCCATTCTGATAAATAGGGTGAAATTAGGGAAAAAACATGCATGCATAGTATCCAGTGAGGATGACCCAGATATTTGCTTCAGGAATGTTTAATATATATGTGTATGTGTTGTGTATGGGGGGGGGGGGGGGGGGAATGTCAACTGCCAGTTATTGAACATGTAGAACTGTGCAAATGAAAAGCAAACCAACAGGCTCTTTAATGTTTAATATATTTGAGTAAACCAACAGGCTCTTTAATGTTAATATATTTGTATGTGTATGGGGGGGGGGGGGGGGGGGCAACTGCCAGTTATTGAACATGTAGAACTGTGCAAATGAAAAGCAAATCAACACTTTGTATGATGGACAGACAGACATGCAATCACATATCTGGAAAGTGACACTCTACATGTACACAGGAATGGTATGATGGACAGAGAGACATGCAATCACATATTTTGAAAGTGACAGACTACATGTACATGGGAATACTGACTGACATACAATGAAAAATATAGTGAGAAGAGCCAGGACAAGGTTGTCAAACAGAAAAAAACTCAGTAGACCCTGAGTGCTGCAGTACTAAAGCAAATCATAGGAAACTGAGAGTGTATGCTGTTAACTTTCACATCATCTGAGGGGTTCAGTATGGGTGGTAGAGGGACAATTGTTAATGTAGTTTTGTGCTATAACATGGGGACCCTGATGACACTAGTATCAGACTACTATATTGGTAGCTGTGCACAAAAGCCATTCATTCACATTTACAACTTTGTTACTTTTCCACTGTTACCCCCCCACCCCCCCAAACCCGCTTTCCCAAAATTTATGTTCAACAAATACTCTGTGAATGAAGAAATTGTTGTTTAACATTTTTACTCACTCACTCATTGTAATGGC